>CAVLJG010000009.1:74880363-75480363 GCA_963669975.1 Acanthoscelides obtectus
CAAATCGATTGGACGGGATGCAATACCTAGACTTTTTACGCAACATTTTGCCTTCCTTGTTTGCCTGCGTCTGCTCGGTAGCGCATCAGCTGATTTCATTTTCTGTTGGAGCGGTATGATTTCGGGCAGATACGTACTTAGCCCTTCTCGTCAACTGGAGAGTGAGTACTTTTTCCTTTATTTTTTTTACTGCGTCGCTTTCGTTTCACTACACATTACCTTTGTTATTTCAAGGGTAGTTGTTTCTGAAAAGGAAAACCCCAACTTTGCAGACACCCTGTAGATATGAGTAAATCGGACTTTATCCAAAGTCATCGATACGACTACCCTTTGATCGATAATCAGCTAGAGCTTATACATAGGAATATATTATCAAGCGGTTATAAATGGGAAAATTGGCAGCACCGTGTTATTACAAAAGTTCAGAAAATAAAAAAAAAACTTGATGGATATCCTCAAGTATGACCTAGACGTAAGACGTCCACTTTGTCCACTGAACTTCATGTATGTAAATTCATACCTATCTAGATAATAAATACTAGAGGTCACTACTAGGCCATAGGCGTCAGCAATGAATTCCTTTTTTGTTCTCCTGAAACTTTTTCCGAAAAGAATGTGTGGCTGCAAAGTTTCCTAGGAGTTCGGATATTTAATATATTGAATATTGTATACAGGGTATTTCAGAACTATGGGATCAAACTTGTAGGGGTTATTCAGTGTAACAGTAGAAAACGTTTGAGTATAGGGACCCAAATCATTCAAAAAGGGTATCAAATTTTTAGTCATGTCCGCGGAGGAGGATATTTTAACAATTGCAGTGATGATATCATGTACAAAAGGCAAAAACTAAATGCATTAAATCCTATTTAGGCAATTCGTCGTCTTTCTAAATTTTAACGCGTCTCACCTTTCCGGATATGGGTCCCTATACTCAAATGTTTTCTACTGTTACACTGAATAACTCCTAGAAGTTTGATCCCATAGTTCTGAAACACTCTATATAAATGTTGTTCTGCTGTCAAAATGGTGGTTGCTACTTAAATTTACGCAGGTGACGTGCAAATTATCCATGCGGTAATTATCTAGGTCATCTAGAGGTCATCAAAGGACTGTGTCTTTGATCTCTTTAAACTTGTTGTAAACTGAAGGAATTTTTTTCGTAATCATGCGTCGTTGCAAAGTTTCCACAGAAGTCGTGTACTTTTCAAGACGTTATAGCCTGACCTTGCTTGACCACTTGTGACACATGAAAACTGATTTCTATGTGGTAGAATCTTGCGATGATTGAAAAAATTACCTAACCTACTATTAATTACCTTTTTCACAAAAATGCGTAGTTGCCTATTTTCAGTATTCAGTATATTGAATTCTATTGTTTCTGTTGTGCAAGTGTAAAAGTTAATAGTTTGTATCAATAGAAGCGTAATAAAAGACGTTTACTCTTATTTTCCGATTTTATTGCGCAAGCAGCAAAGGCAGCAACTGCCGTACCTAGCAAAGCGCACCAATTCCCTTGAAATGTATCCGATTCATCCGAATGCCCAATCCAATTTCCAGCGAACTTTGTTCTCAAAATGAAAAACAAACATCCACTTGCCGCCGTCGTTTAAAAGGGACTTTTAAAAAATTCAATTGTCTGCAAATTTGTTTAGGAGTTAATAGAATATTTAACAAGTTACTCGTCGGCTCTACCTTTGCTCGCAGGTGCGTTATTTGGGGTTGGATGGAAACTGCATAATGCCTCGGTGTGGCAGGCAGTCACCGTGCATCAATAATGCTGACTGGTGAATGGTATCAGGTCGATTTGGTCTTTTTCTGGCAGTCTGACTTTTCGTAAACGATATTTCTACTTGATAAAATCTGTAACACGAGAAAAAAGGTATCAAATGGTACTCTAAGATGAGTGGATAAGACACAGGAGCCTGACAAATGTCAAATTGCTAGATATAGCTTCTTCCACTGACACCACTCATGCCTTGTTTCTTATTTGATTGTTTACTGAGCACAAGTTAACTAGCCAGAAATGAAGCCCGGATTCATGGAATGAAATATTAAGGCCTCATCTTAAAGAATATAGACAGTTTATGCAATAGCAATAAGTATCTTATACTTGACCGTTAAATTGAACCTTAAGATCATAATAGCCAATGGGTTATAGGTTATCGGTTATCTATACGATCTCTAATGAATTTAACATTTGTTACGCGTGAATCGTTAGTGTCAATTTCAAAATAATGTTTATGTTCACGTCTACCAATGCTTCAAGAATCACGTCTGTTGTTATGTTAACTAGACAACTGGAAGAGTAAGGCACCGGCATTATTTGCGGGCATGTATTCATGTATACTAAGTGACATATAAATCCGAACACCCAGTTTAAATGGTTTTATTTTAATAAAAGTTGGTGAATGTATTTATCTTACTGTAAATAACAAGTGAAAAAATTTTCACCCTTATCAGTTGGACATTCCGGTTTTTATACTGCTTTTTTTAATTCACTAACACTCTAAAAATGAATATTTCAGCCGCAGTAAAGAATCAACGTTGGCGGATTTTGGTTCTTGACATCCTTTACGATCGGTTACGATGCCTAGAGTACGGAGACCTGTACGATATCGTCAACTTAGTGAGTTTGATAGGAGCCGTATAGTGGGACTTCGGAAAGCTGGACTTTCTTTTCGGGCAATTGCAGTTAGAGTGCAAAGACGTGTAGACACTGTGGTTAGGTGTTGTCAGGCATGGCTTCGAGAAGGCCGTACGCAAAGAGCAAGGGGCACTGGACGCCGCCGTAGAACAACAGACCGTGAAGATCATTGGCCTTAGGGGACCGTTTCTCCAACTGCCAGGTCTATTGCAAATGAATGGTTTGCAGAACACGGAAGATCTATTGGCATGCGAAGTGTTTACCGACGAATGAGAAGTTTTGGCTTGTTTTCATACCGGCCTCACTGGGTCCTCCCTTTAACTCGAGAACACCGACGTAATCGCCTTGAGTGGTGCAGACAACGGTCACTCTGGGATCAGGAATGGAACAGTATTGTCTTTAGTGACGAGTCTCGATTTTGTTTAGGCATGCACGATGGTCGTGCCAGGGTTAGAAGGCGACGTGGTGAAAGGAGGAATCCACAGTTTTTTGTTGAAAGACATGTTCATCACACTGTTGGAGTTATGGTTTGTGGTGCTATAGCTTATGGTTCCAGGTCACCTTCAATCTTCATCAGAGGAAACATGAACGCGCAGCGTTATATCCACGAAGTTCTAGAACCCCATCTTTTACCCTATCTTGACACCCTGGCAGATCCAACTTTCCAACAAGATAATGCCCGACCACATGTTGCAAGAGACACAATAGACTTCTTTCAACATAATGATGTCACATTGTTACCATGGCCACCAAGATCTCCCGACTTATCCCCAATTGAGCACGTGTGGGATATGATGGGTAGGAGATTGCTCAATTTGCAACGTCCTCCTCAGACTCTAGAAGCACTTCGAGTGGAGTTGGTGGTTGCCTGGAATGAGATACCACAGGAGGACATTGACCACCTGATCAGAAGCATGCCTAGGCGCGTTGGAGAATGCGTAGCATATCAGGGTGCATCCACACATTATTAAAGGTCAAAGGGCTTTAAAGCAGTGCAATCATTTTGAAATTTTTATCATTTACTTATTATGCTTCATTAAGTACTTATACAAAATTTTATTAAAATAAAACCATTTAAACTGGGTGTTCGGATTCATATGTCACTTAGTATATTTCTCCCAAAAAAGGGACAACTTGGCAACAATGGACGTTATTTATCTTGTCAAGAAGTGAGCGTTATAAAATAGCCATTGAGAATTGTTTGTACTTTCAAATATTCCTTATAAATGCAAAAACTTTGATCTCATTGAAAATGCGTGAAAAAAAAAATGGTTACGGAATTTCAAGAAGACGTTGAAAAATCACAAAACAACAGCTCTACACAGTTTACCAAGTAAATACCATCATTTACGTATGTATTTTAATCCGTTATTTAAGCTAATAGTAAAGTAATAACACGTCTGGTTTTGCACCTTTTTTGCAAAAAACAACAACTTTTTACAGTTTCACAATCTATTTTCCTTAAAGAAAAAATGATATTTTCGTAAAAGTTACATTATAATCTTTCATTTTATAGTAAGAAATGAAGTATTTGCGATATGCGCTAAAGTACGAGCCCCTTCCCACTTCAGTTGGCCCACTTCAATATTTGTATCAAAATATGCCTTTGTAAACTAAACATGACGAAACTATTTACTTCTAAAACAGTTTATTTTCTCAAAAAAATTTTAGATACACTCTAGTCGTAAAAAATACATATTTGAAGTCACTTAGACCTATAACTAATAGAACATCTGAACAAATAAACAATGTGCGAATAAATGCGCGAAGTTAACAACAATTGAAAGATTACCATTGGTAACATCACTTTTATTTTTTGTTACGGCTGAAATTCTTTGGGGCCTAGTGTTAACCAAGTTTTGGAAAAAATTTGGTGTAAAACAATCCCATATTTCTTGAAGCTTTTGTCTCAGTTCGGTGATTGTACGAGCAGGATGTTGTCGTAGAACCTTTTTCATCTCGTGCCACAAAGTTTCAATAGGTGACAGGTCTGGACTGCTAGAAACCCATTTGAAAAGTGGTTCATTATTTTCTTCTATCCATTTTATAGCCTTTTTTGAGGTACGGCACGCTGCACCATCTTGCTGAAACACAAAATCTTGGCCGGATGTCAAACATTCTTCCATCACTGGTAAAAGCGATTCTTCTAAAATTGCCAAATATTTGTTTGTATCCACATTTCCATCAATAAAATGAAGTTTTCCTACTCCTTTTGATGACATAATGCCCCAGACCATAATGGATGCTGGAAATTTCACTTTTATCTTCAGACTGTCAGCATAGTATGCTTAATTTTTTTGCGAATAACTCTACTGCGACTGTCACAAACACAAACTTCGAATCGGGCCTCATCACTCCGTTGTATTGCACACCATTGTTAAGGTGTCCATTGTCTATGTTCTTTAGCCCATCTAAGCCGATTTTTCTTTTGCAGCGGAGTTAATAGTGGCTTTTCTTTGGCCCATAAATAAGTTGTGCAACTTTTTTCACATATCGTGGCTTAATATTAACTGAACCAGTTACGTTATATCTTCTAACAATACATGTATTTCTCACACTGCACCGCGATAAGCCTAACAAAGTTGCAATTTATGAGTTTGATTTTCCAGAATCAAAAAATTTTATTATCAGTAACCGAATTTTCTCACTAATAACCTTTCCTCTACCCATTTTGAAAACCTTAACTACGCAAAACTATTTTAAACGTATATATGCGTTATAGACTTATTTTGCATTGAAATGAAAATAGGTTGATATGCTATAATTGCAACATGTGTTATTTTTATGCTGCAAATTTGATTGGGGAGTGATAAAGTTGGTGTTTTCTACTATATATTATCAAAATATTCATTGCTAATATTTTGAACCTATAACACCCTGCTACATTTTTATTATTTGTGTTTGATAAGAAAAAACCTAAGATTTCAGTAGTTGGGCCAACTGAAGTGGGAAGGGGCTCGTATAGTCTTACCGTGGAAAACAGTCTATAAAGTTTTGTATCGCAGTGTTTATGGAACTAACTAAATTCTATACATAAAAAGACTAAAAGGTGAGGCAGCAACATTCGCAAAGCTTCAGAATTATTAGAATTATTAGGGACGACGTGTAAATGTTTTTCAAGGAATGCGATAGTTTATAGTCTATCTACAACGGTCCTAAGCTTTCGAAGTGCGCATTACTTTATATCAAGACTTTGCATCGTACTTTCTTTTAAAGTGTTATCATCACGACAGTCCGAGGTAAAACTTACCTCCAACAGCCGACAGAAGGACCACACCTTTCACACCTAGTAGCAACGAAATGGGGCAGTAGGTGGATTGCTCTCAGATCCCGTACTGAGCGCCCAAATTTGACAGAAACTCTATGGATTCAATAGATTTCTCACAATACCACCAGTAAGAAATGTATCAACTTCCAAGCTAAGTATTTCAAAAATGGGACAAAGGATCTTCTTCAAATTTTGAAGTAACATTTTAAAGCCTCTTAAGTTCCACGTGATCAGTTTTTTAATATTGCCTCTCCATAAGAGACCACATAAATGTTATATGGATTATTTCAGGAACAAAACTGTAGATTCAGGGCCTTTACACTCCATTTTCATATTTCGAGGGATCACTGTCAAAAGACATTATCTACAATGGAAGGACTGTTGCCACTATTAAATTCACCTTACATTCACTTCATTTGATGTTAAATAAATGTACCTCAGACTTGAGTCAAGGGATTAAGATCCAGAGACAGTTCTTTGGCAAATGTTATACAGCATGGCAAACCCAATGGTAGCGATATTCGAACCAACTTTAGCGAGATTAGACCAATAAGCATTTTACCACCTATCTCTAAGGATCTTGAAATGGCAATGCAAGAACAGATCTCAGTATTCGTTGCCGAGCATGGCATACTTACCTCTGCTCAATCTGGCTTTCGATCTCGGCATCGCACGATTACCAAAGACATCTATGAATATATTGATGGAGGAAAAGTCGTTTGTCTCACTATCGTGATTACAGTAAAGCACTTGATACGATGGACAATAATATATTACACGAGAAGCTAAGGTATTATGGATTTTCAACCCACGTTGCTGACTTCATTAAATCGTATTTATCAGACCGCTTGCAAAGTGTACTAGTTGATGGTCAGTATTCAAAGTCCGTTCCTAGAAACAATGGAGTCTTGCAGTGCTCCATTTAAGGACCCCTTCTTTTTGCTACATACATTCTGATTTTTGAAGATCGTCAATTTTTGTTCTATTCATCATTATGCGGATGACACTCAGATATATACAGGGTGGCGCATCGATAACGAAACAGGCGCAGTTACTGGCAGCTCAGATTTTTTTTGGATAAACGCTCAGACCCATCGATTTTGATTTAGAGGGGGACACAAGTTTGGCAAAAAATCACGCTAGCACGTGCAGCCCCCTAAGCGGGGGTGACACCACCCCCAAAATCTTAAATGGAAAGGGGGGTCGACTTTAAAGGCCTTTCAATTCACTTTATAATGATATAAAATTAATGTACTTCAGTTCAGTAGTTTTGAAGATTTATTGATTTAAAGCTTAAATAAAACTAATACATCATCATTACTGGAGATCAATACATTTGGCACCAAAGTAATTTAAAAATGAAGAGTAAACTGACCCGTTAGGCAAGTAAATGTTGAAAATGGCCACCATGACTTTCCATGCAATAATACAGATTTTGCTCAAAACGTTGCCGCACATTTTGCAATATTTGAGGAGTAATTTGAAGGCACTCATTCACAATTCTTTGTCGCAGGTCTTCTAATGATGTTGGGCATAGATTTTGCTTTTTAAATTACCGCACATAAAGAGATCCAAAGGTGATACATCTGGCGATCTTGGGGGCCATTCAATGGCACCTCTTCTACTAATCCATCGATCTGGAAACGTCTGATCTAAATATTGTCGAACACGTAATGCGTAATGTGGTGGGGTACCATCCTGTTGGAACATCAACCTAGTCGACTAACACCACACACAGTCTCCAATCTGCGGGTACTTAACGTAGGATCTATATAAACTTGCCCTAAAACCCCCACTTCTATTGCTTCGTTCCTTATGGGATTTTCAATGTTGCGTTTTTTATTGGCGACTGATCCAGTTTCCCGAAATTTGGCTACAAGTTCAAGAACATATTTTCGATGCACGTTACTGTTCTCATGTCGCTAATTAAATATTTCTGCTGTTCGATTAGCGCACTGATTATTTCCGAAACATATTTCGATAATTTCAACTCTTTCTGCTGTGGAATATACCATGGTTATTTTAAGTAATAAAGCGTTACAAGTTATTTTAGCAACAAAGTTTGGTCAAATCAATCGCAAACTATGTATAAAATTCCTATTTAAAATAAGTACGAGATATTTGCTTATCTTCCTTCAAGAGATAACTTTTTGCCACAAAAAACACTCCAATAGCTATTTTCAACAACAAAATGATAAACAAACCATGGGCGTAGTGAAGAAAAGCATTTACTTATTAAGTAAATTCTTTTAGTTAAGTTTCTTCTGAAAGTAGTACAAACTAATCTGATGTACCTATTAGAGTCTACTTTAAGCTTTAAAACAATAAATCTTCAAAACTACTGAACTGAAGTTCATGTATTTTACATCATTATAAAGGGAATTGACAGACCTTTAAAGTAAGGTATTTAAGATTTTAGCATTGGTGTCACCCCCGCCCCCCGTGTTAACGTGATTTTTTGCCAAACTTGTGTCCCAGTCGAAAACAAAATCGACGGGTCTGAGCGTTTTTAAGAGACAAAGAGACATTTAGCTAAAGACTGTATTACTATTAGAATACAAGGTACACAGATGTGTTGCAAATGAAGTCATGTGGATTGGTAACGAATCAAAGTTTACTTCGCATGTCACTTATGTCAAGTATCATATGCTAATTTGAAACAACTGTTCCCTAGTCGTCACTTACTTCCTTTGGATACTAAACTTAAACTTTGCGAGTCCTTGATAATACCTAGATTGTCATACTGTGACTCTGTGTATGGTCCGGCACTCAAAGTGGTTGATTCACCTCGTCTCCAGTGAGTACAGAACGCTTGCTTGAGATTGAAGTACTTGCTGAACAGTTAGTTGATGTCGTAGTTACTTAGTCCCTGGCTATGAATTAGGTTTATGACATAGTTTATCATGCTTTGTAATACTTATTTACTTCTTTTTTTTCATTCAAGTTTATGATATATATATATATATAACCGAGATAAAGGGCTCTGCAACATCAAAAATATCTGAATACCGTCCTGTAGCCGCGACCCGCCGCGATATCTCAGACTGGTACCGGCTACTAGCTGAACCCGACGACAGAACTGGGTCGGGGGTCGGGGTCAATGTGTCAGGTCAGTATGCAACCTTCAACCGACGGTAAAGGGTCACGCGTATAGAGGTAACGAACCCGTATAATCGATTGCGTTTCAAAAAAAAAATAATAATAATGGCACACTCATACACCAATAAATGAACTCGTTGATATGCTGTTAATTTATGGCGAATGTCTTCAAAATGCTACAGAATCGTCGCGAGTGTATGCAGATCGTTTCCCTAGACGACATCATCCAAGGCCCCGCAGATTTGTGTACCTGGTCCAGAGAGTCAGGGATACGGGCCATTTGGAGGAATTTCGAGGTGCGCACAGTGGGAGGCCTAGATAACCACGAACGGTGCAAGTTGAGGAAGAACTACTGAATCGCGTAGACGAGAATCCCTCAACAAGCACTAGAGACGTGGCTAGAGAAGTGCAAGTATCAAAAACTGAAGTGTGGCAAACGTCCAACGTGTACAAGCCCTTCAACCTGACGATTTTCCAGCAAGAGTGCGGTTTTGTGTGTGGTTGTTGCATCAACATGACAATAATCCGGACTTTTTGAAGTGCATATTGGTGACAGACGAATCTACGTTCACGCGTAATGGGGTGAATAACTTTCGACTTCAGGCAGAGACGTACTTAGCCCTTCTCGTCAACTGGAGAGTGAGTACTTTTTCCTTTATTTTTTTTTACTTGGTCGCCCTCGTTTCACTACACATTACCTTTGTTATTTCAAGGGTAGTTGTTTCTGAAAAGGAAAACCCCAACTTTGCGGACACCATGTATATTTTTTTGTATTGTTTTCGTTGTAGATTATGGTGTGTACCTGCGCAAATGTTTAATCTTGATGTTGTTTTTTACCTGCGTTAAGTACTGTGTGAATAAAGCCCTGTTATTCACTGGACAACAAATTTTAGTTTTTTAATTGTATCTTGTGGGGAAAGTGCACTTCTTTGTTAATTTTGGGGCGCTGAATCCAAAAATGACAATGAAATAAAAAAATTAGTTGCGGTTTAGAAAAAAACTTTTTATTTTTAAGGATATATTAAAAAAAGTAACAAGATTCATATACTTATAAGAATCACTATATGCGCTGTCTTTTTGCTGTTCTTTTATGGATCGTTTCTGGAGCATCTCTACCAAGAGTCCAACAGTAGTCTGCAAGCATGGAAGGATTCCACTTTCCCTGGTACCTTTTTTTCATTGTAGAAATATCCTGATGAACACGTTCGCCGTGCTCATCACTTACGGCTCCGCAATTGTCAGGAAAAAAGTCCAGATGTGAGTGTAGGAAATGTATCTTAAGAGACATATTACAGCCCATCTTTTGATACGATGACAGCATATTTTTGACAAGGGTTTTATAGTTGTCAGCTTTTCTATTTCCCAAGAAATTAGTGACCACCAGACGGAAATCATTCCAAGCAGTTTTTTCAATACCTGTTAAAGTGTTTTCAAACTGTGTATCTTTCAAAATATTTCGAATCTGTGGCCCAACAAAAATACCTTCTTTAACCTTTGCCCCACTTAGTCTTGGAAATTTCTGACGCAGGTATTGAAAAGCTGACCCATCTCTATCTAATGCCTTGACAAAGTTTTTCATTAGGCCCGACTTGATATGCAAGTGGTGGTAATAATTTTTTTTTCGAATCTACTAATGGCATATGCTGTACATTTTTTTGACCTGGCTCTAGGAATTGACGAACAGGCCAGTTTTGTCTGGTGTAACGAAGTGCCTTTGCCCGACTGTCCCATTCACACAAAAACAGAAAAACTTTGTTTAGCCTAGCTGCAGCCCAAGTAAAATCGCCACAAATATGCCATTGGTGCTCATCGTATTTTATGCATGTCAATAGGTACTTCATATTGTCATATGATTCTTTTATGTGAACTACATACCCTACAGGAAGAGATGGTAAAACCTTTCTAATATGCAATAACACTGCCTTTAAACTCAATGTTGTACTGTCTATAAACAATCTCCATTCTTCTGGGTTATAGTTTATATTTAAAGCCGCCAGTAAGCCGTTAATGTTACTGCAGAAAACCGAGTTATTCTCCATATTGAAAAATCCTTCTCTTTGTGGCGTTTACGAAAAACACATACCGAAACATCGTCTTCTAACAAGTGCCACTGATGCAGTCTTGATCCAAGTAACTCTGCCTTACATTTTGGAAGTTCTAAATCTCTTACAAGATCATTTAATTCTGACTGTGTTATTTTGTGCGGTTGGTGGCATGACGTGCTCGGTATAAAATCAGGATCTCTTGACGTTGATGGCATATCTTCTTCCTGACGAATCACTCGATCGCCATGATCTGATTCGTTTTCTGATTCGCAAGTGTAGGATTCTGGGGGTTTTGGAATAGAATTTTCGTCACTGTGAGGCACAGGTCTCATCGCAGATGGTATGTTTGGGTAGTTAATAACCGATTTTTTTTTCTTGGACATACCTGTGGCTTATCCAACACAAGGTACCATGCAAAAGTAACAATCATTAATATGATTTGTAGGCTCTCTCCAAACCATTGGGACAGCAAAGCGCATAGACCGTTTTTTGCCATTTAACCAGCTCCTCAGACTTGAAGCACATGTATTACAGCAGATGTGGGGTGCCCACTGTTTGTCTTGATCACCTAGTTTACAACCGAAATAAAGCTGATATGCCTTTGTTATTAGTGGAGTACTAGACCGTCTCTGAGACGCAAAAGTCACATCACCACACACGTAACAAAACTGATCTGGATTGTTTACACACTTTCGAGACATCTTGCATGAACGCTGTCAGCCAACTGAGGAAAAAATGGCTAATATAAAACAATATAATGTACACGTATGTATAACGTAACACAATCATGCCGATTACATCATCTTTCCTTGCCGAATATAAAAATGTAGCACGTGCATTTTTGTGAATTACAGTATATTAACACTGTCACAGCAGGAACACATATAATTACCGTATCTCTAAAACTTGAACTAATATTGAAAAAATAAGTTTCATTCCGGTTTTAGCACATTAAAAATAGTAATATTTTGTTGATTTTATTTAGGATATTTTTTGGCTGTTGATCAGTGTTATTATTATTATACAAGTGAGGTCTTTTGACACCAAACCATACAAGGGTTGTTGAAGTTCCTTATTTGTTTTTGTTTGTCTACAAAAGCATATTAATAATCTTTACTTCAAACAGTCCCACTTCTTGGCACCGCCGCTACGTCGGTTGACATGTCGGCATGAGACAGTGTAGTGAATAAAAAGGTGCGGCCCACCAAAACTGCGAAATGGCTTTTACGTGTTTTACATTTTTATAGAGCGGCCCAATTCAGCGAACTTCGCTCAGCCCTTTTTGTGCCAGCCGCTTTCGTATACATACATAAAGGTTTTGCTTCATTACTTTACAATGCCCTCCTGCCATGGATAGGGCCAAAGCTTGAGCGGAGTTTGTGAGACCTTTTCCATGGAATCATTCAATATAGCTTACACGGAATTCCTCGCAAAGCTCTAGATAGAGGTCATCATGGTAATGGAATAGCTATTGGACTTGGGCAGAAATATGGTGCAGAAAGTATCGTATCCTTACCTGTAAAGGATCTGTTAAACTTTGCATGTAATGGAAAATGCTTTAATGAACAAAATGAAATATAACCTCAATTTCTTTACCGCCCTCCAAAGTTGAGGGATGGAAGAGAATTTTCACAAAAAAATGGATTTAAGATTTTTTGCGTTGATTTCTAATAAGCTCTATTAAAAATTGACATTGCTATAGCTAACAATTTAGCTGATCTCAGAAAGAAATCACTGCCCTAAACCTAACCGTTAAGTTGTTTAGTTGAGCTTTTCTTACATTGAATCACTGAACTCAACAACTAATCAACACGCCATAGTATACCAATGCCACTCTTTTTGACGAGTCTAAAGGGTGTTCAGATAAGGACGCTCGAAAGTTAAAATGGAAAAAAAAGGAAAAAAAATTAAGTCAGCACTAAAAGTCTATATTGATCGTAAATAGCATTCGACGACATTATGTATGGAAGATTATATCGTTTAAATGGCCACCGCGACTGCGCTGTACAGCGTGCATTCGCATGGTCCAATTTCCGAGCACTTTTCCGCACATTTCAGCGTCTACCTGTCCGAGGACGCGAATGATGTTGGCCCTTAATGCTGCAATTGTTTGTGGCTTATCCGCATACACTTGAGACTTCACGTAGCCCCACAGGAAAAAGTCTAAAGGCGTTATATCGCACGATCTTGGTGGCCAGTGCACATCGCCGCCGCGCGAAATAATGAAACCGTTGAACTTTTCATGCAGTAAATCCAGCGTTGCGCGTGCGGTGTGACACGTAGCGCCGTCTGCTGGAACCAGATGTCTGTTAGATCCATATCGTCCAGTTGAGGCCACAGGAAATTATTAATCATGGCGCGATACCGATCTCCATTGACCGTAAGCGCGTTGCCCATAGCGTCCTCAAAAAGAAGAAGAAACCGCACCATACAGTCACTTTAGCAGGATGCATAGCAATTGAGCAAGTCACTTCAGGATTTTGGTCAGCCCATATACGGCAATTCTGTTTATTGACATACCCATTCATCCAGAAATGCGCCTCGTCGCTGAAGATGATTTTTCGTGCAAATGCAGGGTCGACTTGCAACTGCTCTAGAGCCCATGCGGCAAATGTACGGCGCTGTCCATGGTCTTGCGGTTTCAATTCTTGCGTCAATTGAATTTTGTACGCGTGCAATTTCAAGTCTCGACGCATAATTGTCCATGTTGAGGTCTTTGGAAGGGCAAGTTCTTGTGCACGTCGCCGCAATGACTGATTCGGGTCTTGACGCACGCTCTCTCGCACAGCAGCAGCCGTACGGGTGTTGTTTGGTCTGCCACTGAGCCAGTTCTCTCAAATTTATTGAGCAGACGTCGAATAGTGGACTCAGCAGGACGGCCATGCGCACCATAAATTGGACGCAAAGCGCGGAACGTTTCACGAACCGAACATCTGTTTTGAAGATAAATTTTCACAATTTCCACGCGTTGTTGAATCGTGTACTGCTCCATGATTAAATGTCAAGACTAACTTAATAACCTCACAAAATTTGACAGCTGTATCCCCACCGGTTTGGGCGCGCGCGCCGTTCAAACATCGAGCGTCCCTATCTGAACACCCTTTATTTGGGTGTGCAAAATTTCATTCAACAACACTGATAGAATTTTACGATTGTCTTTAAATGGCTCTTTCTATATTTTATTACATATCTGCCAAGAGAAAAAGATATAACAAGCTATAGCGTTTTGATGGTTGGTTGTTGAGTTATATGCATTTGAATGTCCAGACACGCCTGACTTTTAAAACCTGTCAGTTAGCTTTTGGAACATGTGACTGTATATTCCAGATCTATAAAGAGCTTTAAAATGACATACGACCACACACTTAATTTTAAAAAATGCTCCGCTAGCTGTTATCTTGCTGTCCGAAGATCCACCTGGTTTTTTCTTTTATATGGGATTGTCCAAAACGCATATTAAAACAAGAAAGATTGATATTCAAATCAAGTTGGGTACTTTATTTTGAAGGTTCATTTATACGATTTATGTATGAAAAATAATATCGCTCAAATGTTCACAACGACTGGATTTACAGACGTCCACGCGATGGTCGAAATTTTCAATGACATTTTGCAACATGGTCGGTTCTATGGCAGTTATCTCGGCAATGATGTTGTTTTTGAGTTATTGGAGGGTGACTGGTCTGTTGACGTAGACTTTGCTTTTCAAATATCCCCATAAAAAGAAGTCCAAGGGAGTCAAATCGCACGATCTTGGTGGCCATGGCACATTTCCTCTGCGCGAAATCACGCCATCACCGAAGAAGGACTGCAATCGATGGATATTGACGTTGGTTGTGTGGCATGTTGCACCGTCTTGTTGAAAATAAATATCGTCCATATCCATTCCTTCAAGTTGCGGCAAAAAATAGTCCTCTATCATCACGTGATGTCGCTCAGAATTGACGGTAACGGCGTCCCCGGCCGCATTTTCGAAAAAGATGCCTTTTGACCACAATGCACACCACACAGTCACTTTTTGAGGATGCATCGGCTGCTCTTGATACCCACGGGGATTTTCGTTCGACCAGATGCGGCAGTTTTGCTTGTTTACCGTCCCATTCAAAGTGAAATGCGCTTCGTCGCTGAACATGATTTTTGATGAAAAATTGGCATCAATTTGGCGGTGTTCAAGGAGCCAATCTGAGAACGTTCGGCGCGAAAAATGGTCGGCTCGACGCAGCTCTTGCGTCAATTGGATCTTGTAGGCGTGTACATTCAAATCCTTGTGGAGAATGCGGAGCAAACTGGTTCTCGGAATGCCCAATTCTTGGGATCGCCGCGTTGTTGATTGTTTCGGATCGTCTCTCACACTCTCCTTCACAACAGCAATATTTTCCGGTGTGCGAACGCTCCTTGGCTGGCGAGAGCCTGGCAGATTTGCCACAGAACCTGTTGCCTCGAATTTACGCACCAGACGACCGATGGTTGTTTCGTTTGGGCGGTTGTTGCGACCGAAATGTTCACGAAGCGCGCGAAACGTGTTTTTTATTTTTGCACCAGTTTTGTAGTGCTCTTGAATAACTTTAATGCGGTCTTCAATCGAATACGACTCCATAGCGATCAATGGTAAACATTCAACTAACAAAATAACATGTCGGTGACAGAAAACAAAGATGGCGTCTATGTCAAATTGACGTTTACTTTCCTGCGTCCCTATTGGGCAACCCTTTATATTTATTGCTTCAAATTGTCTTCCCTCATGACTCTTTTGATTTACATTCGCATTTTGTTATTTTACAGTACGAGCCACTGCCGGGAGCGCTTGCAAATTTGTGTCAAAACGTGTCCGTTAGAATTTCAATTTGAACTAATATTTGCAATTATAAATACATTCCATTGTTCGCTTACCTATCGCATTAATAACTTCTATCGGTGAATAATATTTGCTAAACATATCAAACCCAAACGTCCAGCTCAATAAAGCCCAAATGCTGTGTTCCAAATAAGTTGTTTATTATGAATTGTTGATAATTTATAGTGGCTAATTTTGAAATGAATTTCCATTTGCGGTAATGTGATGTGCATCTGCAAAGTACCAGATGTATGACTACTGCTTCGTAAATTCAATAAATAATGATCGAACTGCTGTAAATTGTTATACTAATCTTACCCTCTTGGGAAGATGTATCCGACTTCGAAGTTGAGTCATTTATTTTAACAGTGAGTAGATCTGATCAAAAGAAATGTTTTTTCCTTTAACATTTTTGTGGTAAAATTAAAGTAACAAAGCTATAGCCCTTTAGAAGTTTGAGCACCGCCCTGTCTCAATAATAATATTATGTGCTCGTGTTTGGCAACAAAGGATATAATCCGCCTTAGCGGTTCATCGCATCGGAAACAAAAAAGCGAAAGAATTTGAAACGCTTATCACGATGTTTTTACTACAATTTTATTCAGTTGTATTCAATCAATGTGTCAGTCGGTAACGCGTGAGTGAATAGTGGTGTTTGTTGCGTGACTCAAACGAAATAAAAAATGGCACATGTTTACGAAAATGGTGAACTTGTGGACATGATTCTTATTTACGGGAGGGGGGGAAGTCTTTACAAAATGCTGCCGCGGCATCACGGATTTATGCGGATCGGTTTCCCAATCGAGTGCAACCAACCCCTCGTGCTTTTTTTAATGTAGTACAAAGGGCTCGTGAATTAGGTGACTTAAGACCTCACAGGGGAAGGCATGCCGGTGCTCCAAGACGGCACGATCAAATACAGGTCCGCACTGAAATATTTGTCGGGAGGATACTTGATAAAACAAGGTAAAAATTTTTTTTAATTTTTTTTTTTTATTTTTACACACATATTTTGGTTTATCTTCCTTCTACAATCATTATCTGAAAATTGATGACTCAACTTCAAAATATGAAACATTCTATTTGAAAAAGATTAGATTTTTGAACGAAATGATTGTTATAACAGTATACCGTTTTGTTAATTAACTCAACGTACAAAAAGGATCAGCTTTGACAGTCACCATTTTAGAAGAAAGTGATCGTCTATTCTCTATGAAGAAATTTTCAAAAATTGCGCACAAATTTGCAACGGTCACTTTTACGTTAAGGTATGTCATTAAACAACACGATTGATATTTCTATTTATTCTGTTGCTCTGACTCAAATCAAAACATTTAACTTAAGTCACTAAAATCGATATACTACTACTACTATACAGTTTCAATACATCAACTTCCCTGACTTCTTATGTTAAACATATGTATCGAAGAATAACATCTTGGAATATTTCTCATATAAAAACAGAAACGTCAGAAATAAGTAGATAGATAGCTGATATTTATCTTTTCATTCGTTGAATGCGATGCTTAGAAATAAATATACGGTTATTTCTACGTACCTTTCAAAGAAAGTTGCTCTATCGTCGTTCAAGCAGAAGACCGTTTTGTACAAGATATAACCGGGTATACGGTATCGACCGACATGCGTAGCGGTATCGTGTTGAAAAATGTGGGGAAAACAATCCAGCTAAAAGGACGAAACAGACTGTTCGAGACATGTTGCAGAGGTTCGCCCGGATAGTGATGCTGAAAAGACGATAGATCAGCGATCAATCTTTTTCCTTCTGTTGTTCTTGCTTCGTCTTTGTCACTATGCTGTTATGTAATTGCGAGCAAACGCTGTGGCGCAGTACAGGACAGTTCATGTGAATTCATGAATTGTCGCTACTTTTACGATATGAATGTTCGAAAATGCTATAAACACTTAAATAAGAGAATCGGTGTCAGTATATATTACGTCGCTTTAGATCAGAACTAGCCTATGTTCCTTTTTGTCAAAATTGAGATTTTAGACAATATGATGCAGTAAGGTGTCGCCGATCAAGTGCAGTACTAATCTAAGTCCTAACGTTTATATTTTTCACGTACCCATTAAATTGAAAATAACAATAATGTCCTGAAGCAAAATAATTTTTAGTGCAGAACTATCCTTTTGTAGAACAGTAATTCTATGTCCATATTTCGGTAAATAATTTTTAATGCAGAAGTATCCTTTGTTGGGACAAATTACCTATACTAGTGAATTGTGTGGACTTAAGCTAGTTCTACTTTAAAACAAAATTTTATGTCCAATAAAATAAAGTTTAATTTTAATAAACCCTCACACCTTTTACTGGACATAAACTAGTTCTGCACTGTACTGGTTTCGACTTGTTAGAAATCTTGGTATTTCAAGCGCGACCGTACACGAATAACGCAGATTACCTTAGTTTAAAGCAGTTCTTAGTGTAAAGTGATCGAGTTTGCGCAACGTAAACAAATTAAATATGAGTAGAAGGAAAAAATATTTGATCTTCTGGCCAAGCACTGTGATGGTAAGTAGTGCCTTTCTAGCTATAAAATTATTCTTAAGTAACACATTAACATTGAAAATACATTTTTAGCTACTGGTTCAGGATAAATTCCATTTATTTTTTTAACTGTATAAATAAAAAAACAAATAATAAAATTTACACTTATAAAACTCTGTGCTGAATGTTTTCCTTTATTTTTTTATAGATACCAACCGTGACAAACTAAAAGTATCTTCAAGACCAGAAAAAATAGATGCCCAATATTTGATGAATACAGCAAATCTTATGCTGCCTGGTTATTTACTCTCTAAGGAAACGGCTGCTTTTAACAAGAGCGATAATGCATTTTGCAGTATGAACCTCGAAAATATAAAATCAGTTTTAAGTCTTGTATCCAATAAAGTTATACCGATTGTGGCCGATAAAGGAGACGCAAATGCTAGTGAAGAAGTAAGAAGTGTTCTCGAAAAAATTATAGGTAAGCAAACTAACGTGTAAAAAGAATTAGTAATATTAAAAATCAACTCTGGAAAATGTTACTTTTGTGGACAAAGCTGCAGAGTTCAGTAGAGTGAATTTAAGGCTAATTTAGGAAAAAAATGGCTATTATAGGAACAACTACTTTTCGGTCTAGTCCAGAAAAAACACTTTACCAGTAACCAAGCAATTATACTCAAAGTGCATGGTATATATCTCACTCAGGATATGATTTTTGGCCAAACATACTGAGTTTCAGTCAAATAAATGTATGTGGCCCATTTTTTAATAGACCTAATAATAAGAGTGTTTCACAAGGTGTGTATACTTCTATCCTCAAAAATAATATCTAAAGCTCCGGTTTTGACGCTAAAAAAGCAATAGGCGTTTGA
Source organism: Acanthoscelides obtectus (assembly GCA_963669975.1). Classification (NCBI taxonomy): domain Eukaryota; kingdom Metazoa; phylum Arthropoda; class Insecta; order Coleoptera; family Chrysomelidae; genus Acanthoscelides; species Acanthoscelides obtectus. The sequence continues at coordinate 74,899,635 of CAVLJG010000009.1, forward strand.
GGCTTTTCAAAAACAATATTTAGTTATCCTTATAAATAATATAAAAGTATTTTGATATAAATTTCTTACTGAGACTTTTTGGTCTAGACGTAATAGAAACTGACCAATTGGACCCTGAAAAATGTGGCAAACGGAAAAATATTGTCGAAGAGGATCTGTATTTATCATCGGATACGGATCCTTTCCAAACGGATGATGAAGAAAACGACACTAATTTTAATCCACAAGAAAGCAAAAAAAAAGAAGAAAAAAAACTTTAATTTAGAAAACAATTATAAAGAAACTGATACAAGTTCTAACACAGATGAAAATAATAATAATGCTAGAAAAATATCTAAAAAAAAGCTAAGAAGAGAACATACTTGGAAAAGAAACATAATTAAGTCATCGAGAAATCAAAGAAAGAAATACACCAACTGGAAAGAAAAGAAACAATTAGCAAGAAAAATGAAAACATCATGTGAAGAGAAATGTAGAATGAAGTGTCTAAATAAAATGAGTGAAGAAGAAAGACATAAAATATTTACTGAATATTGGGAATTAGGAGATGTCAACCGCCAACGTGATTTCATATCCAAATACGTTACAGTAGTTTCTAAAGCTAGAACTAGAATTCGTAAAAAGAATAAGCATCATCCCGCTGAAGAACCAGAAAAGAATGACAATACATTCTTAGAACTGTCTAATGGTAAAAACAGTAGAAGAAACAGTACTTTTACATACTCTCTTCCCAAAAATGAAAACAATAAGGTGCAAATATGTAAAACTTTTTTTCTAAATACACTGTCAATTAGTGCACAGGTAGTCAAAACAGTTATGAACAAAACTGGAACTGCAGGTATTGTTTCCGAAGACAGACGAGGAAAAGCTTGTAAAAACATTGACGAGTCTACTAAACGAAATGTCAGGGATCACATAAACTTATTTGAGACAATTGAAAGTCACTACTGTAGACAAGCGACCAGTCGTAAATATTTACCCCCAACACTTAACGTAAGCAAGATGTATACCATGTACCTGGTGTATTGTGAGGAAAATAATATTACGAAAACAGTAACTGAAGCAATGTATAGAACAATCTTTAATAGGGATTTCAATCTATCCTTCTTTCAGCCCAAAAAGGATCTCTGCGATATTTGCCACAAATATGAATATATATATTACGTGCCAATTAACAAAACATTTGTTTTTACACTTGTCATGAAAATTACTGATGACAATACATATAAAACTATAATTGGTAAAAATAAAATAAAATATAATATAATATAAAGGTGTAGTAGGCCAGATCACACACATAGGGGGGTCGCGATAAACTCATTCAAGGAATAAAAAGGATGTTTAACTAATTCTTGCCAAAGTGTATTTTTAAAATGTTTTAAGGTAAGATTCTTAGTAGTGTTTTTTAGCTTGTTATATACCCTAACATCAAGTGAGTTTTTATCTGAGATCTTTAGCCTGTGAGCGCTAGGTTGAAGTAGATTGGAATGCCTGGTGTTATATCCATGAACATCCGAGTGCATTGAGAATTTATGCTTGTTCTTATGAATCTCAACAAGGCTCTGATAGATGTACATTGAATAAATTGTAAGCATATTTAATTTTATAAAGAGTGGCCTACAGTGGTCACGATAACCAGCTCCCGCAAGAATTCTAATTGCTTTTTTTTGTAATATAAAGACTCTATTTATATGGGTAGAATTTCCCCAGATTAATAAGCCATATTGAATGTGAGAGACGATGAGGGAGTAATAAACACTAACAAGGCATTCATTACTAATGCAAGTTTTTAGTCTGCGTAGTAAGAATATGTTTGTGGCTAATTTGCTACATAGGGTTTCAATGTGCTTTGTCCATTTTAGTGAGCTATCAATTGTTATGCCAAGCAATTTTACACATTTGTTTTCTGCAAGAGAAGAGTTACTAGTTACTACTAGCCTGTTAGTTTTGTCTGAGTTTAGGCATAAGCTATTCTGTTTAAACCAGTTGTTTGCCTTTTCTTCAAGCTGTTTAGATAAGCTTTGTAATATATGAAGATTTTTGTGACTCTTTATAAGGGTGGTGTCATCTGCGTACAATACACAAATATCTGGTAATAAGTAGTAATAAAGATCATTAATGTAAAGGGAAAAAAGTATTGGTCCAAGTATGGATCCCTGAGGGACACCATAATTTACACCTTTAATTTCTGAATGTTTATTATTACTACTAACGAGCTGAGATCTTCCAGTCAGATATGATCTAAAAAAGCACAGAGACACCCCACGAAAACCATAATAATGCTCCATTTTACACAGCAGCTTCTCATGATCCACACAGTCAAAGGCCCTGCTAAGGTCACAAAGGGTAATTTGTACACTTCTTCCCCCTTCAAGGCCCTGGACTATGTGGTCAATAAGTTCCGCTAGTGCATTTATGGTTGACAGACCTGGCTGAAAACCAAATTGTTTTGGATTAATGATGTTATTTATTTTTAGAAATTTTAGAAGGCGGTGCTTTAAAATTATTTCTAAAATTTTGCCAAAGATAGGAATTATGGAAATGGGTCTAAAATTGTTTACATCAGATTGGTCACCTTTTTTAAAAACTGGTACTACCTTACTAATCTTAAAAACATCAGGGAATATTCCCTGAGAAAGACAGGAGTTATATAGATGAGCAAGTGGTGTGGCAAGAGTATTTGCACAGTGTTTTATTACTTTGCTGTTTAGGTCATAAATATCAAGAGATTGCTTATTTTTTAATTCACCAATAGCATTCAAAACATCTAGATATGTAACAGGCTCCAGAAAAAAGGTTTTATTACACTTATTAAAATTTATGGTATTTAGCTCATTAATATTAAGATTAGGTAGGCTTGTTATTATATTTTTGGCTGCGGATACAAAAAAGTCGTTAAACATGTCTGATGTGATATCAGTTAATGTCATTGGTTTGGATTTATTTCTTTCAAAATTGACTAGCCTCCAACAGTCCCTACTTTTATTTTCCGATGAATGAATAAAATTATTATATGCACTATATTTAGCATGTCTAATTTTTTGTCTGTATTGTCTCTGAAAGGTTTTAAAGGCATTTTTTGACTGTTCGTCTTTTTGATGCTCCGATATTGTTTTTAGAACCTGAAGAGAGGACCTAGCAGTCTTAAGTTCACTATTAAACCATTTTACTGGCTGTCTCTGAAAATGTTGCTTTTGCTTTTGTAATGGGAAATATAAATCTTTAAGTTCATTTATTGATTCTACGAGAAAAGAAGAGAGACTAATCACATCATGATTGACATAATATTTTGTCCAATCTATGTTGGATAACGAGAGATTTAAATGATTTAGGCTAGCGTTTGTGATTTTCCTAGTATGAACAATATTTTCTTTTTTAATAGAATTTAAATGTACAAGCATACTTTGGGCATAGTGGTCTGAGAGACAGGGATCTGTTACAGAAACTGTATATTCAGACTCGTCTAAATTTGTCAAAATATTATCTATGCAAGTTGTACTTGTGTTGGTCACTCTCGTATAATCTATAATTGTTGTTTTTAATCCAAAAGTCTTTATTAAATACTTGAGGTCTTGCAATTGTAATGAATTGTTACAGAAGTCGGTATTAAAATCTCCAGATATGACTATAATGTTATACTTAGGGCTGATATAAGTGAGTAATGCCTCAAAACCTTGAAGAAAATCATAAAAACAAGATTTACCTGTTCGATATAATGTTATGAATATTGCTTTGTTTGTTACTAATTCTACAGCACAGCATTCCAATGACAGCTCGGTGGTATAAGGCTTCAGATCGACAGGGATAAAAGAACTTCTAAGATTATCCAAAACAAAAATGGCAACACCCCCATGAGCATGATCTGACCTACAAAACCAAGAGCATAAATTAAAATTTGGTATATGAACCGTTTTTAGTTGATTCACACAACCAGTGTTCAGAGAGGCATAAAAGTTCAGCATCAGAATTTGTGTCACCTAAATAACAGGATAACTCGTCAATTTTATTTGATAAACATTGAATGTTTAAGTGAAAAACGCTAACTCTTTGAGCAATTTTACATGTTTGGTTGTCAAGAACGTTTAAAAAGAATGTTTAACATTATTATTGTCTCTATTATTTATATTATTTTGTTTTTGGGAGTTGTGGCTAGGATACCGCTTATTTTGGCTGTGCCTCCAGTCACGATTTACGTATCCGGAAGGCCTTCTATAGATCCACGTCTTGAGACGGACGCCAGAGTTCCAATTTTGGGGCTTCATTATGGTATCTAATACGGTGTTTGGTACTGTTAAACGAAACGAGCTAAAACTTCCTCCTGTGTTTAACTTTTCAACTAAATAGTTCGACGTCGACAGATGATTTAAGTATTTCGTAACCATTTCTTCAGTTGTGTTGACGTCTAGGTTCGATAGGTGCAGGCGAGTTGTAGGGGTTGCTACCTTTAGAACTGAAAGTCCTTGAAGACCGTTTTCGGCTCCGGCGGTGCTTAGTGTAGGCTCAACTTCACCTACGATGCTCAGTACCTTGTTATTTTCCCTAACCTTATTAATTTCTTGGTGGTTGTCACTGGTACCAGGAGATGGCAGCACTGGCGGCGACACGGAGGTTGATCTGGTGGATGTGCGGCGAGTACGACGACTTTTGGCTACGTCGTGAGGTGGCGCTGTATGATTTTGAGTGGTGTGGTTTGCGGTATGCGTGCTAGGTGGCACTTGAGTTGGAGCGTCTGAATTTTTACTTGAATTTCGGTGTTGCCATGGTTTTTCCAAAGTATTATTGTTTTTCTCCAAGATAGCAATTTTGAACAGCAATAAATTGTTTTTGTCGGTCATTTCACTTACGAGTTTATTAAGAAGTTCATTTTCACGTAACAATCGATCATTTTCTTTCATAAGATCGCTTATTACAACTTCATTCTGTGTCTTACGTTCCTCGCTCAGAATAATAGTGCCATTCTCCGACGTCACTGAACTGTTTAACGAGTTGTTTTCCAGGCAATTTTCACATACAAAATCACTATCTCTGGGTATTTCTTCATCTGCACACTTTTGATGAACCACATTTTCGCATTTCACACACTTATAACTATTTTTTGCGGCTTTTTTGTTGCATTTTATGCATTTTTCACTAGACATGTTTTCGTTATGTAGCATGCTGCCAGGTTGCCAAAATACGATAATAGTTCTCCAGAAGAAAAATTAGAGTTGGAAGAAGATTATCGCATCCATATCCTAAGTAAAAATAGGGCAAGAGAAATCAAACAGTTTGAGAAACAAATAGCAGCTGAGAATAGCAGTGAGGTTTGTTGCGCTGTCTTTGACTTGCAACAAGTGTTACCAGTTTCCAAATCTAATGTTGGCCTATTACAAATTAAAATTATCAACTTACAACTTTACTGTGTTCAACCTAGCAACAAAAGAGTGCAATTGTTACATGTGGAATGAGGTAGTCGGAAACAGAGGTGCCTCAGACATTGGAAGTTGTTTACGTTTGTACATTATCAGCCAAGTAGGACACGGAATAAGAGAATTTAGCTTCTTTTCTGACAACTGTAGCGGTCAAAACCGCAACAGATTTTTGTACTCTTTGTACAGTTATTTATCGCAAAAATATCAAATACAAATACAACGTACCTACTCATAAAAAGGCCACACTCAAAGTGAAGGCCATTGCGTACATAGCGTAATAGAAAGAGCTGCTCGAAATATACCTATATACACACCAGATCAGTGGTATACGGTTGTAAGGACAGCTAAAAGAAAGGATCCTTACAAAATAGTTGAGCTTGCACAGGAAAATTTAAAAGATCTTGAAACAAAGATGTGTATTAACTGGGAAAGAGATGAAGAAAACGAAAGAGTGTTTTTAAATAAAATAAAAATAGTTGCTGATCCACGCTTCCCCAACACTTTACTTTTTAAAGTAAATTACGACTCTAGCTACAAGAAATTAAAGCTCACAGAAAAAGGAAGAAAAAAAATAGATGTAGTGATAGCCACACTAAAACTAAAACAATGATACGAAAAGGAAACTTCTTTAAAAAAAAAGAAGTTTGATCATCTTCAATTTCTTTGCCATAAAGGAGCAATTATAGCGCCATAATTACTTTAAAAAATTACCATTTTCCAACAAAACGAAATTTCAAGATTCCGATAGTGATGAATAATCTAAGATATGTTTTTATTTATGTAGAAATTTAGGGTCAGTTAGAAATATTATTCATTTGCTTAAAAACATAAGTTATTGTAATTATTTAAAAAATTAATATTTTTTATTTTTCAGAAACTACAGCTACTTAAGTTTTAAGTTTTTTATTTCTATTACTTACTTATTGTATTAATAAAAATTATTCTAATAAATTTTATTAGATGAAAATTTGTGTTTTTATAGAAAAAAGTCAATAAATCAGTTTTCACAAAAATGTGGACGAAGTAATAGATAATATTTTACGTTATTATCGTAGCAGGTTTTGAATAAAAAGTCATAAAATTAACCACTTGACTATATTATGTCCATAAACATATAATAAGCCTAAGTCCAAGAAGTGGACTTGGTATACTTAAATTGAAAGTAATATATGTCCAACTTTTTGCTTTAACGGTAATGTTTTTCGTTTTTACTAAGGTATATTAAAAACAGACATATTTAGAACATGTGTAAAAATTTTCATTACAATATCTGTATAAATAGTTCTATTTTAAAGCGACGATTAGTATCACCGCTCATCATGGTGATAATGTAAATAGATTCAGCTACATGATAAAATGGTCAGGTTCTGATGGCTGCGTGTATTGTTAGACACTAGGCAGCAGCGGTGGCCGCAGTACTAGGCTCTTCGGTCTCCTGATCAGTCGTCGTGCGCTGTGCGGGTTCGAATCCCGTTCCAAGAGAAATTTTTCTCTTGGCTATGGATGTTGTGATTGTCCGTAGGTGGTAGACGGTCTCTGACTGTCGAACGTGCAGGTACCACCCGGCGGATCTCGTAGGCGAAGCCAGAATGTGTGCATGTTGCATGCACACGTGTTCCCTCGCCACAGTCCGTGTGGCGTTCCCCCTTTCCCCTGTATCCCCCTATAGCGCCACGGTACCAATGGGTCTTTAGGCCTTAGGCCTTCGTGGTAGTTGGAGTATAAAAAAAAAGACAGAGCGACAAGACCGCCGGTTAAGACTTCTGGCTGAGACAAATTTAGTAGTACTCGAGCCATCGCTAATAAGTGGTTTCAAGAGCATGGAAGGATGGTTGGTATGCGTACGGTATATCGCCGAATACCACAGTTTGGCATTTTCTCTTATCGCTCGCTAGATCTCACAGCTGAACATCGGCCTAACCGTTTGCTCTGGTGTAGAGAAAGAGTCCTATGGGACCGGGAATAAAATCAAGTGGTCTTAAGTGATGAATCCCGCTTCTGTCTGAGGATGCACGATGGTCAGGCAACAGTGAGAAGGCTACGTGGTGAAAGACGTGACCCACAATTTGACAGAAAGCGCCATGTTAACCACACCGTGCGAGTTATGTTATGGGGTGCTATTGCTTATGGTAGCAGATCACCATTAATTTTCATCAGAGGCAATATGATATCAGGAAGTAGTGGAGCTTCATCTGATTCCATACCTAAACGCCATTCAAACCCGATTTTTCAGCAGGACAATGCCAGACCGCATAATGCCAGGGAATCGTTAGCCTTCCTGGATCAACATCGCATCAACCGTCAAGGACCACCACGATCGCCTGACCTATATCCAATTGAAGATGACTGGTACATGCTAGGTTGCAGATAGAGTAGATGCTCAACACATTATTGAACCAGCTTCTGCAGTCAGTTGACGAATCAAGCTGAACATTTAGTCATTCTACTAGTAAGGGAGACTGACTATATATGCCAAAAATTATTAAAATTGGATAAACATACGTATGTGTTTACCTGTTTCTGTCACTCAGTATATATAAAAACCAAGAAAATTCGTTTCAGACAAATATTATTATGGATATTTATAATTAAGGAAATAGCCCTAAGCCCGAGCCTTCATTAAAAAAACCAGAGCTCTGGTCTCATTGGCCCCGCATTCTCTATTCTATATTTCCTTGAACAGCAATGTCCTAGGTTCGTCTTTGTTGCGAAAATAACTCATGCAGATGTTATTTTGAAATTATTTCTAGACAAACTAGATTTTGGTTGCTGTTGCAAAAACTGGACCTTTTCAGTTGCGTAAATATTTGTCATGACTTTTCGATTTCGAAAAGAATATCGGGGAAAACTTTGATAAGTCACTTGCTTCTCAAATATAGTCCTCAGTGATCTGAGCAAATGCCTTCCAGGTAAACTTTAGCCATCCATTAAAACCAGATGTGTATTCGTGTGTGTAGAGGTTAAGGTTCTTTCAGAAAATGGTTCAGCTGCATCATATTCTTGCATCCACGTGTATAAAACAAAATGTTCATTTGATTTTATGCATTTCCTGTTATTGGGTGCACATGTACCTATTGGAATTAAATGTCTATATATCTATCTATCTAAAAGGTTCAGCTGCACCATATTCTTGCATCCACGTGTAACTTTCAGGTCCTTTGTCAGAAAGAAAGTTGCTATCGGTCTTCTTGTCTTCAACATAATGGCAGAGATTTGTCTAGGGCTTTGGATGGCTCCATGCAAAGTGCTGTCGTCTGCAAAAGTGAGCTTCGAGTTTATCGTCAACTGGTTCATTTTGAGCAAATGCATTCCTCGTAAAGTTTAGTCATCCATTTAAACCAGATATGTATTCGTGTGTGTGGGAGTAAGTTTTTTTTTATAAAATGGTTCATCTGTACCATATTATTGCATCTAGGTGTAACTTTCAGGTCCTTTGTCAGAAAGAAAGTTGCTATCGGTCTTCTGGTCTTCAACTTAATGGCAGAGGTTTGTCTAGGGCTCTGGATGGCTGCATGCAAAGTGCTGTCGTCTGCAAAAGTGAGCTTCGAGTTTATCGTCGACTCGTTCATTTTGAGCAAATGCCTTCCTGGTAAAGTTTAGTCATCCATTAAAACCAGACGTGTATTCGTGTGTGTGGGAGTAAGTTTTTTATAGAATGGTTCAGCTGCACCATATTCTTGCATTCACGTGTATCTTTCAGGTCCTTTGTCAGAAAGAAAGTTGCTATCGGTCTTCTTGTCTTCAACTTATTGGCAGAGATTTGTCTAGGCTCTGGATGGCTGCATGCAAAGTGCTGTCATCTGCAAAAGTGAGCTTCGAGTTTATCGTCGACTGGTTCATTTCGTAAAGAACAAAGCTGAATACAGTCACCGAGGATCAAAATACTCAAAACACAGCACAAACGTACTATAGAGTAGATATAGCTTAGTCAAAGGAAATGTAATTCGCAAGGACGCAAGAGTGGAAAATAACTTTCTGATTATAACAACAAGAATCTAGAAACTTGGTAATGGTGTTTATAGAATAAACTTTCTGGGATGGTCTAGAATTTATGGAAGTTATACGTTAACGAAGATACCTACTTTCAACACAACTAAATTGCGAGTCCTTATCTCAGCATGCATTATGATCGCACCAGGAGTTTACTTTACACTCTAAATCTCTACTGCGGTAATCTTCCAAATGTCTTAAGAGCGTTTCGCTATAGGGTATATAGATCTGCCTATACCCTGTGTTCTCAAACTTGTGACTTTCCTCTGCATAGGGTATGCCTATTGTCAAGGTAAGTAGATGTTCCTAGTACATTAATACATACATTCTCACGTTACAAATATACTAAGTAACATATAAATCCGAACACCCAGTTTAAATGGTTTTATTTTAAAAAAATTTTGTATAAGTACTCAATGAAGCATAATAAGTAAATGATAAAAATTTCAAAATGATTGCACTGCTTTAAAGCCCTTTGACCTTTAATAATGTGTGGATGCACCCTGATGTGCTACGCATTCTCCAACGCGCCTAGGCATGCTTCTGATCAGGTGGTCAATGTCCTCCTGTGGTATCTCATTCCAGGCAACCACCAACTCCTCTCGAAGTGCTTCTAGAGTCTGAGGAGGACGTTGCAAATGCCAATAGGTCTTCCGTGTTGTGCAAACCATTCATTTGCAATGGACCTGGTAGTGGAGAAACGGTCCCTTAAGGCCAATAATCTTAGGCGGCGATCTTCATGGTCTGTTGTTCTACGGCGGCGTCGAGTGCCCCTCGCTCTTTGCGTACGGCCTTCTCGAAGCCATGCCTGACAACACCTAACCACAGTGTCTACACTTATTTGCACTCTAACTGCAGTTGCCCGAAAAGAAAGTCCAGCTTCCCGAAGTCCCACTATACGGCCCCCTATCAAACTCACTAAGTTGACGAAATCGTACAGGTCTCCGTACTCTAGGCATCGTAACCGATCGTAAAGTATGTCAAGAACCAAAATCCGTCAACGTTGATTCTTAACTGCGGCTGAAATATTCATTTTTAGAGCGTTAGTGAATTAAAAAAAAGCAGTATAAAAACCGGAATGTCCAACTGATAAGGCTGAAAATTTTTTCACTTGTTATTTACAGTAAGATAAATACATTCACCAGCTTTTATTTAAATATAACCATTTAAACTGGGTGTTCGGATTTATATGTCACTTAGTATACATAGAAATATCTGGTTGACAAAGCTCAAACTAATGAATACAATGACAGGCAATTTGGTTTGCTGTGGCTTATCCAAGGGGAGAGAGGTACAATTATTTTTCGTTAACATTAAAAGCCGTCCTCAAAAATTATGCAAGATAGTAGAGTATTACGGAAGGACAACCACAAGGAAAGCTATACTCAAAATTAGTTCATTTTCGATTGTTTTAAAATGTTAAGTATGAACGTCAGTTGTCAATCAACAATGAATTTGACAGGATGGAATTTCAAATGACAATGCTTACCTAGATATTTTTTGTTTTTATTATTTCCTAAATGTGATTTCCAGATTCGGTAGTGAGAAAAAGTCATCAGTCCATCATTCGAGATTCACAAGCAGCTGTTCCAATTTTCATACGGCTTATAAAAATTCATGAGCCAGTACCCGTATGACGAGTCGTCAGTGTTCGAACACTAGCGCAAAAAGGCACTGCTGATCAAACATTCGATTTCCCCACTAAATCGATTCAGGAAGGAATGAGGTGGAACGGTAACATTCGTAGGTAAATGTTTTGTTAGCTGGAAAAGGCTGGAAAGGCACCAGCACGCTATATATAGTATAGTCGCTTTTCAGTATTGCTTCCGTTAACAATGTGCCGGGCATTCGAAGGAGCTTTGATTTCCTTTCTCGGCCGAGATTTCATGCAAAGTAGAGGGCAGCAGTTAGTATCTGCACCCTTTTCACATTTTATATCAGATTCCAAATCTACGCTGCCTAGATTTATGAAAAATACCTGTTCACTTCATTCTATGGCGTCTCAATCAACGGAAATTGAGAGCTTATGATAGCTTCCCTATCCTCAACGGCGAAGAATAATTTTTCAACCGCTAAGGTACCTAAATAAAAAAATAGGTCACGCTATTCGATTCGTAGTTGCCAAGTGTACAACTGTTATTCAACATATTTTCGTAATCAGTAGGCTGGTTTTACCTTTTCAAGTCTCATTTTACTCCTTTTCTTTAAGAATAAGCATATCCCAACTAACAATTATCACTCCTATTAGAGTTGCAAGAATGATTATACAGTATTCCTTACACAGCATTGTATACTGTAAGAACATTGGCAATACCCTATTAGAACAGCTATACAAGCGGAATGGGAACACCTAATAGGACACTTCAGTCATTTAAGAGGTTGTATAAGGGCTGCAGGTAACAGTTATACAACAAAAGTGTAAGCCTCTTGCAGCCGCTATAGGACATTTGCGTCAGTGCAAGATTCAGTTTTTGTCAACTATACAACTATTCTGTTACGTGATTCTACTTTATTGCAACAAACTATTTCTTATGTATTTTATGGACGAAGTGAAGAACATACAAATGTTTTGTTAATTGGCACGTAATATATATATATATTCATATAACTAACAAATTACTGTCATCTTGTTTACTTACATATCGGCCATGTGAATTTCATACACAGGTATATGATAAACTTCTACACTGTGATATAGGACTATTGAATTACTTGTGCAGCGAATTTTATTGTGATTATCGTACAAATTAGTTACCCAATTTCTACGGGCTCGTATTTGGTTCATATTTTGACAATGATCAAAAGTATGTCTAGATTTTTAAGATGGAAAACTGAATTTATCTGCGTTAAATCTTCCACAAATCCTATATTGAGACACAATTACACTAATGTTTATCACTTTATATCTGTAATTTCGAACTGAAACATAATTATTTAATATTAAATAGAGGAATAAATGTTTGCCCAATATGGCGGGTGGTTGTGTACAATCATGGCATCGTCCATGTTGTCTTTAGGTTATTAGAATATTTTGGTCTAGTCTGCAGGTGTTATAAAACAATTTGACAAATGTCTGAAATGAAATACCGACAGAGTCGAATGATTTACCCAGAATTTGTACCTGTTTGAACAGTTGATAAAACCTTTTGAACCAATATGCATGCGTTGTTTGTCTTAAAACATTGATTATGGCATTTTACAAAAATATGACAGCAGAAAGTTAGGTTATGGTGAAGTTGTTTACCAACATATTTAGCATATGTACAGCTTTTAACAGTTACTAAACAACAGTTGTATAAGTGCTTCCGTTGGGAGCAATTTGTTGGCTAAAGTAGAAAATTGCACAGCAAAACAACAAGGCTCGGGTTTGTTTTAAAAACGTTACCATGGATGTCACAACACAGCCATTTTGACTAACGTGCAAATATGCCGTATAAAATAGTTGTATAAACGTTTATGCAACAGTTAAAAATTTGCTCTATAAGGTGTCCTATAAATATGCTATAAGAATATTTTAAACACTACATTTTAGAGCAAATATGTTGCAGAAAGCAAATCACATAATACTATACAAATAAGAAAATGGTCCATTTTAAGTATAGTAAAAGCCAAATACTATTGCATTCACAAATTCTGAAGAGAGTGTTCGCTAATCTTACCCCAAAATTGAAATGAAATTGCAAGTTTTCCAAAGTCTACGACGAGCAATGCCACGTGTGCTGCCAGATTGAATGCTAGATATCATTAATAACCTATACGAACATACGAGGGTCGATCAAAATGTGGGGTTCCCAAAGAGTTCAAACAACAATGGAAGGTGCTTTCTTATGGATTGTTTGATGAGTGCACTCGTCACACCACAGAAAGGCTTTCAATCGCACGTTGCCGGGTCAGCTGATCTGGATTCTAATTTCCTTTGTGCCATTCATGGCTTGGTATCCAGAGCAATGTTACCTTGTTTCGATTACTCAGCCTTTTTATATGGTATTTGCGATGAACTCAATGCCCTTTTGTTATCATTGTTTACCTATGGAGAAAAAAATTACTCTAAATGAGGTATTGCGATCAATAATGGTGATTTCTCCGGTTAGTAGTGGAAAAAAATGCAGCACGCAAGAGCTGACAGATAAAAAATGACATAAACCTTCTGCTAAAAATAAATAGTCCTCTTTTAGATGTCCTAATATTTCAAAATAAAATAAATATAAAAGGGAAGATTAATGATACCCCATTCTGTGGAACTTCTTTTGTTTATATTGGGCGAATTAATCTTGCTCCGTAAAAAAATTCAATAATATTTTACTCTTCTTTTGGATGTCGGCTCGACTCCGGTTACCAGTTGTAATTAATTTTTCGTGCTTTTTTCGGGGAAACAGATAGCAGGCGTTCCGTAAATGTACGACACAAGGCGTAATATTATATTTTTATACCATTTTAGTAGTTTGTTATACTCACTAGAAATAAAACTAAGAATGGACCTTTTTGAGACAATGAGTTGAACTTGTAATCACTATGAAAAAATTGTGCCCACTGTATTTACTCTGTCCGTAGCTCGATTTCCGAGTGATAATAGCGAATTTAATGTGAGTTATATTATAAAATGAGAGGCTTTGATGAATCACCCTGTATTATAATCAAATCAATCAGAAAAAAACGAATCATAATAAAAATTCGATTACATCACCCTGGAGTGGAACGGACCCACAGGGCAGAAGATAACGATATCGGCAGGAGGGACCCGAATCAATTTTAATTAAAGAAATGGTATAAATTTAACAAGGCCCGCTTAAGGGACGAGGACACGAAGATTCAGCGTTTATTTCGGAGAAATGCTTATTAGCAGCAAAGTAATGGTTATTTTATACGATAAGACGGCTCCCAAGTTGTTACCCAATCGGGATTTTTATGAGACTACACGTGTTTCAGATGAGCGCCGAGTCGGAAGGAAGTAGAAAAGTGTGAAAGATAGTCTAATGGCAAGTCTAGGCTAAGCCGTTTGAAGCTTATCTCAGCCCAAAGGAGTAAGAGATCAATGCTCTGTAATAATTTCGTCCTGGCTTTCGCAGAGTGTCACGTGACATAGGAATATGTTCTGACACTAAACTAAGTTGTAACAGTTGCCTTTTATTGCCGATGAATCATATATTTTTTTTTTAATTTGAAGTAGTGCAGCAAGAACTTGAGAAGGAAGAAATAAAAGCCGATAATCTAATCTAATAATCTCCGTAGCATATTATTTTTATTCATAGCATATTATTAAATCAATTTTATTGAGAAAAATGACTAGACCGGCCCATTGGCCATTTCCCAAGATAGGGTTTGTTTTTAACGGTGTATTTAGCTATATTTTTCTCACGTAATTCATAACCAAAATAAATAACACGCATTTACCTATTATCATGTTTATTTGAAATAACAAACATAACACATGAATACCACGGAATAACTATAATTTTTAATTTGTATCCGTTGTTTTTCTTCTGTAGTCGTTTGGCTGCCTGTATATAGTAGTCAGCATCGTCCATGTCACTGAACAATTTGGGAACTGAAACCAAATATTTTTCAATCAATTAAACATAATCCATCCTGATCTATACTAAGTGACATATAAATCCGAACACCCAGTTTAAATGGTTTTATTTTAATAAAATTTTGTATAAGTACTTAATGAAGCATAATAAGTAAATGATGAAAATTTCAAAATGATTGCACTGCTTTAAAGCCCTTTGACCTTTAATAATGTGTGGATGCACCCTGATGTGCTACGCATTCTCCAACGCGCCTAGGCATGCTTCTGATCAGGTGGTCAATGTCCTCCTGTGGTATCCCATTCCAGGCAACCACCAACTCCTCTCGAAGTGCTTCTAGAGTCTGAGGAGGACGTTGCAAATTGAGCAATCTCCTACCCATCATATCCCACACGTGCTCAATTGGGGATAAGTCGGGAGATCTTGGTGGCCATGGTAACAATGTGACATCATTATGTTGAAAGAAGTCTATTGTGACTCTTGCAACATGTGGTCGGGCATTATCTTGTTGGAAAGTTGGATCTGCCAGGGTGTCAAGATAGGGTAAAAGATGGGGTTCTAAAACTTCGTGGATATAACGCTGCGCTGATGAAGATTAAAGGTGACCTGAAACCATAAGCTATAGCACCCCAAACCATAACTCCAACAGTGTGATGAACATGTCTTTCAACAAAAAACTGTGGATTCCTCCTTTCACCACGTCGCCTCCTAACCCTGGCACGACCATCGTGCATGCCTAAACAAAATCGAGACTCGTCACTAAAGACAATACTGTTCCATTCCTGATCCCAGAGTGACCGTTGTCTGCACCACTCAAGGCGATTACGTCGGTGTTCTCGAGTTAAAGGGAGGACCCAGTGTGGCCGGTATGAAAACAAGCCAAGACGGTAAACACTTCGCATGCCAATAGGTCTTCCGTGTTCTGCAAACCATTCATTTGCAATGGACCTGGTAGTGGAGAAACGGTCCCTTAAGGCCAATAATCTTAGGCGGCGATCTTCACGGTCTGTTGTTCTACGGCGGCGTCCAGTGCCCCTTGCTCTTTGCGTACGGCCTTCTCGAAGCCATGCCTGACAACACCTAACCACAGTGTCTACACTTCTTTGCACTCTAACTGCAATTGCCCGAAAAGAAAGTCCAGCTTCCCGAAGTCCCACTATACGGCCCCTATCAAACTCACTAAGTTGACGAAATCGTACAGGTCTCCGTACTCTAGGCATCGTAACCGATCGTAAAGGATGTCAAGAACCAAAATCCGCGAACGTTGATTATTTACTGCGGCTGAAATACTCATTTTTAGAGCGTTAGTGAATTAAAAAAATTCAGTATAAAAACCGGAATGTCCAACTGATTAGGCTGAAAATTTTTTCACTTGTTATTTACAGTAAGATAAATACATTCACCAACTTTTATTAAAATAAAACCATTTAAACTGGGTGTTCGGATTTATATGTCACTTAGTAGTAAGTTTATAAATGTGTAGTCAATTTTCCATGCATTCAGGTAATTAATTGAAGAATTTTCTCACCCTGATTTGGACAATTTCTTCTTGTATTGCCTAGTAATGTCCCTGGTTCACCATGAGTAATAATTTTAGTATTCATCTCCACATATTTTCATAAATAACTCGGTTGCTTCCATCCCATGCTAGATCTTCCACCGTCAAGAGATCAATTCAATCTCGAAATTTTCGCCTCGGGGATTTGTTTACATCCCAACAACAATCCGGTTTGTCACTCCGGAGCTAAAAATAAATAAATAAATAAATGTACATCTATAAATTGATATCACCTTCTGAATTAAAAACTATTTGTGTTGCATAAATATTATTACTCACCTATTGAACTATGTATTTCTTTTATAGTCAGATGAATTTATTATTGTTTTCTGAAATCTTCCAATGTCAAAGGCTGATGTCGCTGATGTCGAGGTACTATTCTGCGTACCGAACTACTTGCACACCTCGCTTGTTCCGCATAGTTGCCAATTTTATTTCAGAATTTCCTTATGTTTATTAATCAATCAAATTTATATGCACATATGACAGTGTATGCCACATCTATTCACGATATTTCCTTGAATTTATATTAGGAACCTTCCCATTTTGGGATTAGCCGACAACGTTTGGCTCTTAATGGTCAGGCGTACAACTATATTTGGAAATGTCAAGTCGAAAAAATTAAATTTTGGGAGGGGACTTCCTTCCATGGAGGGCCATCTTGTTCTGTTCCGCTAGTGCCAGAAGACCTGAAATTTTCCTCCTTTTTTTGCCTGGAGCATCTTCGTTGGATTGTGGAACAAAATTTCATAGATAATTTCCTGGGTCATTCCTGTTGTGAGTGCGTAGCATCTTTATTTTGTCTACCCTTGGACCCGAGAAATTCTACAATTTGTAGGATCTTATTGTCTTCAGCCGCACTTTTCGCCAGAGGGAACCACGTGAAAAACCCTACCCGACATCATGTAGGGTTTTTATTTTGGGTGAATCTTCGCTACTGGAGATCCATTGACACGTTTTCTACCGGGGACCTCTTTCCGAACAGAGACCCTTTTTCCATCATAGGGATTCTTACGTCATCTGTTATGAAGCCTTCCTCGCCCATTTTAATAAGCTTTCGCATTAAGGGAGATCTCCTAGTTTGGCTCGCTTAAATTTTTGTTGTTAGCCGTTAGTAGATGTAATAAAATGTATTGATGTTAATTTTAGCAATTATTTACCCACACAGAAAATCTATTGTTTGTATGTATTTTTGTTTTTGTTTTGGGCTAAAGAGTGCCTTTCAACACCAAGGCATCTTCCAGTTGTGGCGGCTAAAAGCTGGTGGCGCCCCTAAAAAATACCCCCCCTACTCACCGGTGTACCTGAGCATGGAGCCTAATTTGCCAACGCTAAACCACGGCTTTAGCCTCAGTAACCCCCTAGTTTTTTTTTAATCATCCATTGCCTCAATTGAGAGAAATAACTTTAGCTTAAAATTAAAAAGTGATCCTAATTAAAAAAAAAGAGCGTGGCAAAGTAATGTAATATTTTGCGTAGAGTCCAAAGATTTACTGTTTTCATGAAGTTATGAAGTAACTATTGTTCGACTGGATCTATTCGACGACATCTCTCTTTTGTATGGCTCCTTGGTTGGGGCCTGCATTGGAACCGAGAAAACTAGGATCAAACTCAATTAAACGCGATATCTGTGATCACAGCCGACGTCAACTACGAGCCGTGAACAAAGAAATCTGGCAACGTAGGTGGTAGTGTTACTCCCGCTCGTGCTCAAAACGCTGAGAAAACATAACTTTTTCAATTTGTGATTTGGGAATCGCAGAGGCTGTAATTAAGAGATAAGCTTGTTTTCTAAGCTTCAAAGTGTGTGTATGTGTTCAAAGTGATCGGTGACTATAATATATGAGAAATAGACTCCAGTTGTAGTGCTTCTGTGCTTTAAAAATAAACTAAGAAGTGTGACTGTGGCTGTTCGCGCCTCAGGACGCTAAGGATTTCAACTATTGAAAACGTGCAAATTCAGGTTGTATTTTTCTTTTTTCATTTATCAAGTATTTGACGCAGACAATATGCCTCGTTGCTGTGTTCCTTTATGCAATGCAAACTATAATTCTGCTTTGAAAACAGAAAGCTATGTTTCAACTTTTCGCTTCCCAAGTACCGAAAGTCTGAAAAACAAATGGCTTATGGCAATTCCCAGAAAAAATTGGACACCTTCAAAATATTCAGCTGTGTGCAGTCGTCATTTTAGAGAATCGGATATCATCAGGACAAAAAATATAGTTTTGGCGGATGGAACAGTCCAAAATAATATACCTTTGAAATATCCAAAATTGAAAGAAAATACTGTTCCCTCCATTTTCCCAAACTTGCCATCATATCTTTCAAAAACTGAAGCACCCAAAAGAACTGACCCAATGCAAAGAAAACAAAAATTAATTGAGAAACATAAAAAAGCTATCCAGAATTTCGATGATATGGATAAGATCAAAGACATTCAAGAATTACATTCTTCATTTTCAAAAATTAAAGCCTCACAGAAATGGAATAATAAATTATCTGATGGAAAGCTATATTTTTATAAATTGGATTTTGAAAATGATATCTTAGCTTTGAATACACAGATTATAGTTGATGGTCAGATGGAAGTTCAGGTTGTTCATAAAGGATGTAAGCTTTCTTTTAGTGACTTGAAGTGGGTTTTGCCATATGATCTCAAAATTACCAGATGGTCCCAATTAGAAAACCTGTTAAATAGGTATTTTTTCTATTTTTCTGAGAACCAACACAAAAACTCTGTTGAAGTTTGCATCATGAATGCAACTCCACATTTTTAAGCTGGGCCTGTTGGAACACAGTATGCTGACACCAAAAAACGTAAACTAAATACTTTTAATTAGGTTAACTGCATTAGCGACTCATATATATCACGATTCCAAAATCCAGATTGAATTTGCCAGTTCCGAATCGGTTCATCACGTTGTTTGAAAAATTGAACTATGGCAGATATGATATAATTAAAACGTTTACTCGTCCTGCTGGCAGATCCAAAACGGCATTTTTGAATGCGTCAACTGCTTCTTCTGGTGACTGGAACCTTTGACCACGCAATCTTTAGGACTTAAATCGGGACTATATGGAGGATGGTCCAATAATTACACGTTTTCTTCCGTTAAATACTGCCTTGTTTTTTGAGCTGTGTGCGAGCTTGCATTGCCTTGGTGGAGGATGATTCTTCTTTCGGGGTTGATTTTTCAAAGATCGGTGATGACTTATGGCAAACAAATGGTGGTATACCAATCCGCAATAACAGTTCTTTGCTCATGAAGAGGAATTGTTGCAATATGACCCGCTTTTGACACAAATGTCGCGACCATCTTTTTCACTTCGAGAATGGATGACTTTTGTTGGCTTTTCTTCACCTTGGCACACCTGTCGTTTGTTTTCTGGTTCATAACAGTAAATCCACGATTCATCACCACTAACAATGCTTGTTTGACACCAATTAACCCTGGCTGCTTTCTGCTCTTCAGTCAACAGGTGGGGTATCCAACGAGAAACTAATGTTCTTACTCCTAATTCTTCATGTGAATTTTTTTGAATTTAGGTCTTTGAGATCTTCAAGGACGCCTCAATCTCGCGATATGTCACATGTCTATCTTCAATGATGAGTTTGCGCACAGCATCGACGTTTTCCTGGATGACGTTTTTGGTGCACCCACCCTGGGATCGTCGCTAAGACTCACCCGTCCACGTTTGAATTCTCCATACCAACGGGAAATTGTCGACTTATGTACCGAAAACAGGCAGTAACTCAGCAAGGCATTCTTGTTGCAATAATTGTCTCTGAAAGTTGTAATGAATTATGGCGCGAAAATGTTCTCGGTTGAGTTCCATTTTTCTAATGACTTGGTGACTCTTAAAAATTCACTGTAGTGAGAACACTGCACGTATTGTTGTGAAACTTTGAATTTAAGTTTACTAAAGAGTGAGGTTAAGATTCAGTACTGACGTTCGATCCGCGCGGCCTACTATGTCTCTATATGCAAAACTTGAAAGAGATCCCCCGTAGAAATGAATTGCCGCGCAAATAAAAGTACAACAAGTATATATGATGGTTATTTTTTGGCTCCTAAAGCTTCACTTGTCTTTAAGGAGAGAAATTCGCGCAAAGACAGGGACGCCTCTACGCGTCAGCTCATCTAGTTTTTATAAACATACTTACTACTTTCTAAAAGAAAATGTCCTAACTACTTGGCCTTGATGTGTATCAGATATCGCAATTAAGTTGAAACTTATGTCAAGTTCCTGATAAAGGTAACCGAAATGTAAATTTCAAACTGAAATGAAATTCAACGCATACATTTTAACGTTGCCCAGCCACCGAAACTGAAAATTTCAAATTGCCCATGACGCTGGCCAATTTCCATTTTAGTTTTTCTTTGTTTGCACATCGGCATCAATTAAACTTTATGGGCAATCGATTATATAATTTATTCGCAAACAAGCCGACAGAAATTATAACCTCATATCCCGCGCAGCATTTCAAACAAAACAAACGCATTCGGACAAAAAGCCGCTTACTTTGATAACCGTAATTGTTTATATGTCTGGCGATTATTTAAATATTCCCGGGTCAGTCGTGCAGAAATAATCGCGCGTATATCCGAGATCGCAATGTTTGATAAATATTGTTGTTATTCAAAAATATACCACCAGCTAAAAAAATGGAGATGTAATAAAAAAAGGAAAAAAAAATGGAATTACATCTTATCGGGTATATGTGCAGATAGTAAGAACGTCTGATATATGTGAAGTGAAACCCTCTGAGGTAAAAAATAGTTACAAGCATGTAAAATAGAGAAACCAAACAGGCCCACGACTAATGTTTTCTGGAAATGATCCGGAGTCTCGGAAACGTCAAAAAAGTGCCGCCGCCGATGAATAGCTTTCAAAGTCTACATAGCTTTATCGTCCAAATATACGTACAAGTAGCGCTTTCCAAATTTGGTTTGCGTGTAGACTGACGGACAGACTAACGGAGATGAGTGCCATGTTTTTTGTAATGCACTTAGATGTCACATAACATCCAAAAACGCTTATAAAAAATAGAAAACGTGTATAAATTTTTCATGTTTGTTGTTTTTTTTTATTTTACTGCTGATAAGAGCTTTGTCTTTTTTCGACTTCTGCAAACACGCACTGGGTATTTAGCACTAAATTCGGAAAGATTTGATTTCATGTCTAATTACAAGATGTCTTTGGTTTTTTGTGAAGTCAAAAGCAATTGCAAACTTTTAAAAAAAATGTTGCATAAGCCTCATATAAAAAAAAGTTTACCATAAAAACTATTTAACGATCCAGAAATATACAGGGTGTTCCATTTTAATTTTTTGAGAAAACGTACATTTTGTGTTTTGGGATACTCTGTACGAATAGAAATAGATTATAGCACTTTTCCCGGAACAGTTCAAAATTGATGATAATAAAGTATTTAATAATAATAATATTTATTCACTCAATGTACAAAGATAACAAACAATATGAGTAAATAAATATAAAATCAAAACAGGCCCAATAGAAGGCATCGCCTGTACATGGACCAATAATTTAAGTTGAAACTGTAGAATGCAAATGACAAAAAAGGACAAAAATTAGCTATAGTTGATTATGTATTTAGTTGATGTTCGGATTTATGAGTTTATGAATTTCAGTCCTAGATATAGAATGTTGCCACTTTTTTAAATTTCTTTTGAAACAATTTCCGAAACGTAAATCTTTTAAGTCTTTAGGTATAATTTCACAAAATTTAGGCGCTAAATAGAGATATGATCGCTGCATTATAGATTTATGCGGTTGAGGAACTACTGTGCCACGAATTTTGTACCTGGTATAATGATTATGTTTAATTTTTTGGTCGGTGTTTACAAATTTATGGTAGTGAGTGATACTGTGTAAGAAATAAAGCTGTCTTATATCATACATTCGAACATCTGCGTATAATTTTTCAGTGGGATAAAGTTTCGGTTTTTTAAATATCATTTTTAGAATACTTTTTTGAAAAACATCTAAATTATAGATATGTGAGGAACATGCAGCTCCCCATGCTATTATACCATATGTGAGATGAGGCTCAATCAGTGCATGGTATAATGTTCGAAGATATTTTTCTGTCAATATATTCCCAAGGTATTTAATTTTGTAGGATACAAATCTAACTTTATTTAAAATATAATTGACATGGATGTCCCATCGTAAGTAAGGATCCAAGACCACTCCAAGGTATTTTATGTTGGGCACTCTATTAATTTGCTTCTTTTGATCATTAATGTTGAAGGAGAAATTTGTGTAATTTGGCAGATATCTAGCGTAAGATCCAAATGGTAAAAAATGTGTTTTAGAGTGGTTAATGCTTAATTTTCTACTGTTTAAGCACCGAATAATTTTGATAAAATCATTTTCAATTACATTTTTCAGATCAGATCAGTCAGTGCCTTCATATAATATTGCAGTATCATCTGCAAAACTAGCTATTTTGCCAACACAATTAATTTGGAAAATATCATTTAAATATATATTGAATAACAGCGGACCTAAGACAGTTCCTTGTGGGACACCACACTTAATATACATTTCTTTACTAAATGATCCTGATATCTGCACAGATTGTGGGCGATTTGACAAATAATTTTCGATCAGTGAGTACGCGTTTCCTCTGAAACCAATTCTCTCCAATGCTTCTAATAATAATTTGTGATAAACTGTGTCGAAAGCTTTCTTTAAATCAACAAAAATGGAGATTGAGGGGATTCTGTTATCAATATTTTGATGTATTTGATTTACAATTTTAGTTATTGCGTCCGATGTAGCCTTCCCTTCTGTAGATCCATATTGATTTTCACTTAAAATTTTGAATTTTGTGAGGTATCGAATCATTCTAGTAGATAAAACTTTTTCAAAAATCTTTGCTACACTGGATATTATTGATATTGGTCTATAGTTGTTAACATCTGCTTTTGTTCCTGATTTATGTATCGGTATTATATTACCTTTTTTTAAAATTGAGGGATATATGGCACATTCAAAGCATCTGTTGATTAGGTAAGTGAGTGGTTCCGTTATGTCCTCGGCTATAATTTTCAAATGCTCGCTTTTAATACCATCCAACCCAGGACTTTTCCGATTTTTTAAGGACATAACAGTGGTGTATACTTCACATTGCTCGACTTTATCCAAAATAAATGAATTCAAAGTTCTTTTTGGAGGTTGAGTATTTTGTACATTTGCTTGTATATTACTTGCTAAATGTTCGCCTATGTCAGTAAAGAATTGTACAAATTCATCGCATATCTGTTGAGTATTTTTTAATACTGTTCCCGATGTTGTATTTAATTCAGTGACACACTCTTTAAATCTTGTTTTCCCAGTAATCTCATCAATAGTTGTCCAAAGCCGCTTAGGATCATTTAAGTTATTATTCAATTTATTTAGGTAATGTTTTCGTTTGGTTTGCCTTGCAAGCTCTATAAATTTATTTTTATATTGGTTGTAGCAGTCGGTATTCTCTGTAGTTGGCGTTAGTTTCATTACATTATATAGTCTTTCTTTTTCTATTGCCGATGTTATTAATCCTTTGGTAACCCAGGCATTTCTGCTCTTCTCTTTGTGACTAATTTTATTACTTTATTGGTACTAATATATATTAGTTTTTTTATTTTCTCTATGATCAGTCCCGTTGCTTTGTCTGTATTATTTATAGAGCATAATTGTTCCCAGGATTCTTGTTTGACATTTGATATTAGTTTTGAATTGTCGACAAAAAATTTGTAATTTTCCTGGTTGTTATTAACGGTAGGGATGTTAGAATGCTTTTCATTTGGAGATATCAGTAAAATAGTGGAGAAGTGGTCAGTAATATCGCTTTCTAGGATTATTGGTATACAAGTAATTTTGTTGGATAGGTCTTTCACAAAGCAGTGATCTATACATGTGCCACTGATGGACCTTGTAGGTAGGTTTATATAGGACAGAAATCGGTTACTTGATAGGATATTCAAGTATTCATTTGTGATGGGATCATCGTCCAAAATATTTATATTGACATCTCCCAAGAAAATATGTTGCTTTAAATGAACTTTATTTCGATTTTGAAAAAAAATTCGATATTCTTTAAAAACTCGTGGGGTTCTGAACATGGCGGACGATAAATTGCAGATACCTCAATTTTGTTATCGTCAATTTGGATCATTATGTTTAAAATTTTGATTCCATCGGTGAAAGTGAATGTATCATGATTATATTGCAGTTTATTTCTTATAAAAGCTATCACCCCATCGTTTTGGTTATAAGTGCCAAAGTTATACAGCGTGTCATATCCCTGCTGATTGAAGCAAGAAATATCAACAACTTGCCACGTTTCAGTTAAAACTATTAGATCAAAATTGTACCATATTTGGTCGAGTAGTATTTTTAAGTAATCAATGTTGTGTTTTATAATCCTTATGTTCATATTAAAAATTCGAAATTTTACATCAGAATTTTGTGTACATAAATTAAGTTCATCGACGTTTTGTGCTATATTTGTTGCAATACTTGGAATTTGGAAATCATTAATGTATTTATTTACTGACATTTTTAGGTCCTCTTTAGAGATAGGATTATCAAAAGATGAACTTGAATTTTAAAAAAGTATCCTTAAGTTTCGTTGTTCCTGATAATATTTGTACGATGGACAAACAAACAAACATTGAGAAGATTTATTTAAACGTCTTAAAAAATGTCTGAGCGGTAAGCCATCAAAGCTCAGCGAAAGTGTATGTTATATGATATCAAACTTCTTGTTTTTAGAAGCTCTATTCAAATATGCCTTAAAATATAGGGTGTTCTATTTAAAAAATCTATGATTTGCTATGACACGTGGTTATAGAACAAACACTGTATACATTAAAATAATTTTAATATATGCTAGTGCACATAACAAGGTTGCCACGAAAACAGATTTTTGATATACCTTCCACTTTTCTTATGAATCTAGTTTTCATATTCGTTGGGATACCCTGTACTATTACTCAGTATGCTGAGAATATGCTGCCATCCGATGCGCGTTAGATTCACTTGCGAATAATATTACCATCCTTTAGGTATATACAACACCGTGCTTCAATCTCATCCTGTAAATGGAGTCTATCCATTAAATGATGTACAAAGAAACCAACAGGTATTTGATGTATCTAGAAAATGGCCTTTGCGTTCTGAGGCTATTACATAGAAGAAGGCAATATAGCAATAGAGAAACTCCCTCACACAAACCTTTGAAATCAAGGTTCATTTCACCAGAAACAAGAGTACAAGTGCGAAAGCAACCCTTTAACAGCCGTGCAGTATCACTTTGAAAACGGATATTTGCCTTTGAAGGGATCATCCGCATAGCGCACCTGTATTTACCTTGAAAGCAGATACTACACTACCAGAGTGAATGAGACAAAAATAACGTTGCGTCTCCCTGCGAAGTACTTTTTTATACTGTCGCAGCCGCATAGGCAGAAACCCGAATACCGCAAATACTACAGTATATTCAGATAAGAGATAGACCGGATGTAAACAAAAGGTTCGGGTGATTTTCATGCTAACGCCGCCGTCTCGACGTAAAACAGGAGCCCTCATTGGTCAATTCGCAATTAAATGCCTATGCCGAGCGGCAGAGCAGTCGTATCAAGGCAGAGTCACATTCAGGTTCAGACGTGTTACGTATGTCGTGTGCATCATTGCAATTTGATATTTCTTTGGACGTTTTCGTTTGTTATCTTATTCAGTTGCTGAGTTTGTCGTTGTTATTGTTATACCTTGTTATTGATTGTTATTGTTATCAACTGCTTGCGCAAAATGCCCAGTAGTACAGATACTGCCGATGAAGTTGTAAACTCCTGTAGTCCACCTAGGAAACGCTCTAAAAAAAGACACCTGAGTGCAGAAATGAAAGAGGTCATTTTGAATATATATAAGATCGAGCGCGAGGAGAACGCGGCATCAACCATCAAAGAAATTGTTGTGAAGATTTCTCACAAAGTTGGGGTGTGTCGCGCATCAGTGTTTAATGTGTTAAGACAATACAAAAAAAGTCACACCTTTTCTGAGCCAATGACCAGTAAACATCGCAAAAGTATTGTTAAATCATTGGATGAAGCTGATAAGCATGCGATTAGGAGGAAAGTGCATGAATTCTTCTTTAGGAATGAAATACCTACTATAGATAAAGTACTGCAGAAGGTAAATGGAGATACAACGTTGCCAAATTTCAAACGATCAACTTTCCATGCGTTACTGAAGCATTTAAATTTCAAATGGAAAAAACGGGGTCGTAATAGTTTACTACTGGATAGAGAAGAAATTGTGCTATGGAGGAGGGATTATTTAACAAAAATTGGGAAATATAGAAATCCAAACGTGGATAAACGCAGGACACACTACAAGTAAAGTATGGGTTGATGATTCTGTAACTTCATCCAGGAGGGCCTTTCTAGATGGACTGTCCACCGGATTAAAAAGTCCAGCAGGTAAATACGAGTAATAGACAACAATCGGATGTTTTTCAAACCTTGGGAACAAGGTTCTAAACATTAATTCCAGGGGGCAGATAAAACATATTACAAGTAACAAAACTTTTATAACTTTCGATAAAATGCGTGGATGTTTTATTGTCATTTTCATTTGTTAGAACTTTTTTAAGCCATGTTTTTATGTGTTTTCGATATTTCAATAATTTTTTAATATAATCTTAAAATATGTCGAATATTATAAACTTAAAAAAAGTTACTAAGTTTTATATTGTGTACCGTTCCTAATATTTCTAATCATTTTAATTCATACTTTAAGCTTTATAAAGTTATAATTTGTTAATATTAATATTTGCGCGTATTTAAGGTTCCTGATCATTCATTTTTTAAAGGTTTATAACTTTAAATTAAATTGTGAAGCGCTGAGTAATCATACGACGTTCAATATTCTTTCTTTCAATATGACTAAATAATACCAATTATAGCAATCTGATACTCATGTCTCAATGTGTTTTCGCTGAATGTGATGAAAACATTTGAAAAAGGTTCGCTTATTGAAATAAATCTACACCAGTTAGTACTTCGATTTCCAGGTAAAGGGAAAAGGCTCATTATCTGCCATATTGGCAGTGAGGATGGATTTGTTGTTGACGGTCTGTGGTGCTTTGAGTCTAAGAAAACTGGAGATTACCACGAGGAAATGAATGGCGAATCGTTTGAACAGTGGTTTTCAAAAATTTTACCGAACTTAGAGGAAAACGCAGTAATTGTGTTGGATAATGCGCCTTATCATTCTCGAAGAATGGAGAAGGTCCCAACAACGGCATCAAGGAAAGTTGATGTTCAAAATTGGCTCCGCTCGAAAAATATCAACTTTGAAGAAGCAATGCTGAAAGTACAATTATTAAGAATTGTCAAGGATCACAAGGCGGAATATCAAAAATACGCCATTGACGAAATGGCAGCAAGTCAAAATAAAACTGTGCTCCGTTTACCTCCATACCATTGCGAGCTCAATCCCATTGAGCTCATATGGGCAGAGGTTAAAAATTATACCTATAGCTAAGCACAATACAACTTTTAAATTTTGTGACCTTAAGCACGTGAAAGACAAAGTTGAAAAGAGAATGTGGGAACTGGACAATATTTTAGAGGAACAAGTCGAGCCATTCATTATTGACGTTGGTGCTTCAGGCAGTAGCGATGATGAAAGCTCATCAAGCTCATCTTTCCAATAAAAGATGTCGTTCATCAAATTCGGTAAGTTATAAGTAATTATAAAGCTACTGTATTTTTTAATTAATTATTGACATTTTTGAACCCATTTTGGCAAAACCTATTCAAGAATCTACTTTCTGACAATGTTCAACCATGCACTTTTTTTTACGTTTTGAACGTTTTAATTTGGTTACATATTTACCTAGAAATCAAAAAATATACTAATCAATATTCTAAAAGCAATTTTAAGAGATATACGATTATTTTTAATTTAGGCTAATTTAAACGCCATTTTGAGGTTATATTCGACTGTATTTCACCAAACATCAGGCGGCATCCGAAGCTGGAAATCGAAGCGAAAATTTTGAAACCCTTATGTATATTTACATCATTATATATTTCTTACCCCACCCCCACATGATCCTATATCCATCACCAATCGTATACACATCGAATTGTGCTAATTTACTACAAAGTTACGCAAAGCAGCATCTACTATCTAAAATATGTACTGCGTGACTCTTAATACGTCCCTGCCGAATGTTACAGCGTTCGATGATCACGTGGTCTTGTTTATGTCCGGTCTATCTCTTATCTGAATATACTGTATATGAAGTTTGAGGACATCTTTTTAAATTATTTTATTAACTGCCCGAAGTTAATAGAACTGGGAAAGGCATGCTCATTGGATTGTTCCATAATACTGATGATTTGATTAGCGACAGGCAGTTTGGTTTCCGGCACCAGCGATCCACTAGGCTTTTGATGAGGCTCATGTCGTTGCTCTTGATATCACGAAAGCGTTCGATTAGCTTCCATCCCCTGGCCACCCAGAGAAGCTTTGCAGGTGGATGGCTGACCTTCTTTGTAGCCGCAACATATTCGTCGTAATTGACGGGTTCTCCTCTCCCGCAAGGTCAACGCGGGTGTTCCCCAGGGATCGGTTTTGGCTCCGACCCTGATCCTCTTACATATCAACGACCTCCTTTCTTGTATGATCAACACACTCCACAGCTTTGCCGATGACAGCACTCTACATGCAGGAGTTCAGAACGACTAGCTGGTGAGCCGGAAAAAAAGACTGTTTCGGCACCCTGGGCGCAAAGAAGCAGAAGCCTGGCGAGTCCAACTAGCAGTCTCACTACGCGGCGGTGTCATGCAGGAGAGCTCTAGACAAGACCTCGAAGAGGACTTTAGGGTTAAACCAACATTGGTCATAATACGTAATGTATCATATTTGAGATATTCGGAAGGTCTAAACTGAATCCAAATTCGAGATGAGATGTAAATAATAACAGTTAGCGCGTGATCTCTCGGTAACAGGTGGGGACAACGCCTCTTATTGGTCAATTCGCCATTAAATTTCAAGCGGTCGCCTGGCGGAATAATGCGCGGGGCAGGCAGAGTTGCATTCAGGCCACCGACCGTCGCGTGAATCACTGCGTGCTCGTGTTTTCGTATTCACCTTGCTTAGTTGTTGCTGTTGTTGTTGTTGTTAAGTGTATTTTAGTAATTTGTTAAGTTTCTGTTTCTTATTGTTAATCCTCGTTATTATTTGTTTTGAACCAATCCCGAACATGTCCAGTACAGATATACTGGTGACGAGGCTGTAGGCTACTCCCTTAGCCCTCCTAGAAAGCGATAAAAAAAGACATCATAGCGTAGACATGAAAGACGTCATATTGAATACATTCAAGATAGAGCGGAAGGAAGACGAAACATCAACTAACCCGAAAATAGCTCTGAAAGTGGCAGATAAAATTGGGGTATGCCACGCGACACTACAATGTTTTGAACGAACATAAAAGCATGCCTTTTCCAAGCCAATGACGGGTAAAAATCGCAAAAGTATCATAAGATCGTTGGATGACGCTGACAAGCATGCGATTCGGAGGAAAGTGCACGAGTTCTTCTTCAGAAATAAACAGTTGATAAAGTACTACGGGAGGTTAACGAGGATGCATTGTTACCAAATTTCAAACGTTCGACTATTCATAAACTTTTGAAGCATCTTAATTTCGAATGGAAGAAACTACTTGACCAAAATTAAATCATTCAGGGATCAGCACAGGAATATCTGTTACCTGGACGAAACCTGGATTAACGCTGGGCACACTACTCCGAAGGTATGGGTTGACAAAACTGTGACTTCATCCATAAGTGCATTTCTAGATGGGCTGTCGACGGGATTGAAAAATCCAGCAGGTAAATAGATCGAAGTAGTTCACGGTATCAATTTTTGCGCACAATATCTCTCTATCTTCGTACCTACAAAACGTGCATATGTACTTAGCGGATTTTATCTTTCTAGGCAAAGGAAAAAGGCTCATTATTTGCCACATTGGGGGTGTAGATGGCTTCGTGGATGACGGCTTATGGTCTTTTGAGTCAAAAAACCACTGAATACCATGAAGAGATGAATGGGGAAGCATTCGAGAAGTGGTTTTCAGGCATTTTACCACGTCTCGAAGACAATTCTGTGGTTGTTTTGGATAATGCTCCCTATCATTCTCCCAAAATAGAAAAAATCCCAACTTCAGCCTCTAGGAAATCAAACATTCAGAGCTAGCTCCGTTACAAAAATATAACTTTCGACCCTTCCTAACTGAAATTACAACTATTAGATATTATGAAACAACACAGATCAAGACATGATAAATATGTCATAGATGAAATGGCCAAAGCACCCCACAAAACAGTACTCCGTTTGCCGCCTTACCACTGTGAGCTCAACCCCATTGAGCTTATATGGGCGGATGTTAAGAATTTTGTTGCTGCACACAATACAACATTTAAATTTTCTGACATGCAAGAGCTGTTCAGAAGATGGCAAAATGTGTGCAGCATGTTCAGGAGAAAGTGGAGGTAGCAATGTGGGAGCTGGACAACATAATTGACAGAGATTTTGAATCCATCATCATAAACATTAATGACGATAGCTCTTCAAGTGAGTCTGAGTAAGTTTCGCGTTTTTGTTTTGTCACAGAGTACATATTATGGGAATCCTAGTTATAGTGAAATATTAACTTACAGATAAACTACAGACAATGCAAGTCCGAAGTGCACCTTCAAAATCTATTTTCAATTAATTGAACAGCCTTATACTTATTCCATGTACAAAAGTGTCATCTCTACCCCTCGTTGACTACGGATTCATTGTGCATAGTGAGCAGCTGGTATGTATTTCTCCATGTTGTCTAGTTTGAAAAATCTGTAGACAAACTTAGCACCCCTTCAAGAATAAAAATTTGATTTTGCGACACCCTTAACTATAACTACTTCACTATATTAGATAATTTCGTTAAATACTGTCATCTTTGTTTTACAACACGTTGGTGGTAGCCCATCATTCGGAGGTAGCCCTGAATGCGGCCCTGTACGCCGTCCTTGCTTTTGGCAATCACGCATCCATTCTATCTTGCGTGTAAATACACTATATAAGTTTGGAAGTATTATCAAAATACCAGCAATTTTTATAAAGAAAACAATCAGAATAGAAGGTATTACCAGGTAATGCATATTTTTATGATGTACTAAAATGAACGCAGTCCTCCACTTTTTCAGTATAATAAATATTTGAAATTAAACGCCTGGAGATATCCCGAGTAATTGCATTCTCTTATTTTTATTCTAATTTAACCTTATTACGTAAACAAAATCAATCCGCTAGAGGCTATAATTAAAAAAGAAAAAGTGGAGAGAGGAAGGTCCATAATTAAATATTAGAGGTCGAAAGGCCCTACGGCATAGAAAGCAAAAAGCGGTAATAACGAGGATCATCTCATGCCGCTAGAAATTAATTTATAACTAGCTTAAGAACGGATAAGCTGATAGACAAACAGATTCAAGAAACTGATATAACCTATACAGAGTTTAATTCTTAACTTGCATTCCATCGTTATGGTCTGTGAACATTTCTGTGAAATCTTGATCTTTATATAAAATATTCAACGGCCTCGTGAATTTGTGTTTTCTTTAGTTCTAGAGACCTATCGTTTGGCAGTCAGTTGAAGTTTTGATAGGCGGAAAGGAACTACTTGTTATTTCTTTTTCCTAGTTCTTGGAACTAGGAGATGTTCAAGCCTCAACCATTTGAACGGTACCGGGGAATAACGACAATAGTCCATCCGGACTGATTTTGAGAAAATCGGTAATTAAGGCTTACCTACTTGTTGGAAACTAAAATTGATGAAAAAATAGGTCGTAGAGAATATCTTTGCTAAGCAGTGTGTTTATTGGTAAAATAGATTTTACAAAACGAACTTTTACTCAAAACTAGTAACTTAACAAACAAAAGATGATGTTCAATTCTCGACTCGTGACACTTTTCCACTGCTTTAAGCATCTATTGGCGGGTTATTGAAATGTTCATCACTGAAATTTGGTCAGACCCTGCAGATCCTTATATTTCTTACTTTTATTTGGGATTGGGCCTTGGTAAAGTTTTCTCAATGTTTCCTCTGCTCGTTTTTGTTGATCTTTTTGCGTCTTTTTTAGATTCTTCCGAATACGTTTACAAAACTTGAGCATCCTGACTGGGCGGGTTGGGCAGGGGCATTTTGTTGGATAAAACGGCGATAAAAACGTACTCCAATCTTGAAAATCAAAATTTTTGCCACAATCGATGACTTCAATTGGTGTAGGTTTCACACAGCAATTTTTCAATTCATCTATCCAGTCATCCGGTACCTCAGTGTATGCTCTTTGGTTCACGAGACTCATATCCCTATCACATTCAAGGTATGAATGCCCCCTGATCGGGAATATTACTTTCACAGTAGTAAAACGATTTCTCTTGGTAACCAAGTACAGTGGACCTCCGGTAATCCGACAAACATTATGTATGGCAGTGTCAGACTATCGAATTTGTCGGATTATAGAGCACTGCCTAAGACCCCCTATAGTCCGGAATTTTTTACAAAACAGTACCTTGAAATCCGACAAGTTACATATGCAATGGTTAGATTATATATGTTATGTACGTATATGTATGTACTTTGAAGTACAAAACATACAAAATAGTTTATGTATGTCAAATTTAGTAAATTAAATAACAATAGAGAGCTTACGTTTTATTATAAAATTAAGCATAAATGCACA
This sequence comes from Acanthoscelides obtectus, assembly GCA_963669975.1. NCBI lineage: Eukaryota > Metazoa > Arthropoda > Insecta > Coleoptera > Chrysomelidae > Acanthoscelides > Acanthoscelides obtectus. The sequence goes on from CAVLJG010000009.1 coordinate 74,932,933, forward strand.
TACATATGTACCAAAATAATCAAGAATCATTAATCAAAATCATTAATGAATTTATCAAATTATGAACTTTGGAAATATTCATCAATTTTTGTTTTGTTTAAGGTTGTTATAATGCGAGATCAGAGCTTTGTCCCTCAGTCTTCTCAAAAGTAAAAGTTCATTGTAGGATGTACCATTCTCTTCAGCCCATTGTAAACCTAGCTCAAAGGCGTTAATTGCGTCTTGTGCTGTGACTTGTGGAGTAGTTGCAATCACGTCGTTGTTATTTTCCTGATTGTTTGTTGTATAAGTAGAAACCTCTTTTATAATCTCTTCATCAGACATTTCATGAAAAATATTTTCCTCTTTATCCATTCCACGGCACCAGATTTACAAATCTTTGGGACTTATCTGTGTTTCAGCAGCGACTTGTTCTATAACTTCCGAAGTTACACTGATTTGTAGAACGTTGTTAGGAGTGGTGACTATATCTGGCCATAACTTTTTCCATGACGATTTAATAGTTGATGACCGTATTCCACGACTGACAAAGAGCAAAAACCAAGTCTTTCATATTAAATTCTTTTAAAGTTTTTTCTATTGGTTGGTCTTTTGATACGGGTCTCAGAAGTATGTCTTTCTTATAGTCTTGCTTGACAGATTGAATGATATTCTGGTCCATTGGTGCAGTGCAATTTGGCGGAAGAAACATCGCAGTGATGCATTTATCCTCAGTTGTTAGTTCTTCTTCAGACGGATGACCGGGAGCGTTATCAAGAAGCAACAACGCTTTTTGAGGAAAATTATGATCTTTTAACCATTTTCTAACTTCAGGTACGAAGCATTCATCAAACTACTTTTTGAAAAGGTCTTTGGTCATCCATGCAATTTTTTGTCCGTAATAGTGTACAGGTAAATCAATGCTTTTGAATGCCCGTGGTTTATTAGATTTCACAATGACCATCATCTTAAGCGCGTGTGTGTCCGCAGCGTTAGCACATGGTAGTATGGTTACACGCTCTTTACTCACTTTTCGTCCAGGTACGGATTTTTCGTCACAAGAAACGAAAGTTTTGTTAGACATCACACGCGAAAAAAGCCCTGATTCGTCTGCATTGTACACCTGTGACGGGTCAAGATTGAAATCGTTCACCTTTTGCAAAAATCTTAATTTAAAGGGCTCTATGTAGGTGGCATCGTTAGAAAGTTTCTCTCCTGTAACAGTCATTAAACGTATGCCATGACGACTTTTAAAACGTTCTAGCCATCCTTTGGTGGCCACAAAATCATCTTTTCTTGTTATTTCCTTATAAAAAAACTTAGCTTTCATGGCCAACATGGGTCCTGAAATTGGTGCATGCCTATTTCTTTCCTGAAGAAACCACATGTACAAAGCTTCTTCCACTTCTGGATGTTCAGCTTTTTTGAGTGTCTGTCTCTTGCATGGCCCGCAGTCAGTAGTTGACACGAACTTTTTGATCTTGTCATGGTTTGTTTTAATGTCATAAATTGTGGATCGGCCTACACCGTATTCACTAAACTAAACTACTGAGAGTTTCATTGCGATTAAAGCGGTCTAAAATATCACATTCTTCTTTAATTGTCAATGTTTTGTGCTTTCGCTTCTGAGTTTGTGATGACATGACTAGGTACTATACTTAATATACAATGAATAAATAGTAAACAATGAACGCATGCTAAGCCGTATCGCTATCACAAGTACTGAAAATCAAACTAAGTAAAACAATGCTTAAGTTGTAACCTGTTCAAACCTGCGTGATCTACATTAGCAAAGATTGTCAGATATGTATGTATGTAATATTCAAAGACATGTCGGATTACAGGGGGCGCCGGATTAGACAGGGGCCGGATTATCGGGGGTCCACTGTGCAAAAACCGAATAACTGTAAAGTTTTTATTTTGCCCTGCACAGGAGTCACAGAAAATTTCAAGTTCTTTTACTTCCATAGGCAGGATGTTATAAAAAAAGTGATACAGCATAGAACAGACATCGTCACCTACTTTCTTAGCAATAGATTCATCGTAGGTATAAAAGATGGAATTTGAGTTTGACAGAATGTGGATGTTAAAACTGATGAAATTTAGTTGCCGTTTATAGTAAATATCATTTATCGTGATATTTGGACAGGGCATGTTTTTTGGTAATCCATCGTGATACTTTCGATAGCGGGGACACATTTGCGTTTCGAGGTAAGTTCGATATGTTGAAGTTGTTTTTAAAGATCGGAAGGATTCATAGGAAATGTTGTTTTCAACATTGCCAATAGAATACATTTTGTGTAATTTTGCGATGTCTAGAGTCTCAGGTAAGTAAACATTATGCGAATCTGCCAAAGAATAATGAGATTTCTGTTTTGTGTTTTCTGAAAGTTTGTGAAGTCGTGTGTTGTGTTTTCCACGCAAGTCGATGGGCGATTTCCCAGTTGTAACTAATGAGTCTCTTATGTACCGAACTCGACGAACTGTAATTCCGTGTAATGACAAAAAAGCCTTAAGACAAACTGGAACATCACGTATAATTCCATTTTTAACCAATTGGACACGATAACTAAATGAAGCATTATTAAGCCTTGAATCTGCTTCATTTTTTCGAGGGCGTCTACGCATGATAAGCGTTTTGCGCATTACAGTATATTCAGATAAGAGATAGACCGGATGTAAACAAAAGGTTCGGGTGATTTTCACGCTAACGCCGCCGTCTCGACGTAAAACAGGAGCCCTCATTGGTCAATTCGCAATTAAATGCCTATGCCGAGCGGCAGAGCAGTCGTATCAAGGCAGAGTCACATTCAGGTTCAGACGTGTTACGTATGTCGTGTGCATCATTGCAATTTGATATTTCTTTGGACGTTTTCGTTTGTTATCTTATTAAGTTGTTGAGTTTGTCGTTGTTATTGTTATACCCTGTTATTGATTGTTATTGTTATCAACTGCTTGCGCAAAATGCCCAGTAGTACAGATACTGCCGAAGAAGTTGTAAACTCCTGTAGTCCACCTAGGAAACGCTCTAAAAAAAGACACCTGAGTGCAGAAATGAAAGAGGTCATTTTGAATATATATAAGATCGAGCGCGAGGAGAACGAGGCATCAACCATCAAAGAAATTGTTGTGAAGGTTTCTCACAAAGTTGGGGTGTGTCGCGCATCAGTGTTTAATGTGTTAAGATCTTTTCTGAGCCAATGACCAGTAAACATCGCAAAAGTATTGTTAAATCATTGGATGAAGCTGATAAGCATGCGATTAGGAGGAAAGTGCATGAATTCTTCTTTAGGAATAAAATACCTACTATAGATAAAGTACTGCAGGAGGTAAATGGAGAGACAACGTTGCCAAATTTCAAACGATCAACTTTCCATGCGTTACTGAAGCATTTAAATTTCAAATGGAAAAAACGGGGTCGTAATAGTTTACTACTGGATAGAGAAGAAATTGTGCTATGGAGGAGGGATTATTTAACAAAAATTGGGAAATATAGAAATCAAAACAGGAAGATTCATTACCTTGATGAAACGTGGGTAAACGCAGGACACACTACAAGTAAAGTATGGGTTGATGATTCTGTAACTTTATCCAGGAGGGCCTTTCTAGATGGACTGTCCACCGGATTAAAAAATCCAGCAGGTAAATACGAGTAATAGACAACAATCATGTTTTTCAAACCTTGGGAACAAGGTTCTAAACATTAATTCCAGGGGGCAGATAAAACATATTACAAGTAACAAAACTTTTATAACTTTCGATAAAATGCGTGGATGTTTTATTGTCATTTTCATTTGTTAGAACTTTTTTAAGCCATGTTTTTATGTGTTTTCGATAATTTTTTAATATAATCTTAAAATATGTCGAATATTATAAACTTAAAAAAAGTTACTAAGTTTTATATTGTGTACCGTTCCTAATATTTCTAATCATTTTAATTCATACTTTAAGCTTTATAAAGTTATAATTTGTTAATATTAATATTTGCGCGTATTTCAGGTTCCTGATCATTCATTTTTTAAAGGTCTATAACTTTAAATTAAATTGTGAAGCGCTGAGTAATCATACGACGTTCAATATTCTTTCTTTCAATATGACTAAATAATCCCAATTATAGCAATCTGATACTCATGTCTCAATGTTTTTTCGCTGAATGTGATGAAAACATTTGAAAAAGGTTCGCTTATTGAAATAAATGTACACCAGTTAGTACGTCGATTTGCAGGTAAAGGGAGAAGGCTCATTATCTGCCATATTGGCAGTGAGGATGGATTTGTTGTTGACGGTCTGTGGTGCTTTGAGTCTAAGAAAACTGGAGATTACCACGAGGAAATGAATGGCGAATCGTTTGAACAGTGGTTTTCAAAAATTTTACCGAACTTAGAGGAAAACGCAGTAATTGTGTTGGATAATGCGCCTTATCATTCTCGAAGAATGGAGAAGGTCCCAACAACGGCTTCAAGGAAAGTTGATGTTCAAAATTGGCTCCGCTCGAAAAATATCAACTTTGAAGAAGCAATGCTGAAAGTACAATTATTAAGAATTGTCAAGGATCACAAGGCGGAATATCAAAAATACGCCATTGACGAAATGGCAGCAAGTCAAAATAAAACTGTGCTCCGTTTACCTCCATACCATTGCGAGCTCAATCCCATTGAGCTCATATGGGCAGAGGTTAAAAATTATATAGCTAAGCACAATACAACTTTTAAATTTTGTGACCTCAAAGGACTTTTCAAAGAAGCACTAGAATTAATAACAGCGCAAAAATGGGAAAACTGTATTAAGCACGTGAAAGACAAAGTTGAAAAGAGAATGTGGGAACTGGACAATATTTTAGAGGAACAAGTCGAGCCATTCATTATTGACGTTGGTGCTTCAGGCAGTAGCGATGATGAAAGCTCATCAAGCTCATCTTTCCAATAAAAGATGTCGTTCATCAAATTCGGTAAGTTATAAGTAATTATAAAGCTACTGTATTTTTTAATTAATTATTGACATTTTTGAACCCATTTTGGCAAAACCTATTCAAGAATCTACTTTCTGACAATGTTCAACCATGCACATTTTTTTACGTTTTGAACGTTTTAATTTAGTTACATATTAACCTAGAAATCAAAAAATATACTAATCAATATTCTAAAAGCAATTTTAAGAGATATACGATTATTTTTAATTTATGCTAATTTAAACGCCATTTTGAGATTATATTCGACTGTATTTCACCAAACATCAGGCGGCATCCGAAGCTGGAAATCGAAGCGAAAATTTTGAAACCCTTATGTATATTTACATCATTATATATTTCTTACCCCACCCCCACATGATCCTATATCCATCACCAATCGTATACACATCGAATTGTGCTAATTTACTACAAAGTTACGTAAAGCAGCATCTACTATCTAAAATATGTACTGCGTGACTCTTAATACGTCCCTGCTGAATGTTACAGCGTTCGATAATCACGTGGTCTTGTTTATGTCCGGTCTATCTCTTATCTGAATATACTGTAGTTCATTAAATTCGCGAAGAAGTCTACAGCGTTCAGGTTCAGGAACAGTAATAAAACAGCGGAAACGTTCACAAAAACAATCAGATCCAAGGCCGTGGGTAGTGACGCGCAACGTTTTCGTTACGTCTCTTTGTCTTGCTGTTTTTTGTGTTTTTTCGTTTCTCTGTTTGATGGGCCCGGTTCATTTTCACTTGAAACTGAATAGTCACTATCCATGATACACAATACCCGTATTATAAACTAAATTAGCGAATATAGTCAATATTCAAAATATCAGCGTATACAACACACGTGGACTCTAATAGTAAACTAATGGCCGATGCAATAACGAAGCGCCCAAGCGGTGCGGCCGATGCAAAGCCGCCCTTCCATATGGACTGATGCCGTTTTTCCATACACGCGCAGGGACACACGCCATTCTTCCCCGGCACAGGGAATCTTATAGCTGTTGTTTTGTGAACCTAAGCCCTTTTTACAATTTATGAAGCTGATTACAAGATAGCATCAGGGAAATGCCACCAAAATAAACTGAAAGCTCAATCTAGCCAAATAATGGACTAATGCCGTTTTCCGCCGGTACCCTTCATTTGCATCAAAGAGCAAAGTACAAAGAACCACACTCTATCTTTCTATCTCTATCTACCAACTCAGCACAGGGTTAGTTATATTTTACCCCCAAAATATAACTAGAAAGATAGACAGGATGACACAGTTAAGCAGGATAACAAGTAACGGGGCGAAAATTGAACGCGATAGTATTGTGTCGATTATGGTTATATGTACGAGTACTCTCATCACAGGACTTCTCAGGCACAGCATTTACGAAAAAGCGAAACCTCTCCGATTTAATTTACAAATACATCATTGTTATGTGCCCCATGAATGCCAAGTTGTTCTATTGACCTCCACTAGTCGCGAGAAGATTTGCTTATTATATTGCACATAAAATACAGGGTGTTTCAGTTTATTGTTGCATAACTTTAAAATTCGATAGAACTTTTAAAATTAATGCATAAAGTCTATATAAACATTGGTCGAAAAATGCGTGGCTTCCGAGATACAGGGTGTATAAATTTACTTTCTAAAATATTTTTTTTTTAATATTTCGAACAATATTTGATGTATAACAGTGAAAATTGGTATACAAGGGTTTTTTGGTACGACAAAACGAACCATAAGCATAGTTTTACTGTAGCCGCTAGAGGGCGCTCTCTACTGTACCTGTAGTGTATTAAAATGACCGAAAATTTTTCCTTAGTGCAATTTTTTGCTTTTTGAATAAAAAAACTCATTCTTCGCACTTCTCAGCATAAAAAAGCTCTCTTGTGAGTTTTCGTTATAGTTAGCCGTTTTTGAGATACTTCGATTTTTAAGGTTCGATGCATTTTTAATTATTTATGGGAAAATAATATTTTTTTTTACATTTTCGATTTGGGCATTACAAGTAATTAAGATGATCGTTTAGATTGTGTTTTTAAACACAGCAATAATTCCTAACTCCAAATAAACACAAAAAACAGAATATTAATTTGTTTAATTTTCCAATATTATTTTTAACAAATTAAATTAATTATTCACAACTAAAATGCTATTGGAGAGTTAGGACAAACATACAAAATATAAAGTAGTTGCTCGAAATGTAAACTCAATTGTTCAATACACAATTCACATCTACAAATGATCGAACGTGGTATAGCATTATTCAAATAAGGCTTTATTTCATCACATGCATTCCTGATTCTGTCTATTAGCATATCTCTTGTGGTTATGGGAGTCTGGTACACTTTTTCTTTTAGAAATCCCCACACCAAGAAATCTAATGGATTTAGGTCAGGGGATCGTGGAGGCCAGGCGACTGGTCCTCCACGGCCGATCCATCTTTCTGGATAATTTTCGTCTAGCCAGTTTCTAACTATTCTCGAATAATGAGCTGGACAACCGTCAAACTGGAACCAGGCCAATCTTCTTAAATCTAACATAACATCACCCCACATATTTGCATGTTCAGCCTTTAAAAATTCCAAGAAGGTCGCAGCATTTAACCTTGCAGACAAAAGGTAGGGTCCAAATAGTCGATTACGGTAGATACCAATCCACACGTTCACACTAAATTCATGCTGAAAATTTTTTTTCCCAAACTGCATGCGGATTTTCATGCAACCAAATATGTAGATTATGAAAATTTACCACTCCACGTCTAGTGAAGCATGACTCATCGGTCCATAAAACGTTACTTAAGAACTCCCTATTATTATCAGTTCTATCAAGAATCCACTGACAAAATGTGATTCTTCGTTCTCCGTCCCCTGGCTGTAGTCCTTGCACAGGTTGCAAATGGTAAGGACGTCTATGGACATTTCTAAGAACACGGTGAACATGACTTGCTGAAATTCCCAAGGCACCAGAAACTCTCCTAACACTTGTGGTCGGATCTCCATCAAACTCACGCCGAATCATACGGGTAAATCTGCGCTGACGAACATTTATGTTTTGATCCCTTTGGAGATTTCCAAAACCATTTTCAATTATTTGGCGATGCACTCTTACAAATACTGAGCGAGTTGGATGTCGTCTGTTTGGAAATCTTCGTGCGTATTCTCTGGCTGCTTCTGCTGCGTTTCCATTTACAAAGCCATACACAAAATGAATATCCGCTAACTCTTGATTGGAGAATAAAAATGGCATTTTTATAAAACTTACAAAAAAAACAGGTAAAAGAAACTAAATTTCGTGCATTCACAATTGCAAAAAAACGTTTCAGGTTTCAACAGACAACAAAACTAACTGTCAACTAATTGACGTTTAACCTTATTCTGCTTTCAATTTCAAAAATATTTGCAGGCGCAGCCTACTTCTAAAAATTATCGAGATACTGACTTTTTAACGTTATTTTATCATAAATAATTAAAAATGCATCGAACCTTAAAAATCGAAACATCTCAAAAAACGGCTAACTATAACGAAAATTCACAAGAGAGCTTTTTTATGTTGAAAAGTGCGAAGAATCAGTTCTTTTATTCAAAAAGCAAAAAATTGCACTAAGAAAAATTTTTCGGTCATTTACATGCACTACAGGTACAGTAGAGAGCGCCCTCTAGCGGCTACAGTAAAACTATGCCCATGGTTCGTTTTGTCGTACCGAAAAACTCTTGTATACCAATTTTCACTGTTATACATCAAATATGGTTCAAAATATTTAAAAAAAACTATTTTAGAGAGTAAATTTAAACACCCTGTATTTCGGAAGCCACGCATTTTTTGACCCATGTTTATATAGACTTTATGCATTAGTTTTAAAAGTTCTATCGAATCTTAAAGTTATGCAACAATAAACTGAAACACCCTGTATTTAGAGTAAAAAATGTGACATGGAGTTTTATGTTAGGATGTTATGTTGTTAATTCCTGTGTTTTTAGAAATGTCAACATCTTACAAATAATACAAGGAAAGTGCTTAATGTGCAAATTGTGGGTTCACGCTAGTTGTACTGGTTATGAATCCGGCGTGTACCTAAATCTGTGATTATTGTAAGAACAGTAACTGAGAACACTAAACTATAAGTTTATGCTAAATACTGATTTGTGATTATTGTGACTGTAATAATTAATAATTATAAGCTATTTTGTTAAACAGATCAATTACCAAAGACAGCAAAACGGTTACAAAGCTGAGCAATTTATTAGTTTCTAGGAAAAAGTGTGAACATTTCTCAAAAAAATTGGTGTCCAATACAGTATTCCAAATTACCTGCACCCTAAGTAAATTCACGCTTTTGGAGTTTTTTATTTTGATAAATATTTTCTTGGGGTTCGTGGTTTTTGTTTTGTTTGATTGCTGCCATCATCAAAAGCAAGACTCCAAAAACTCCAAAATACTTGTTGTTGATTTGTATTTAATCTCAAGAAGTATGATCATGTTTCCTTAAAGAGATTTCAGCTTGGTTGGATGTGTATAGAAAATGCTTGCAAGTACCATATAGCAGTGTTTACACATAAGATCATATCTTCTAGATCCCCCTTGTATCTTTATGAGAAATTTGTTTTCAGACGAAATAATTCAGACATTGATTTCAGACACAAAAAAAGACTAGAGATCCCTATGTATAAAACAACTTTATTTCGTAGTTCATACACTTACAATGCTATCCTGATTTATAAGGAATTAGATGACAATATAAAGGGTTGGCCAGTAAACAGATTTCGTAAGCATGTGAAACAGATTTATTTGTCATTGTAGTAATAGTGGAAAAGTTAGTTTTTAATTCTTACATTTTATTTTATTTTACGTAATATATGTGTGTATATATGTATGCTAAGAAGCTATCAAGCTCGTTGTTTTGAAGCGTCTTTTGCTTGTCAAAGTTTCCTTTGATTGAGTGTTTCAATTTAGTATTTGGGTAGGTTAAGTAGAGTAGCCAAGAGCTAGACTTCGCCTACGTAGAGGTCACATTATGTTGTAGTGTATATATGTGCCTAATAAAGACATTTTATTATTATTATTATTATTATTATTAAAATTGAATAATTTCGCAATAATTTAATGCATTTTTTATTATGCTATCAGTATTTATCTTGCAATTTATTTACAAAAAACAAACTGGTATTCCATACATATACCATCTAAATACCTTCCCGTACTTCAGGGATGAGATCATAGATATGGCACAATGGCGCTACCAACAAGCGGAATCGCACAGCAACCCTTTGTTACGACAAGCAGTGGATTGCACAGTCGATGAGATTCGTAAACACCCTCGGCCGTGACTCGCACTGTACTGTGAACAAAATTAAATTCATGTTTAAACCTTCAAAAATTAAGTTCTAAACACAAAATTTAGTTTAGGACCAGTCAAAATTTATTTAATACAATGTTGTAGTCCTTATACCCATCTCACCTCAAATAATTACATAAAACAATTACTTGTTTTCTCTCCCCGCGCCTACTCTCTTTCTTTCTCGCTCTCATCTTTCTCCTACAACTTGTCTGGTTTCTGAGCCACCAGACCTGACATGCTAATAACACTGACATTACAATGACTATGACCTCAAGTCATCGTGGGTTGTCAGAGCGGTCCGTGCGACTTCAGTCACATTGTCAGCTTGTAGGTCTGTCAGGTCTGGTAACCCAGAAACCATACAATTTTAAGGAAAAAAAGGGAAGGAAAGGAGAGAAGGAAGAACGAGAGCAAAGAGGAAGAAGAGAATCTTTTAGGATAGGCAGCGTTTAGGCATTGTTAAAATCACTGCACAGATTTTGATATGGTCTAAAAATATTCGATTTTTTCTAAAGATTTTGCCAAAATGCTGCAATTTAGGTTGTTCTAAGTTCACGAATTAATTTTGATTACAGTGCGAGCCGCGGCCTTTTGAGCTTGCGAACTTGCTCGACTGTGTTGTCCACTGACTCACGCAACAGAGGGTTGCTGTGCGATTCTGCGAGGCTATAGCGCAGCTGCGCCTGTTGCTTAATGTAGTCCTTTAGGTAAGGGACATCGAGGTCTCTATGTAGAGAAAATTTTTCCTTAGTGCAATTTTTTGCTTTTTGAATAAAAAAACTCATTCTTCGCACTTCTCAGCATAAAAAAGCTCTCTTATGAGTTTTCGTTATAGTTAGCCGTTTTTGAGATACTTCGATTTTTAAGGTTCGATGCATTTTTAATTATTTATGGGAAAATAATATTTTTTTTACATTTTCGATTTGGGCATTACAAGTAATTAAGATGATCGTTTAGATTGTGTTTTTAAACACAGCAATAATTCCTAACTCCAAATAAACACAAAAAACAGAATATTAATTTGTTTAATTTTCCAATATTATTTTTAACAAATTAAATTAATTATTCACAACTAAAATGCTATTGGAGAGTTAGGACAAACATACAAAATATAAAGTAGTTGCTCGAAATGTAAACTCAATTGTTCAATACACAATTCACATCTACGAATGATCGAACGTGGTATAGCATTATTCAAATAAGGCTTTATTTCATCACATGCATTCCTGATTCTGTCTATTAGCATATCTCTTGTAGTTATGGGAGTCTGGTACACTTTTTCTTTTAGAAATCCCCACACCAAGAAATCTAATGGATTTAGGTCAGGGGATCGTGGAGGCCAGGCGACTGGTTCTCCACGGCCGATCCATCTTTCTGGATAATTTTCGTCTAGCCAGTTTCTAACTATTCTCGAATAATGAGCTGGACAACCGTCAAACTGGAACCAGGCCAATCTTCTTAAATCTAACATAACATCACCCCACATATTTGCATGTTCAGCCTTTAAAAATTCCAAGAAGGTCGCAGCATTTAACCTTGCAGACAAAAGGTAGGGTCCAAATAGTCGATTACGGTAGATACCAATCCACACGTTCACACTAAATTCATGCTGAAAATTTTTTTTCCCAAACTGCATGCGGATTTTCATGCAACCAAATATGTAGATTATGAAAATTTACCACTCCACGTCTAGTGAAGCATGACTCATCGGTCCATAAAACGTTACTTAAGAACTCCCTATTATTATCAGTTCTATCAAGAATCCACTGACAAAATGTGATTCTTCGTTCTCCGTCCCCTGGCTGTAGTCCTTGCACAGGTTGCAAATGGTAAGGACGTCTATGGACATTTCTAAGAACACGGTGAACATGACTTGCTGAAATTCCCAAGGCACCAGAAACTCTCCTAACACTTGTGGTCGGATCTCCATCAAACTCACGCCGAATCATACGGGTAAATCTGCGCTGACGAACATTTATGTTTTGATCCCTTTGGAGATTTCCAAAACCATTTTCAATTATTTGGCGATGCACTCTTACAAATACTGAGCGAGTTGGATGTCGTCTGTTTGGAAATCTTCGTGCGTATTCTCTGGCTGCTTCTGCTGCGTTTCCATTTACAAAGCCATACAAAAAATGAATATCCGCTAACTCTTGATTGGAGAATAAAAATGTCATTTTTATAAAACAGGTAAAAGAAACTACATTTCGTGCATTCACAATTGCAAAAAAACGTTTCAGGTTTCAACGGACAACAAAACACAACTAATTGACGTTTAACCTTATTCTGCTTTCAATTTCAAAAATATTTGCAGGCACAGCCTACTTCTAAAAATTATCGAGATACTGACTTTTTAAGGTTATTTTATCATAAATAAATAAAAATGCATCGAACCTTAAAAATCGAAACATCTCATATAACGATAATTCACAGGAGAGCTTTTTTATGTTGAAAAGTGCGAAGAATCAGTTTTTTTATTCAAAAAACAAAAAATGGCACTAAGAAAAATTTTTCGGTCATTTTAATACACTACAGGTACAGTAGAGAGCGCCCTCTAGCGGCTACAGTAAAACTATGCCCATGGTTCGTTTTGTCGTACCAAAAAACCCTTGTATACCAATTTTCACTGTTATACATCAAGTATTGTTCGAAATATTTAAAAAAAACTATTTTAGAAAGTAAATTTAAACACCCTGTATTTCGGAAGCCACGCATTTTTCGACCCATGTTTATATAGACTTTATGCAATAATTTTAAGAGTTCTATCGAATCTAAAAGTTATGCAACAATAAACTGAAACACCCTGTATATGTCATGAACATGGTCTAAGTCATGGAAGGACTTGTGAGGTTTTGTGACAAAACTTTAGGGTAAACGGTACCTGAAGCAAATCATCATCAAACTAGGAGAAGGATCTGATATCGAAGACAGTTTTTCAGTTGGCACCGTTACACATATTGACTTTTGCGGTACCCCTCTTCATTTCTCATCTTGTATTTTTCCGCTGAACAAATTAAAAAATATACATCGGAATCGATGGTCCGTTGGCCAGTCGATGCGTACGTGTGTAGTTCTGCGTGTGCATGTGCCAAAGAAAAAAAGAGAAAAGATGAAATAGCTCGGCGGTATTTCATTTTTTTAGCCGCTTGCTCTGCCAGCTGGATCCAGGTGTGTTGTTTAATTCAGGAGGTAAAAAACGTGTGTTTCTGGTCGGTGGACTGGGGAAATTGGGGATTAGCCCCCGGTCGTTGTGACCTGGCTGCGTCAACAGATCGTAAATAGGATATATCCTAAATTGTATGCCTCTATTTCTTTATTTGGTTTTGTCCCGTTCGGTGCCGTTGTTTGATATCGGGAATGGGGTCACATTGGAAGTTATATCACACACACGCACAGAGATAGACAGAGAGACGACATAAAGGATGCTTCCTTTGATATTGAGATCAAATGTGCCAGAAACAGTTTTCTTGAGACATATACTAAGTGAAATATAAATCCGAACACCCAGTTTAAATGGTTTTATTTTAATAAAAGTTGGTGAATGTATTTATCTTACTGTAAATAACAAGTGAAATAATTTTCAGCCTTATCAGTTGGACATTCCGGTTTTTATACTGCTTTTTTTTAATTCACTAACGCTCTAAAAATGAATATTTCAGCCGCAGTAAAGAATCAACGTTGGCGGATTTTGGTTCTTAACATCCTTTACGATCGGTTACGATGCCTAGAGTACGGAGACCTGTACGATTTCGTCAACTTAGTGAGTTGGATAGGGGCCGTATAGTGGGACTTCGGGAAGCTGGACTTTCTTTTCGGGCAATTGCAGTTAGAGTGCAAAGAAGTGTAGACACTGTGGTTAGGTGTTGTCAGGCATGGCTTCGAGAAGGCCGTACGCGAAGAGCAAGGGGCACTGGACGCCGCCGTAGAACAACAGACCGTGAAGATCGCCGCCTAAGATTATTGGCCTTAAGGGACCGTTTCTCCACTACCAGGTCCATTGCAAATGAATGGTTTGCAGAACACAGAAGACCTATTGGCATGCGAAGTGTTTACCGACGAATGAGAAGTTTTGGCTTGTTTTCATACCGGCCACACTGGGTCCTCCCTTTAACTCGAGAACACCGACGTAATCGCCTTGAGTGGTGCAGACAACGGTCACTCTGGGATCAGGAATGGAACAGTATTGTCTTTAGTGACGAGTCTCGATTTTGTTTAGGCATGCACGATGGTCGTGCCAGGGTTAGAAGGCGACGACGTGGTGAAAGGAGGAATCCACAGTTTTTTGTTGAAGGACATGTTCATCACACTGTTGGAGTTATGGTTTGGGGTGCTATAGCTTATGGTTCCAGGTCACCTTTAATCTTCATCAGAGGTAACATGGACGCGCAGCGTTATATCCACGAAGTTCTAGAACCCCATCTTCTACCCTATCTTGACACCCTGGCAGATACAACTTTCCAACAAGATAATGCCCGACCACATGTTGCAAGAGTCACAATAGACTTCTTTCAACATAATGATGTCACATTGTTACCATGGCCACCAAGATCTTCCGACTTATCCCCAATTGAGCACGTGTGGGATATGATGGGTAGGAGATTGCTCAATTTGCAACGTCCTCCTCAGACTCTAGAAGCACTTCGAGAGGAGTTGGTGGTTGCCTGGAATGAGATACCACAGGAGGACATTGACCACCTGATCAGAAGCACGCCTAGGCGCGTTGGAGAATGCGTAGCACATCAGGGTGCATCCACACATTATTAAAGGTCAACGGGCTTTAAAGCAGTGCAATCATTTAGAAATTTTTATCATTTACTTATTATGCTTCATTAAGTACTTATACAAAATTTTATTAAAATAAAACCATTTAAACTGGGTGTTCGGATTTATATGTCACTTAGTATATAATGAATAAAAGAAGTTATAAAATTAGTAACAGAGATTTATACATTGTGTCAGGAAAATAATATTCGTAACTTTAAGAGGTGATTCCTTGCATTATTCAAGCAAACAAGTTCATTATAACCTATGTCCGAAAATCAACCGTTTCTGAGCAAAAAAATGCTGAAATTATTTCTTTTTAGTCATGAAATAAATTAATTTTGTACCTTAATAATTTAAATTCATATGGCTAATAGCGTTTAATGTATCAATGCACCTATATTTTAATTAACTGTCTCCAACAAAATAATGTTCTTGCTTATTTAATGCAAATGAAAATGATTCAAAAAAATTGTGGAAGTCTTTCAAACAACTTGATATAAATTTTCGTAATAAACCAACCCTTCCGGCAAGTTTTAATGACCCTACCAAAATTAATGATTATTGTATGTCTGTTTATAGCTATAAACCTGTTGATTCACTAGTTTGCGAAAACTATTTCAAAAATAAATTAAGCTCTGAATATATTTTTTCATTGAATAAGATTAGTTCAAATGACGTATTACAAGCAATAGGGAGCCTAAAATCTGATGCGAAGGGAATTGTTGGTATATCCCTGTCAATGATCCAGCTTTGCCTGCCAGTTATTCTCCATCACATCGTCCACATCTTTAACGACTGTTTAGAAAAAGGCTACTTTCCAAACACATGGAAACAAGCTCTAATTATTACAATTCCAAAAAAAATGAAACCCACTGAGTATAATAATCTCAGACCTATCAGTTTATTACCAATTTTATCCAAAATTTTAGAAAAAATTTTAAAGTTCCAATTGACCTCTTACCTAGAAAAATTCTTTATACTTCGCGACACTCAATCCGGATTTAGAAAAAATTATAGTACAACATCTGCCCTACTTAATCTGCAAGACAATATTTTAAGTGCCTTAGATAAGAAAATGGCACTAGCCTTAATCTCTATAGACT
This sequence comes from Acanthoscelides obtectus, assembly GCA_963669975.1. NCBI lineage: Eukaryota > Metazoa > Arthropoda > Insecta > Coleoptera > Chrysomelidae > Acanthoscelides > Acanthoscelides obtectus. The sequence goes on from CAVLJG010000009.1 coordinate 74,949,068, forward strand.
ATTCGAAAGCCTTTGACAGCATCAATTATAAATTATTACTTGCTAAATTAAATTACATAGGTCTTGACAGTGTATCCCTTTCATTTTTCGACAGTTACCTTCATCAAAGAACTCAGTGTGTTTTTCTCAATCAAGAAATGTCTCAAGTGACAATAATTCCCTCAGGCGTACCTCAGGGCTCTGTATTGGGGCCGCTTCTGTTCCTCATATATACGTTCGACTTAAGCAAAAGTATTGATAATTCTCATGTCCAGTCATTTGCAGACGATACGCAATTGCTTCATTATTTTAACCCAGATAATGACAATAATACTACTCAAATTTTACAAAACGATGTTAATAAATTAATCAAATACTCTTTAGATCACAATCTACTTATTAGTCCACAAAAATCTAAAAAGTTATTATTTTGCGCACAAAGAAAAACATGCAATGTAACACAGTTCTTGAACATTCAGATAGATAACCAAATCTTGCAATTTTCTGATTCTGCAAAAATTCTTGGTGTTGTTTTTGATACAAAATTAAAGTTTATTGAACATGTTAAAAGTCTATCTCAGAAAACCTGCCTACGGCTGCGCATTCTTATAGCAAACAGGTATTTGCTAAATTTTAAGATGCGTAAAAAACTATGTGAAGCATTGGTCATATCTATACTAAATTATTGTAATATCGTATACTATACTTGTTTAGACAATTTCACTAGAAACGTTATTCAAGTTATTCAAAACAATTGTATACGATTCATTTTTGGCTTACGTAAATTTGATCATGTATCGGCGAAATAGCCCGTTCTAAACTGGTTAAAGATTAATGACATGGTCAAGTATCACTATTCAGTTTTTGTTCACAAATTGCGGCTCACGTCTAAACCTTATTACTTGAAGGAAAAAATTTCATTTAATAATGATGTTCACTGTAGAACTCTCAGAGAAAATAATATTAGAATACCCCTGCATACGTCTACACTTTTTAAACGCAGTTTTTCTTACAATATTGCTATTATTTATAATGACCTTCCTAAAGTATATAAAGGATTTTCATTACCTGTCTTTCGACAAAAAGTTAAAACATTATTACTCAAACCTCCAAACATATAATTTACGTAATCATTCATTTCTTTTTTATTCTATCTTTAATTCAGATTAATGATTTTTTGGTGCATTTGGGTTTGAAAAGTATGCCTTTTTCTCTTTTTTTTTAAATTTTACTTTCGATGTAATGAACCAAATCTGTTTGTGTATAGTGTATTCTTTTGAACATCTGCTAGAGACTATATGGTTAAGTGTAAGAGTAGCAGCATGCTAAACTTCCATATAAGTCTGACATTTGGCTATACTACAATGTAATTGTGGATAAATAAAGACGTCTATTATTATTATTAATTATCCGAAATTAAGAACAGACAAACAATATCCCTCACACAACTGGCAACGTCGTACTCCGCCTGCACTGCATGTACCATCGTATGTTGTTGTGATTACTGATACATTTAACTGTAACTTTATGTGACTTACGGATGTTGTTTTTTTACTTTTTTCGTGCATCGTATCATTTCAAATAAGTGACTGATAATCGTGGGAATTGGTGGTGTGTAACGCCACGTACCAGTAAGTTCTGTCTTTTTTTTAAGTAAATGTACTGTACTGGAAGCGTTATTAAATAAAAAATATTAAACACAAAAAATTGCGTAAAAGTATTCAATAATTCAGGGCATATTTTCAACAAAAATATCATACAAATGTAAACAATTCGATGAATCAGTTACGGTCGTATCGCGGTTGCGTTGCAACGTTGCCAAATGTTTGATAAAATTTATTTATCTACGATTGATGTTCGGACATAAGTTATAATGAACTTTTTTGCTTAGAATAATGTAAGGAATCACCTCTTGAAGTTATGGATATCATTTCCCTAACACCCTGTATGATATTCTGAAACTAACACTCAAATCATATATAAGAAAACTGAAAAATTGTTTAACGAACAAGTGCTACCAGAAGCTTAAAAAATTTTAGATTTGTCGTAAACTTTCTCGTCAAAAATTAGTTTAAATAATGTAAAAATTTAATATTGTGTAACTAGGATGAGTAGCTGGTGTAAGGTACCTACAGTTGTTATAATTTTAATACAAATATTGTAAAATTATTATTATTGTAATGACGAATAAACATTTATTTATTTACCTATTTACATTGGCACGATCGCTGTACACAACAAATAATATGCAATCATTCTGATTTCAAGCATAGAGGCATTCAGGTACGACCTTGCTCTGAAAAATGAACACAAAAATTTTGTGAGAATATTGTTTAAACTTGTTTATCTTGACCAGTAATAATTCTTCGAGACAGAGGTGAAACGCAACGCCAGCAACACAAAGTTGGGGTACATCGCCATAATTTACGTTACTTCTTTTCTTATGATTGACGTAGTACTGATAGATTTCCACATAAACTGCAAATTTCAGCAGCGATTTTTTAAGCAATGCAGATGATTCGAAATAGATCCAATTTTAGTGTAAACGACTTTTTCTGCTACTGCCCCTGTTAAAGTTCAACTGAATCTGATGATTATTAATGAATCGATCATTGCAAGAACCACTTGAGTTCTGACGAACGTCATGCCATCCCACTTCTGATCTGATAAAGATACACAAGCGGATTAGGTTTGACCGATTTTATGTAGTCTAATACAGGGTGACGGGAAAATAGATGCGGAGCCGGTGGGGGGAGATAGTACAAGCCAATCTGAGTCGATTTTACTATAGGAAAATTAGCCGTTTTCGAATTTTTAAGATTCGATAAAATTAACGTCTTTTATACGTTAACCAAGTCACAAAACTTGAAAATTGTGGGTTTCATTTGATTTTTTTTGGTTTTATAATAAAATATTCTAAAATACGAAAATTGATACTCAAATATACATTATTGACGATTTCTCATGCAGTAAGCTTCAAAATAGTTCGATTTCTGTTAAAAAAATCTTCGTTCATCTCAAAAGCTTCAGTTTACTAGAAAAAGTCGCGTACAAATTTTTCGTACAAAATAATTAGAAAACATCTACGTTCCATTACCTTTCAAATGAGGTATAAAAGTCACAAATCGATTAAGAATTGGCAAAAATATGCCTATTATAAGAGGAGGAAGGAAAAAGCAATAAAAATACTATACTTATAAAATCCTTAATACAGGATAATTTGTTTGAAACTACGTTTTTTATTTTTATAATACGTTTTTAATATGGCGCCCTCTATTACTAATGCACACATGTGCTCTTTTTACGAGAGCTGATTTTACTACCGCCGAATTCCTAAGAGAGGCTTGAATTTCTTGTGCTGCATGTATTATACTGTTTCCGAGGTCTTCTGTTGTGGGTATAGGATTTTGATTAGAGTATACTAAAGTTTTCATGCGACCCCACACAAAAAAGGCCATACGGAGGGAGGGGGGTGACGAGTTTTAGTTATCACACTATTCCGGTGGCAAAGTCCGATGTTCGCGGTTCTACCTGCTACTTTCACTCATATCTTTGTGATTTCTAAACCGGTTTGTGACATTGATACCTCATTTGAAAGGTAATGAAACGTAGATATTTTAAGATTGTTTTGCACGAAAAATTTGTAGGTGGTTGTTTCTAGTAAATATTGAAATAACAAAGGTAATGTGTAGTGAAACGAGGAGTAAAAAAAAATAAAGGAAGAAGTACTCACTCTCCAGTTGACGAGAAGGGCTAAGTACGTCTCTGCCCGAAATCATACGGCTCCAACAGAAAATGAAATCAGCTGATGCGCTACCGAGCAGACGCAGGCAAACAAGGCAAAATGTTGCGTAAAAAGTCTAGGTATTGCATCCCGTCCAATCGATTTGGGAGAATAAATGGTCCAATGAGCATACCGTTCACCATGCCAGCCCAAACATTCACCGAAAATGTTTGTTGAAAATGTGCCCGACGGACAGCGTGCGGATTTTCTACTGACCAAACATGAGTGTTGCGAAAGTTATTCACCCCATTACGCGTGAACGTAGATTCGTCTGTCACCAATATGCACTTCAAAAAGTCCGGATTATTGTCATGTTGATGCAACAACCACTCACAAAACCGCACTCTTGCTGGACAATCGTCAGGTTGAAGGGCTTGTACACGTTGGACGTGAAACGGATACAGCCCCTCTTCACGCAGCGTTTGCCACACTTTAGTTTTTGATACTTGCACTTCTCTAGCCACGTCTCTAGTGCTTGTTGAGGGATTCTCGTCTACGAGATTACCTCTACACGCGTGACCGTAACCGTCGGTTGAAGGTTGCATACTGACCTGACACACTGACCCCGACCCAGTTCTGTCGTCGGGTTGAGCTAGTGTCCTAGTACCACTCGGGGATGTCGCGGCTACAGGACGGTATTCAGATATTTTTGATGTTGCAGAGCCCTTTATCTCGGTTCCCTTAAGACATTGGTGTATCTGGTACTAAGAAAAATTGCTTATCTTTTCAAGATCTACACGTCGTGTAAAGGAAAACCCCAACTTTGCGGACACCCTGTATGTTACCAAAGAAAACCGCTTATTTTTTACGCCGTGTAAAGCCCGAACTTTGCCGATACCCTGTACAATAAGAAATCCCCGCCCGAGAGATACAATCTTAATTTTTCAAAATTAAATTTAACTACGGCGATCACTTCTGAAAGGGTACACGACGACAGAGACGCTTCTCTCCGGACCATTAATAATAGTTATTTTCCAATAAATTTTCATCCTCTTAACGAGATTTTTTGCGAACGCTTCCTTGCTCTCGAGTTCCGGTTCTTTTCGCTACAAAAACGTCGGTGAGTGTCGCTTGGCCCAGAAAACCTGCCAAGAAAAATGCTGAAAAAGTCTCCGGAAGGAGAATCACTCACGTCCCGTAGGAAGCTTGTGTAACAAAATGCTGATGAAGAGCGAGAAAATGGCTTTCGTAAACTCTTGAGAGGCTGTATTAGACGAAGGAAAACACTGCGGTTGCTCATGCACGCAATTCCCTCGGCGGAGTTTATAAGCATCTCAAGAAACCGCTGCCTTATTATGTAAGCACGTAAAGTAATTGTAATGGTTTCAGCCTCAAGAAGAATGGGTATGGAGTCGGAAATAAAGTAAAAAGTATTAAAAAACAAAGGACAAGTTGGTTAAGGCCTTCGCGGTCAGTTGATAAACTGCTGTCTTGATTCGGGTCTAAAGGCCGTCGTCGGTTGGAATTTATTCCTAACGTTTCGCTAGCACGAGTGGCAAGCTTCTTCAGAGGTCCTTCCATTTCCGGTGCTGGATGTAGACTGACGATTTCTCTTGCGCAGATTGTATTTATACCGGAGGTTAGGGGGCGTGGCTTGTTCCGCTTCGGTTGACTTCGGGATGTCGATCGGCACTGCTCGGGCGTTTCTGAGGATCGGGCGCCAGATCGGGTTGAAGGGAAGTCCACTCAGCTCAGTCCTAGCCAACCTTTTTATGGAACACTTTGAGAAGAAGGCGGTTGAGACATCGGAGAACAAACCAGCAATTTGGTTCCGGTACGTGGACGACAACTTCGGCATCCAAGCATACAATTTACCATGGAGATAGAGAGTGACCAACAACTGGCCTTCTTGGACGTACTAGTCGGGAAGCGAGGTAACAAGCTCGGTCACACAGTGTACAGGAAACCAACGCACACAGACAGATACCTTCACGCTTTGTCCAATCATCACCCAAGTCAGAAGTATGGAGTCATCAGAACCCTGACAGAACGAGCTCGAACATACCGTGCGGCAAAGTATACATTGGAACCACGAAAAGATCAATGGGAACGAGACTCAAGGAGCACAAAGCACATTGCCGGCTAGGACAAACTGAGAAGTCTGCGGTAGCTGAACATGCACTAAGCAATGGGGACCACAGGATACACATTGGGACCTGCAGGTTGCTGTCATCAATCAACGGCTACCACAATATACTGGTCAGGGAAGCTATCGAGATTCACGAACATCCAGATAACTTCAACAGGAAGGACGAGACCCTCAGACTCAACCCGGTCTGGCACCCGATCCTCAGAAAAGCACGAGCAGTGCAGATCGACATCTCGAAGTCAACCGAAGCGGAACAAGCCACGTCCCCTACCCTCCGGAATAAATACAACCTGCGCAAGAGAAATCGTCAGTCTACATCCAGCTTCGGAAACGGAAGGACCTTTGAAGGAGCTTGCCACTCGTGCTAGCGAAACGTTAGGAAGAAACTCCAACCGACGACGGCCTTTAGACCCGAATCAAGACAGCAGTTTGAAGGACAAGTTATTTAGCATAATTGCATTCTTTTATCTTTATCCTGTTACAAAATACGATGAACTTGTAGAAAATCTGGTTTTCACTTAAAAAAATAGCTTTCTAGGTTTTTTAATAATAATAATGATCTTGATTGTCCAACAGCCTCCCAATTACAATAATACAAAAGTATACAAAAAACTAAATTAAATGAAGAAAAAAGCAATTAATGGACGTTAATTAAAATCAAATAAAATAATTGAATCAGGGGAAAGTAACAGAGTACAAAAGATTACAGAAAAAATAATATAAGATTTTTAAGGTTATGTCAAGCATCAATACGTTTAAGGTCTAGATAGATAAAAGTATAAAGCAGACATTTACAATAAACATAAAATGAAGTCTAAATGCCAGACGTGTTGAGAAAAGGATAGCGGTATATGATTTCTTTGTCAAAACGACCACAATTCAGTATTCTTGATATACTGTCAAAATTAATATCACAAATAGTAGAAATCGAATTGAAATTTTCACACATAATTAATACTGGCGACTTTGAAGCAAATTGGGTTAAGTTCTCTCACAACGGAAGGTTTCGGTATAACAAGGCACAAAGAAATAAATACTAGATGAAATTATATACAAGGTGTTCTTTAATGATATGCAAATATTTGGGGGTGTGTATCTACATGAAAAAATAATGTTAGTTTGCTTTATAAACTATGGTCAAAAAATGTTTCCTTACAAAAACTCGGCATGTTGAAGTTTTAGGAAAAAAAAATGGAAATTAATTAATATTTTCAGAACCGCTTCAGATATTTTACTGATATTTGGTACGTAGTGAAAGTTAATAAAGTTGCATATTTTTCAATGCAAAAATAATTTTTAGTTTTAACAGTGGCGTGTGTACGCGTATTGTGTTCGACATTTTTTAAGAAAAAAAATGGTACGCCAACGGTTTTAGATAAAATAAAAATTATTTTTGAATTCACCCTTCAATTTAAAACAAATGATCTTTCTTGAATTGTTTTCCTTCGATGCGCCATTTTTGCGTAAAGAAATAAAAACCATTCTATTGCCTAACTTGCAAAATTATTAGTAATTTAATTGGAAAAATTGAACACATTGGGGGCAATGAACAACAATTAATTCCTCTACAGTGTTAATGGGACTTGTGTTCACTAGTGTCTTAAGATAGACCCACAAAAAGATCTAAACTGTTGAGGTCTGGGGACCTTGGTGGCCATTCTTGGGGCCCACCGCGGCCAATCCAACGATTTGGATAAACAGTTTGTAAATTCTACTACTAACGGAACATCATCAAGCAGCAAAGGCAACTGTTGTTGAAGAAAATTGAGGTAAGTCTTCCCGCCAAGTCGTCCCGGCAAGAAGAATGGGCCAATAAAATGGTTGGCAATAGTTCCTGCCCATACGTTAACCAAAAATTGGTGTTGGAAATGGGTTTCGGTTACGGCATAGGGATTTTCTTCTGACCACAAATGATTATTGTGGCAATTCTGAATGGCATTTCGAGAAAAATTAGATTCGTCCGTGAACAGAATCATTGATTCAAATTGCGGATTTTGTGTAATTTTTGGAGACACCAGTGACAAAAGGCCACACGCCTTGGAAAATCAATGGTAAGTAATGCCTGTACTCTTAAAATATGGTAAGGATATAAAAAAAATCCACCAAAATTCTCCAAACAATTTGATGGCAAATACTTAAGTTTCTAGCGATCTTCCTCGTACTTGTTTCAGGATGTTCTTCGACTTCGTGCAGCACTGCTTCCTCAATTTCAGGTGTTCTCACACTTAGAGGTCTACCTTCAGATGTTCCTTTTCGGGCAGAACCAGTTTCAACAAGACGAATATGAATATTAGAAAAATTTCGACCATCTGGCAAAGCACGATCGAGATATCTCTGGTGATATACGTCTGGTTTGCACACCATTACCGTCGGCAATGCCATATACGTAATGCATTTCCGACATTTCTGCATTTGAATAATTCACCATTATTAGCAAGATTGTAAATACTAAATAATGAAAAAGCGAACAGCGAACAAATTTGAAAAACGGAAACTTGTCAGATGTCAAAAGCCAGTGACATATTCCAGAGCAACTAGATATCTATTGCTAAATTACATTCAATTATTACATTAATTTTTTCGGACAATAGAACGGTTTTTATTTTTTTACTCAAAAATGGCGCATCGAAGGGAAACAGTTCAAGAGAGATCATTTGTTTTAAATTGAACGGGGAAAAAACCATTAGCGTATCGAAGCAATACCCATACGCACGCCACTGTTAAAGCCAAAAATTATTTTTGCACTGAAAAATATACAACTTTATCAACTTTCACTACGTACTAAATATCAATGAAATATCTGAAACGGTTCTGAAAATAATAATTAATTTCCATTTTTTTCCTAAAACTTCAACACCCCGAGTTTTTGTAAGGAAACATTTTTGGACCATAGTTTATAAAGTAAACTAAAATTAATTTTTCAAGTAGACACACCCTTTAATATTCGCATATCATTAAGGAAGACCCTGTATAAACTATTATGTAAAAGTTTATACGAAATGGTTATATAGATTACAGTTTCGTCTTAGATCCATACTTTCTAATCCAAAAATAAGAATCTCATTAAGTATATTCCTAGGATTAAAAGTACCTTTATGTTTGGAGTAATAGGGATACCAAATAATTGACGCATACTCTAATTTTGAGCAGACAAGTACATTGTTGTAAGAACCTTTATTAGTGACAGGTCGACAATTTTTGCATTTGATGCGGCATTACCCATAATTGACATATGCTCAACAAAAGAGAAAATTGTCTCAAAAACAACTCCCACATCTAATTCGATAGTATAGTTTAGTTAAGTATTGAGCTGTAATTTATAATGACTAGTTAGTGTTCAAATAAATTTATCAATTAAAAAAAAATCCGATAAATATTTTGTGCTAAATCTGTAAGGACATACGTTTCTTTCCAGAGACTGAATCCGAATACGTAGTTAAGAACTCTCAAATGGCTCCAATCATGTAGTATGGCAAACAGTTTGAAATATTTGTAGCTTCGGGGACAAACATACTTTACTACCACCGGGAAAGCCCTCCTGGTAGACAACATCGCCCATATCCATTTACCGAAAAGGTGGTATGCTGGTCTTCACCCCCGATTTTGCTGATAATCTGCTCACGATGAATAGCAGTTCAAACATTAATGTTATCCAAACATGCTCCCACTTATGGAGTGTTTGCTCTGCCGTCGCTTGTTGCCGGCATTTCCTCTACTCCTGCATGTTGTCGAACAAAGCTGAGAGGGTCGCTTACGTTGCTCGTTTCAATTATTCAAGAGGGATACCAATCGTGACAATGTACCTACTCCACAGTATACCAAGTGTCTTAAGCTCGACTCGATTTTAGAAACGGTTAGAGATACTAGGGTTGTCCAATAGGGACGCAGGAAAGTAAACGTCAATTGGACATAGACGCCATCTTTGTTTTCTGTCACCGACATGTCATTTTGTTAGTTGAATGTTTACCATTGATCGCTATGGAGTCGTATTCGATTGAAGACCGCATTAAAGTTATTCAAGAGCACTACAAAAATGGTGCAAAAATAAAAAACACGTTTCGCGCGCTTCGTGAACATTTCGGTCGCAACAACCGCCCAAACGAAACAACCATCGGTCGTCTGGTGCGTAAATTCGAGGCAAATCTGCCAGGATCTGGTCGGCCAAGGAGCGTTCGCACACCGGAAAATATTGCTGTTGTGAAGGAGAGTGTGAGAGACGATCCGAAACCATCAACAACGCGTCCATCCCAACAATTGGGCATTTCGAGAACCAGTTTGCTCCGCATTCTCCACAAGGATTTGAATGTACACGCCTACAAGATCCAATTGACGCAAGAGCTGCGTCGGGCCGAACATTTTTCGCGCCGAACGTTCTCAGATTGGCTCCTTGAACACCGCCAAATTGATGCCAATTTTTCATCAAAAATCATGTTCAGCAACGAAGCGCATTTCACTTTGAATGGGACGGTAAACAAGCAAAACTGCCGCATCTGGGCGAACGAAAATCCCCGTGAGTATCAAGAGCAGCCGACGCATTGTCAAAAAGTGGCTGTGTGGTGTGCATTGTGGTCAAAAGGCATAATCGGACCTGACTTTTTCGAAAATGCGGCCGGAGACGCCGTTACCGTCTATTCTGAGCGATATCACGTGATGATAGAGGACTATTTTTTGCCGTAACTTGAAGGAATGGATATGGACGATGTTTATTTCCAACAAGACGGTGCAATATGCCACACAACCAACGTCAATATCCATCGATTGCAGTCCTTCTTCGGTGATCGCGTGATTTCGCGCAGAGGAAATGTGCCGTGGCCACCAAGATCGTGCGATTTGACGCCCTTGGACTTCTTTTTATGGGGATATTTGAAAAGCAAAGTCTACGTCAACAAACCAGCCACCCTCCAAGAACTCAAAAACAACATCATTGCCGAGATAAATGCCATAGAACCGACCATATTGCAAAATGTCATTGAAAATTTCGACCATCGCGTGGACGTCTGTAAATCCAGTCGTGGTGAACATTTGAGCGATACTACTTTTCATACATAAATGGTATAAATGCACCTTCAACATAAAGTACCCAACTTGATTTGAATATCAATCTTTCTTGTTTTAATATGCGTTTACTTTCCTGCGTCCATTTTGGACAACCCCATATTTGAAAAGAAAGTCTGAAAATAATTTTTCTTGATATCTTTAAAACCGTTCATGCCATGTTTGCTTAAACGCGATGAAGATGGGTTAAAAAACTTCAAAGTTCATGCGTGCATTTTATCATGGGAACTAGGAGGCGAGATCATGATCCTCAACACTGCTCCAGCGTACAACTGTTACGAATGAATGTTGTTGAATTGTATTGAGCAATAATCTTTGCTAATTTAGAAAAAAATTCATAGAAATGATGGGCAGTTTGCAGAAGCATGTATTCGATACATGTGTATGGTATGCCAAAAGCAACTTTCCAATAACTGTTTTCAATATCGCTCGGGGCACCCTTAATCTACCTTTAATATTTATTTAATGAAAAAGCTACTCCTGAATAAAGCCGATATTACAAGCCTCACTGGAAGTTCAAATATACTCCTATCAATTTTCATCATTCGATGTGGTTGTTTTTGTTTGTCCACTGCTTTTGTTATCATTGTACTGTGCATTACCATATTAAAACAGCTCATCAGCATGGTTTTCAAACAACTGCATGTTTGCGTTTACCAAAACTGACATTTTGTACGGTTCGTTGCATTAGAATCTAGATGCACAATGTGTACAGTGGACTGTGAGTTTGATAGCAAACCCAGCAACTAATTGCCTGAATACGTCCATTCAAGCTTTGGTTTTTTGCTTGGATGGGTGCACAATCCAATTGAGGAGACCGATTTTAATTTGGAAATTCCATTACATTATAAACTGGTTGACAAAGAAGGCGGATGGAAACTCAATGAACTGAACATTGCTGAATGATGTAAATCAGGTGTACGAACCGAAATGATCAAGGTCTATAAGGGGCGTTTTCGGTCCTGAAAATAACTCATAAATTGAGTTATTTGCATCTAGGAGATTTGATTTTGAATATATTAGAACAGTAGCCGTTCAAGTATTACGTGAGCACTATGGGGGGGCGGGGGTCTTTGCTTTGCTTATTTTGGATGACATGGGGGGTAAAGGAGTCTAGATGATGATTACGTCATCGATAATTATTTACTTTTTTACACGAATGGCAACCCTCACATTGCCTTTGCTTGAAAACGAAACGCATTTTCGGGGATTCCCGCAAATAATGCATACGCTTAGTGAACAGCGCGCGGTAATTCCCCTACTCGCTTTAGAACCGAGTAGGGGAATTACCACGCGGTGTTCACTTATCTAAATTTCCTCTAACAGTGTATTGTTCCGTTTGGATACTATAGCGAGTAGACGTATTGTAAGCATAGTAAAGCAAGTTAACATTTGTGTTACCATTGATTCCATTAGCCAAAGTTTAATGTGTAAATAAGATGTCGTTTCACATAGACAAATCCAAGTTATACCAAAAATTGTTTGAAAGTTTTAAAAAATCTCATATAAGTACGAAAGTACAAAATGTACAAAAGTTAGTTAACGAAGTGTGGCGAAATTAGAAATTACAAGCAAAATCCGACAAGGAACTAGATATTATTGTATCTAAGAGAATCGAAGAAGAATTGCAAGCGGCGACTAAGAATAAATCCAATCTACTAAATTTTTTTTCTAAGGTGAGTGACGAAATCATATTAGGTATCTATGAGTACTAGAAATATTAGAATTCGCCAAAAAGTTTCTCTTTACTGATTAGAAAATATTATGGCCTATCTCAAAGTATAGAGGTAATATTCATTATATTATAGATTTATTTCTTATGATTGATTCCGTCAATTGGTCACAAAGTACAGGATGTTAGTTTTATACATATACAGTATATAGAAAACTAACACCCTGTATTTTGTGACCGGAACGAATTGCTCGTTTAAATATATTAGATTTAAAGCCATAGAGTTTTGTATTCATCATATATATTGCCATACTTTGTATTTATGTAGCATAATAAGAGAATCTTTAGCAGAAGCCATAGAAAGTTTTTATTTTTAGGCAGCCTGTAAACCTGCATAAAAAACACAAATTATACAGTCAGCTTCAAATATTAAAAAAGAGGAAGAAGATAAAATAAAACCCGGTAATGAATCACAACAGCAATGCGAAATTAATGAAAATACAGATAAACAGAGAGCAAAACCTTATCAGGAAGCTATGAAAAATAAGATTGCTCTACTCGAAAAAAATTTTAATGCTTTGTATTCTGCCAGAGATACTATGACAAGCCGTGCTGAAGTTGATAAACAGATCATTAAGTTGCGCGAGGAAATAAAAATAACAAAACAGTCTTTAAACAGGAAGGTTCAAAACGCAGTTGCCCAGAAGAAACACGGAGATGGTATGAAGAGAAAGTTAGAAGATATTTTTCATGTAAATCCAGAAATAAAAAAAAAACTATCTCTGAGGGATTCAGTGGGACGTCCTAATCTTGAAAGCAATCAACATTCACTATTGAAAACAATCGCGGATATAGCTTTATTTGGGAGTGCAGCAGATGATATAAGACGAACGGAATCAATTCGCAGCGTAAAACCTCTTGATGAAGTCACACAAGAATTACGTAGAATACGATTTGACATTAGTCGCAGTGGGACATATCTCCGTTTGATTCCCAGAAAATCTAATTCTGCACAGGGACGAAGACTTGTATCGACAGTATCGACAGTCCCTGTTAAGCTCATTCGGGCTCAAACTGATCACCACAAGAGCCACTTAGATAGCAAGTTCGCTGAAACATCAATCCATTATTTAGAGAACATAGCATCCATACTTGGACCAGATCAAGTATTTTTCATATCTCAAGATGATAAAGCTCGAGTCCCTATTGGCGTAACTGCGGCAAATAAGCAAGCACCTCTTCTAATGCATATGGAATATAGAATCAAATTGCCTGATCACGCTTGGGTAATCGCTGAGCGTCATAAATTAATACCATCTGTTTATGCTGGTGTCAAAATCACTTCCAATATACTAGGACAACCGCAAGCCGTTGGATATTCTGGACCAACATACATCGCTATTCGACGTGGAAAGCATAGTTCATCTACTGTTAATACTCGTGCTCAGGATTTCGAGACGCTTCTCGAACTTGAAGAGTTTTGACCATTAGCTAAAACTGACCATGGACTAGTAAAACCAGTGGTAATCATGACGGTTGATGTAGGGCAAGATGAAAATCCACGTTATCAAGTCATAGGGTTTGCTATACAACACTTTAAGCGACATGATCTCGATGCATTGTTTTTAGCTACCAATGCTCCTGGAAGAAGTGCGTATAACAGAGTAGAGCGCAGAATGGCTCCTCTTAGTCGGGAACTGGTTGGTTTAATATTGCCTCATGACCATTTTGGGTCTCATTTGGATGAACGTGGCGTTACAATTGATGAACATTTAGAAAGATCTAATTTCGAATTTGCAGGAAATGTATTAGCTGAAGTATGGAGTTCAATGGAAATTGATGGCTATAATGTCAATGCAAAATATGTTGGGGCAGGTGAACAAGATCTTCCTGATCTTCCAGAACGTGTGCGTGAGAGCCAATACTTGCTTCAAATTGTAAAATGTAGAAATACAGAATGAAGAATGAAGAAAACGTGGAATTATTGAACCATCCTCCGTATAGTCCCGATCTAAGTCCTAACGATTTCTTTACTTTCCCGAAAATTAAAAACAGACCCCGTGGTCAAAGGTTCCTGTCACCAGAAGAAGCAGTTGACGCATTCAAAAATGCCGTTTTGGATCTGCCAGCAAACGAGTGGAATAAGTGCTTCGAAAATTGGTTCGAGCGCATGCAGATGTGTATTAATCTTCGTGGAGAATACTTCTAAAAACAATAAAGTCATTTAAAACTACCTACCGTGTTAAGCTTTTTAGCATCGGAACGTTAAATAAATTAGGCTCTATTCCCACATTGACGGATTTAGGAAATTCGCGATTTGTATAAATGTATAATGTGCTTAAATTCTGTTTCCATTTCCACATATCAGGTTTCTAAAAATGAAATTTTTGTGGAGTTTGGCATTTCTTTGAGGAGCATTCATTTACCTGAAAATTAAAACTATTTCGCAAAATTATATTATTTGTTTCAATGAAATATTTTTGGTGTACTTATTATTCGCTCAATGCTGCCTAAATGAGCAGCGTAATTTATGTTGGAAAATTATTCACACTAATGATATTCTATATTTTTTGAAAATTGAAAATTCTGTGGATTTTGTAAATGCGGGAATTCTATCTGACACATCTGGCAACCCTGACCAACCACATCCTTAGATCAAACTAGCGGCAGTTTAATAAGGTGTGGAATATAAGGTAAGAGTTGAAAATTTCGTCTACTAAGTACACCACTGAAATTTTCAATGAATACCTACTATTTTGTGGAATATGAAAATTTTGTCTGAATTGAATTTCTTTTCAGAAAACGGCGTCAACAAGATTGTCGTCGTCGATTTTTTCATAACTATCTGCAAGGGTATTTGGAATTTATGTGAGGTTTCATATGTATATAATTTTTGGTATATTGAACATATTTTAATACCTTCAATTTCCAAAATCCTTCAACCACGTAATGTTCAACGTTTGTAATTAGTACTATTGTTCTAAAACGTTCACGTCCTACAAATATCCAAGAGTTACGTCAAACCAAAAACTGAATTATCCTAATCGAAACAAAGGTCTAGAAGTGAAACTCAATGTAAACAAAATTCAAAATTGCCCTCTATAATTATAATCCATTAACGTCATTTATGAATTCCATTTATTCTGTAAAAATTTATCATACCTGAACGTGATTGTGGTGAGCGGCCTATAACTCTTATGACTATCAGCGTGTGCCATGGGAGTTCCCCAAAAGTCATTCACGAGTATGTCCGAGATCGGCCTGTCGCCTGCAACGTCTCTATTCCCCGCCACTGCTGGGATGTCGTCGTGCACAAAGTCCCCACTGAGTCCATTGGCGTAGCATGCCGCCGACACTGTGGAGATGAACGCGTACAGCGGCCATGTGGAAGGGGCCTTCGTGGCTTCTTTGGCTTCTTGGTGTGCGGCAGAGTGTGATGAGGATTTTCGTTTCATGTTTGGTCGTCTGCAAGAAAAGCAATCACAAGGAATTATAGTCAATTATCAGAATAATAATAATAATCTGGCTTTATTCCTGACATATATAGGTGATTTCCCGTAATTCCCTCAAAGTTTTTGAAAACACAAAAAAACGTAAAAAATCGTAACTTACAACTGAACATAACCTGTCTTCAGAAAGGACAACATATAAATAACCTGTCGGGCACAGTTAATAGATATACTTTATTGGCAGCATATTATTCAGTAATGATTTTCTCACACAGCAAATAGCTCTGACATTATAGACAGACCAATACACATAATCATCCAGATGCGATCTTGCTATTCAACCAAATTTCTTCTCAGAGATGAAAACTACAGACTACTCGGCTTCACAAAACATATGCAACCAACAATGCGTGTAGATGAGTCATTCCTTCACAGATAGACGCTAAGACGATCCTAGTGAGCGAACGTGGAATGACTGCATCCTAAAAACTGCCTAGTATGCAAGATGCCATTTTATAGGTTTTTTTTACGTTTTCTAGGCTTTTTACATAATACCCGTGCCGGTCTCGTCGACGCATGACCGAAGGGGTTTGAAACAACTAAACGTATCACTCTCTCAAATAAATTCTCGCCGGCATGTGAGGGGAATTTGGGGATTACAATATTTATTAGCACTTGTCGAGTGCGTAAAGCGACGTGTGCATCCCTCATCATTTTTGCAATTTTAATGGCATCTCCCGTGGGGCAGGGCTGCGGCTAACCCTCTATCAGCGACACGTAATCAAAACCCGCGTGCACAAGGGATGCCGGGGAGGAACAAATTGCCTTATATTAAATAATTCAGAGGCGTTTTAATTTCCAATGCGTGAAGGATGTCATGACGGGATCCATTCTGGGTCCAGAGGGCATACCATTAAGAACTAGTGAGGAGCTTGTGTTTAAAACCGCCTATATCCATTATTTGGATATTTTGACATTTTCATTGATTTCGTCTGAGTTTAAGGAGCTCTATCGAACGGCACGTTCATTGTGTTCAAAATCGCCTATTTTGTGTGCTTAAATTGCATTCAAAATTGTGGTTTTGCATTAAAACCGCCTATATCTGATTTTGTGATCAAGATCAGCTGATTCAGATCGCCGGTATACAGGGTGTTTCAGTTTATAGTTGCATAACTTTCAGATTCGATAGAAATTTTTGAATTAATGCATAAAGTCTATATAAACATGGGTCTAAAAATGCGTAGCTTCCGAAATACAGGGTGCTTAAATTTACTTTCTAAAATAGTTTTTTTTAAATATGTCGAACAATATTTGATGTATAATAGTGAAAATTGGTGTACAAGTGCTTTTTGGTACGACAAAACGAACCATAGTTTTAATGTAGCCGCTAGAGGGCACTCTGTAGTGCATTAAAATGACCGAAAAATTTTTCTTGGTACAATTTTTTGCTTTTTGAATAAAAAAAACTAATTCTTCGCACTTTTCAACATAAAAAAGCTCTAATGTGAGTGTTCGTGATAGTTAGCCGTTTTTGAGATATTTCTATTTTTAAGGTTCGATTGCATTTTTAATTATTTATGGGAAAATAGTATTTTTTTTTATATTTTCGATTTGGGCATTACAAGTAATTAAGATGATCGTTTAGATTGTGTTTTTAAGCACAGCAATAACTCCTAACTCCAAATAAACACAAAAAACAGAATATTAATTTGTTTAATTTTCCAATATTATTTTTAACAAGTTAAGCTAATTATTTACAACTAAAATGCTATTGGATAGTTAGGACAAACATACAAAATCTAAAGTAGTAGTAGCATTATTCAAATAAGGCCTTATTTCATCACATGCATTCCTGATTCTGTCTATTAGCATATCTCTTGTGGTTACGGGAGTCTGGTACACTTTTTCTTTTAGAAATCCTCACACAAAGAAATCTAATGGATTTAGGTCAGGGGATCGTGGAGGCCAGGCGACTGGTCCTCCATGGTCGATCCATCTTTCTGGATAATTTTCGTCCAGGCAGTTTCTAACTATTCTCGAATAATGAGCTGGACAACCATCAAGCTGGAACCAGGCCAATCTTCTTAAAACTAACATAACATCATCCCACATATTTGCATGTTCAGCCTTTAAAAATTCCAAGAATGTCGCAGCATTTAACCTTGCAGGCAAAAGGTAGGGTCCAAATAGTCGATTACGGTAGATATAGTACCAATCCACACGTTCACACTAAATTCATGCTGAAAATTTCTTTCCCGAACTACATACGGAGTTTCATGCGACCAAATATGTTGATTATGGAAATTTACCACTCCACGTCTAGTGAAGCATGACTCATCGGTCCATAAAACGTTACTTAAAAACTTCCTATTATTATCAGTTCTATCAAGAATCCACTGACAAAATATGATTCTTCGTTCTCCGTCCCCTGGCTGTAGTCTTTGCACAGGTTGCAAATGGTAAGGACGTCTATGGTCATTTCTAAGAACACGGTGAACATGGCTTGCTGAAATTCCCAAGGCACCAGAAACTCTCCTAACACTTGTGGTCGGATCTCTATCAAACTCACGCAGAATCATACGGGTAAATCTGCGCTGACGAACATTTATGTTTTGATCCCTTTGGAGATTTCCAAAACCATTTTCAATTATTTGGCGATGCACTCTTACAAATACTGAGCGAGTTGGATGTCGTCTGTTTGGAAATCTTGCGTATTCTCTGGCTGCTTCTGCTGCGTTTCCATTTACAAAGCCATACACAAAATGTATATCCGCTAAATCTTGATTGGAGAATAAAAATGGCATTTTTATAAAACTTACAAAAAAAAACAGGTAAAAGAAACTAAATTTCGTGCATTCACAATTGCAAAAGACGTTTCAGGTTTCAACAGACAACAAAACTAACTGTCAACTAATTGACGTTTAATCTTATTCTGCTTTCAATTTTAAAAATATTTGCAGGCACAGCCTACTTCTAAAAATTATCGAGATACTGACTTTTTAACGTTATTTTATCATAAATAATTAAAAATGCATCGAACCTTAAAAATCAAAATATCTCAAAAACGGCTAACTATAACGAAAATTCACAAGAGAGCTTTTTTATGTTGAAAAGTGCGAAGAATCAGTTTTTTTCATTCAAAAAGCAAAAAATTGCACTAAGAAAATTTTTTCGGTCATTTTAATACACTACAGGTACAGTAGAGAGCGCCCTCTAGCGGCTACAGTAAAACTATGCCCATGGTTCGTTTTGTCGTGCCAAAAAACCATTGTATACCAATTTTCACTGTTATTATTGTTCGAAATATTTAAAAAAACTATTTTAGAAAGTAAATTTAAACACCCTGTGTTTCGGAAGCCGCGCATTTTTCGACCCATGTTTATATAGACTTTATGCATTAATTTTAAAAGTTCTATCGAATCTTAAAGTTATGCAACAATAAACTGAAACACCCTGTATAAATATATAATTATTGAGGTTAGCTATTAGAATTTAGTTCGCAAAGCAACGAAAATCATGGAGCAGGAACTTGTAGGCATTGAAGAGGGAAATAAACGCACAAGATGCCACAAAACAGGAAGGAAATAGGTCCCCTAATAATATACGTGGAATTTCCGTTACTTTCTCCATTCGTGGGCACAGCTTCAAGTCAGCCAATCGTTGTTTTGGTAGAGTTGAAAAATTACTTAAGAAGAATCCAGAGGTAACTTCTAAAGAACAGTATATTAAAATTTACAGTCAAGTTGGGAAAGTAAAAGTTACAGGAACCGACTGGAAAATAGTTGTTATAAAAGACCTTGAAAGGATATTCACAAAAATTCATGCTATTTTAGAAATGCAATGGATATTTATTAGAAAAACTAGAAAATTGAATGAAAATGAAATAATCTCAATTACAGGGCATTTATATTATGGAGATATGAATGGCAAGGGGAAGAAATTGTTGAAAAAAGGAAAATCCGACCAGAACGTATCGCTTAGCGCGATTCAACCAAGAAACTTGCTTAACAAAAAGAAAAATAGTCTTAAGCATCTCTTGCAAGAACACTTTGGTTCAGAATCGAGAAAGGATTTGGAATGGTATCAGAAACTTCTCGCTTCCACTAAGGATGGCGCTGCATTCGAGGATGAAGAGGCAGAATGCGACTGCCACGATGAGGAACAAGCACTTCGTATTTCAGCTTGTACAATTCAATAAAATATTTATATTTTCTTCAGTTTTCTGATTTTATTCCTCAAATTTCACCTGTTTTGAATCAAAACCACCTATATCCAATTTTTTATTTTTTTTAAGCGAGTAATAAACATAATCATAAAAATATTGTACTAGAAGGAGTCAATACATTAATATACACAGAATAGATATTTTTTGCTTCTAATGAATATTTAGACGAATATATAAGAAGTGTTTCCCTTTTCCTGAACAATTTATAAAAATGGATATAGGCGGTTTTAAACGCAAGCTCCTCAAGTAAGTTTTCATGAGTTGTTCCATGCTTTACGGACCGGCAATCACACGACTTTAACAAGATGCAGTATAGTAATTTACTTTATCTGCGATGAACTTAGCACATTTTTCTCATCTAATTTTGAAGAATCACGGATTAGTTCGACTGGATTTCTTAGTGTGAGTCACTTGTTGTGAACTTGTTTTATAGTACGTGTTGCTTAAACGCCAGCGAACATAGCGAGCAAACGTGGAATGAACCATTTGCGCACTAAACACTATAAAATCTTCACGTTTCGTCGGTTTTTTACGTTTTTTAGGTTAGGTTACATAATACAAGGAATAATTTATTTACGAGAATTACTAGATGTTCAAGAAGGCGTATCCTGTACTGAGGTTTAGGATTTTGCTCAAAAACGGTTCATTTTGGAGACGACAGACAGATTTTTAATGACATTACGTAGGTATATATCGATTTCATTTCCACTCATTGTAATACAGAAAAAATTCGAAAATTAGAAAAGATTATGTTTTTTGGATATTGTAGCCTATACGTCAAATAAAAAAAATCGCTTAAAACTGGTTTGGAATCCTGATCATTTTAGAATTTTTTTTATGGTTAAAAAATTGGGGGCTTCTGATATAAGTATAATAGTGAACTTCAAACCCCGATAAGTATACGTACTTCTGAGACGTACATTTGCTTTTAACGATAGAAAAATGCATTAAACCAGCGACCGGCGTGCCTGTGTTCGTATATGTCCTACAGGACTGTGATCTGTGCTCGTTCTGCCATGTGTGATTGGGGAGAGGCGACGCGACGTTGCCAGATAGATGGTACTACCGGTATGGGAGAGAAATGACTAATTATACGGAACTGGACCAGATGGGAGCATCGCTGGGACAAGGACATTATGTTGAAAAATAAAAAAAAAAAATTCTAAAAATGTCTTGTTAGGTTGGAAACTTTTCAGGCCACTCTCGGAAGGTCTTTATCGATATGGTCTGACTGGTACTGAATATACTAAGTAACATATAAATCCGAACACCCAGTTTAAATGGTTTTATTTTAATAAAAGTTGGTGAATGTATTTATCTTACTGTAAATAACAAGTGAAAAAATTTTCAATTGGACATTCCGGTTTTTATACTGCTTTTTTTTAATTCACTAACGCTCTAAAAATGAATATTTCAGCCGCAGTAAAGAATCAACGTTGGCGGATTTTGGTTCTTGACATCCTTTACGATCGGTTACGATGCCTAGAGTACGGAGACCTGTACGATTTCGTCAACTTAGTGAGTTTGATAGGGGCCGTATAGTGGGACTTCGGGAAGCTGGACTTTATTTTCGGGCAATTGCAGTTAGAGTGCAAAGAAGTGTAGACACTGTGGTTAGGTGTTGTCAGGCATGGCTTCGAGAAGGCCGTACGCAAAGGGCAAGGGGCACTGGACACCGCCTTAGAACAACAGACCGTGAAGATCGCCGCCTAAGATTATTGGCCTTAAGGGACCGTTTCTCCACTACCAGGTCCATTGCAAATGAATGGTTTGCAGAACACGGAAGACCTATTGGCATGCGAAGTGTTTACCGACGAATGAGAAGTTTTGGCTTGTTTTCATACCGGCCACACTGGGTCCTCCCTTTAACTCGAGAACACCGACGTAATCGCCTTGAGTGGTGCAGACAACGGTCACTCTGGGATCAAGAATGGAACAGTATTGTCTTTAGTGACGAGTCTCGATTTTGTTTAGGCATGCACGATGGTCGTGCCAGGGTTAGGCGACGTGGTGAAAGGAGGAATCCACAGTTTTTTGTTGAAAGACATGTTCATCACACTGTTGGAGTTATGGTTTGGGGTGCTATAGCTTATGGTTCCAGGTCACCTTTAATCTTCATCAGAGGTAACATGAACGCGCAGCGTTATATCCACGAAGTTCTAGAACCCCATCTTTTACCCTATCTTGACACCCTGGCAGATCCAACTTTCCAACAAGATAATGCCCGACCACATGTTGCAAGAGTCACAATAGACTTCTTTCAACATAACGATGTCACATTGTTACCATGGCCACCAAGATCTCCCGACTTATCCCCAATTGAGCACGTGTGGGATATGATGGGTAGGAGATTGCTCAAATCGCAACGTCCTCCTCAGACTCTAGAAGCACTTCGAGAGGAGTTGGTGGTTGCCTGGAATGAGATACCACAGGAGGACATTTACCACCTGATCAGAAGCATGCCTAGGCGCGTTGGAGAATGCGTAGCACATCAGGATGCATCCACACATTATTAAAGGTCAAAGGGCTTTAAAGCAGTGCAATCATTTTGAAATTTTTATCATTTACTTATTATGCTTCATTAAGTACTTATACAAAATTTTATTAAAATAAAACCATTTAAACTGGGTGTTCGGCTTTATATGTCACTTAGTATACAATCCTTCATGACCTGATAACGGCGTTGCGTGGAAAGTGTAGAGTCAAGCTACTTGACGCTATTTCTCACGTAATACCGTTACCGATAAATTGTTGCCAACACTACAGGCTTCAATACAAAGATGTCACCCCAGTTGACGTCAAAATGTAACTGTTACTCGTAAAAAATACCATATTGAATGTATTAACTGAAAATTATCTATACATATATTCAATCCATTTTGAATTTCAACTGAAACTTGATACTCTTCGCATGATAGATATCTATTGCGTACAGTAAATACTAAATTATTTGTTAATTGAGTTGAGCTGGTACGGAGTATTATGTAATTATATTGTACTACCTATTCAATAAACAATTATCCATTTGCATGTACTTAATTGTAACCGCTTCATTCCAATTAAGCACGGAATTGTTCGCCGATCAAAGCAGATTATATACAGGTGAACACGTTATTTTGTTTTATCTAATAAATTATATAATTAAACATAAACTTCTGATTCTGCGCAGTGGGTTTTCGTCATGGAACGGTTGTGGGATGGTGAAGTGTAAAGTCTAAACAAGACTCCATCAAACATGGACGGCGACCTTTATTTTGAAATGTTCCATTAGGGAGAAACATCGGGAATTATCAACATGAAAGCCACAGGATGAGTTTCAGATGTTTCATTGTTAGAAAGAACTTGAAATAGTTGTTTGCAAATCCCCTTTGGAAAATTGTAGTGGATTTTTTATTATATCCTTAACATATGTTAAGAGTACAGGCTTTACTTATTATTGATTTTCCGAGGCGTGTGATCTTTTGTCAGTGGTATCTTCAAAAAATAACACAAAATCCGCAGTTTGAATCAACGATTCTGTTCACGTACGAAGCTAATTTTTCTCGAAATGCCATTCAGAATTTCCAGAATAATCATTTGTGGGCAGAAGAAGATCCCTATGCCGTAACCGAAATCCATTTCCAACACCAATTTTCGGTCAACGTACGAGCAGGAATTATTGGCAACCACCTTATTGGCCCATTATTCTTGCCGGGACGACTTGACGGACAGACTTACCTCAATTTTCTTCAACAACAGTTGCCTTTGCTGCTTGATGATGTTCCGTCAGTAATAAGAAACAGTATGAGGTACATGCATGATGGTGCACCAGCCCATTTCAGTGCAGCGGTTCGTAATTTTGTACAAACTGTTTATCCAAATCGTTGGATTGGCCGCGGTGGGCCCCAAGCATGCCCACCAAGGTCCCCAGACCTCAACAGTTTAGATTTCTCTTTCTCTATCTTAAGACACTGGTGTACACAAGCCCCATTAGCACTGTAGATGAATTAAGAGAAAGAATAGTTGGGCGCCATTTTAAACAATTTTTGTAGTCATTTCGATGGTTTTAATGTTATGTTTATGTTGTCAGTTGTTGTTGTTCATTACCCCTATTTTTCCAATTAAATTAATAATAATTTTGCATGTTAGACAATAGAATGGTTTTTATTTTTTTCTCAAAAATGGCGCATCGAAAGAAAACAATTCAAGATAGATCATTTGTTTTAAATTGAACGGGGTATTCAAAAATAATTTGTATTTGGAAAAAACCCATTGGCCTACTATTTTTTTCTTAAAAAATATAGAAGTCAATACCCGTACGCACGCCACTGTTAAAGCTAAAAATAATGTTTGCATCGAAAAATATGCAACTTTATTAACTTTCACTACGTACTAAATATCAGTGAAATATCTGAAGCGGTTGTAAAAATATTAACTAATTTCCATTTTTTTCCTAAAGCTTCAACACCCGAGTTTTTGTAAGGAAACATTTTTGGACCATAGTTTATAGAGCAAACTAACATTAATTTTTCATGTAGTATCACACCCTGAAATATTCGCATATCATTAAGGAACACCCTGTATATCTATACGTACTGAAGTGCAAAACACATACGGACCTTGCATGAAACTGAAGGAAAGCTTGTTGCAGCGATGCCGCGCAGGCAGGGAAAGGGACGTTGTTTACTTTTATGGGCCTGTTTGAATGACTTCAATACGTTTCTCTGTTGTACCTGTCCGTGAGTGAACTTTTTCTTAAAGGACTTAAATTAAGCCGAACTTAAACACATAAACAAAATAATAACATACAAAAAAAACAGTTCATAAGCATGACAACATTGAATGCACGAGACAAATGCAGATAGTACTGTGTGAGTTCTAAATTTGAAACAAAAATAGTAGAAAATAGTAAAAAAGCACATGAACACAAGAAAAACTAAGCTAAATGGACTACAGCAGCTGACTTTTCATTAATTTCTTAAAAGAAGCAACCTGTTTGGATCGATAGCCACTGTTGACTGCATTGTAATGCTTGACAGCATTATAGGTCTAACCTCTTCCAAAGACCGAGGTATTGTGAGGAGGCATGTTAAAATTAGCATTAAATCTAAGAGCTCTGGTAACAAAACTACCACGGGGAACTAATTTGCTAGCAAGGTAAGCTGGTCTGTTAGATAATAGAACTTCATGCGTGAAGACGGTCAAAAGATATGAAAATAACTTATCAATTCGCAACCAGTTGAGTTCTTTGATTTTATCTGAGACGCGACTAAACCTGCGCAATCCAAAAATAAACCTACGACAGCTGTTCTGAATTTTCTGGAGTTTCCTTTTGTGGACGTAGTCTAAACATGGGTAATACAGAACAAGAGAGTAAGAAATGACAGACAACACAAGACTTTCAGCGAGCTTTTTTCGGGTTTTAAGATTCAAGATGAATCGATTAGAATAGAGGAGTTTCAAATGCATATACGTTACTCTAGATAAGAAAAAGACATGCCGATCGATTCTCATATTTAAGTCAAGGGTAACACCGAGATTCTTGGCGTAATCGACAAAAGGGGTGAGTGTCTCATCCAAAACAACACAAATCGTCTGCTTCATTTCACGGTAGGAGTTCTTCGAACAGTACAAAATTGCAGTAGTTTTATTAGGATTGATCTTCAAGCAGTGTTTGTTACAGTAATCAATGTTAGCTAACTCTAAATTAACTTTAAAAGGAACTTCATGAACCTTTGATGGATCGAAACCAAACACTAACTGAGTATCATCTGCATAAGTTTGCATACAATAGTGGACTAAACAGTCTTGCAGATCGATCGTATAAATCAGATATAGTAAGGGACCTAATACTGAACCCTGTGGAACTCCTGAAGGATCTGGCTCAGTGGAGGAAATTCCCTGATCAGTTTTTACTGTTTGCTGACGATTTAGCAAGTATGGCTCAAAGAACCTTAGAACTATATCTGACATTCCACAATGAGATAACTGACTCAGCAGTATCTGGTGATTGACCATGTCAAAGGCTTTCGAGAAATCTAACAGTACCAAGACGGTGTTGATGTGATTATCTGAATTGTGAATGATGGAATCAGTAAGATGTAATAAAGACGAAGTAGTGCTGTAAGCAGCTCTGAAACCTGACTGATGTAGAGGAAATAAGTGATTTTGTTCGAAAAACTCCACTAGTTGTGAGTAGACAGCTCTTTCGAGTATTTTTGATAGAAAGCATAATAAGATAATTGGCCTGAGATCCGAATATTGTTCCGGATGATTAGTTATAGCTGTTGGAATAATAATACCATTTTTCCAACTGGCAGGAAAGTAACCTGTTTCAAGTTAGACATTAATAATGTGAGTTATATGGTCTATGGTATCAGGCAAACATAAGCAAACCATATTTAAAGTTAGACCATCAGAACCACATGCCGTAAACTTAATGTGAGAGATTATATGGACGATGTCATGCTGAGTAATAAGTTTAAAAGCAAACAGAGGTGCATCCGGTGTATGGCGTCTATAGCTATAAGAGGTAGAGACACTATCAATCAAGTTGCACCTGTCTGGAAAATTGAAAGAAAATAATTATTTAAAATGTTAGGCTCAAGGAGACTGGGATGTATCGCAACATGTTTCTGGGCTACCACCTTCATCCTCTTCAGGTGTTGCCAAGCTTAACTAGAGTTAAGATTCCCTAAACGTGACATATATGCGTTTTTCTCTCTTCTAAGCGATGCAAGGGCATAATTTCTCAAATCTTTGTAGCTGGCCCAATTCTGATCAGATTCTGTTATGCTCTTAGACAGCAAATGCCTCGTGTCTGAGTTGAAATATCATTTTCAAGTTAGGAGTGAGCCAGCGCGCAGCAGGTTTTGTGACACGTACTGTACGTAGAGGAAAGATCGAATAGATAAATAAGAGGGCCAGTAAAAATATAGACTTGAATATCCACATTATTCGCGAAATAAATATCATTAAGCTGCATTGATGCATCTCAAAATTTGAATATCAATGCTATTAAGATCTCTATATGTTACAAATTTAGGCTCTATTTTATTATAACAAACAGAAATATCACAGCAAGTGGGCCGATGATCACTAATTGAGTCTGCATTGAGTGTCCCTGACCTGTTGACGATAGTATTGTCACTAACAAAAATTGGATCAAGTAATGTGGAACTGAAGGCTGTAACACGTGTAGGCTCATCAATGACTTGAATGATTCAAATCAGCTGCTGAGGATATTGCTATGAGCAAGCAAGTCGACATTCATATCGCCCAAGAATATAATGTTGTCATATTGGGAAGTGAAAAATGAGATAAGATTTTCTAAACACTGGATGGCTTGGGGTATATAGCAATGTGGTGGCCTATATATAACAACAATTAACATACTGGACCCGTGCAGTTTAAATTTACAGTATAACATTTCAAGAGGATTTATAAAGTCATCGAGCTCAACTGGGATAAGATTAGTGCTAATATGTAATTTAATATAGAGACCGATGCCACCCCCTCTGCTCCCACGGTCCTTACGGAAGAAATTATACCCAAGTATATTGACTACAGTGCTGTCGATACTAGAATGCAGCCATGTTTCAGTAACTGCTACAACATCAAACTTATATTGAACAAGAGAGGAAAAATCATTAATGTGAGCTGTTAGAGAGCGCACATTTAAGTGACATAGTTTCAAGATACTTTTTATTGTGTTAGCCATAATCCACCCTTTCTTTTAGAGTTTGAACAGGACAGTTTGGAAAATTAGCTGAATGATCAACTGGTAGAATCTTCTTGTATACCTTGTATAATGTAAAATAGTATCAACAAATAAACCTAGCTGCAAAGGGTTGAGACTTTGGTGTACGTATTAGGAAAACAGTATTTAATTACATTTAACTACACGCCGTTATGACGGAAAGTCTCAATAAATAGAACATCCTGTATGTCCCGGTCCTTTGAGCTTTTAGCATCGGAATAGCACGTCGCTATAATGCATGAACTATCAGACAGCTAATGTGCTCCTGTCGGATTACATCTCACCTGGTATGCGTCATATTAAAGATGGAGTTCAGCAGCAAGCTCGGGGCTAGTTTGACCAACCAAATATTAATTATTCAAATGTGCGGAGGATGTGGATGAGTTGTTAGTCTGGTTCGGCTTGTTTGAATCTGCTGTCAGGATATTTACTTGAGTTAATGCACTTTGCTGTTCTGCAGTAAGCGAAGTTAGTTTGTTTAATGAAAGTTGCAAACAGCTTACACGGTAGCAGCCAACAAATTCGAATGGGTTAGATAGAGCCAAGTCTATATTTTTACATTGCTTGTCGCCAAAATTTTGTAGTTTTAGCGCATACTTTTGGCTGGTTTGGCTACCATTTCCTGCCAAGGTGACGGCGTACCTTTTTTCTCTGGATAGGTATTGAACCAATCGTACTGGGTGTACCCACGTGGTGCAGTCATTATTTATGAACCCTTAACGGAGCTCCTACAATCACGAGCAAAATCTGCTGTGGTAACGGGGGGTGAAAAGGAAACGAGGGTAGGCTGGCCTTAGACGCTCGTCGGCGTTACTTTAAAAGAGGAAAGGATGACTGCGGGTGCGTACCGAGGTAAATTTTTCTAATAACAGAGTCGGATTTCGATTAGTAATCTAGAATGTAAATCGTTTCTTATGGGACACGGCAGTTCAATCTTGTGGTTTGTTTATTGATCGCACACATCCATTTCTGGCAACACCACCTCCATCTACCTATTACAGTAGACAAGACATGTACTTAATCCAGGTATAAGCCTACCTGTTTATTGCTTTGCAAAAACTACCTAACTGTTTCCTCTTATTTTAACCGCATAAGATATTTCTATGACCCCCGTTCAATTGTTACCATCTACCACATGACCCTTGTAAACATAATTGAGTTTATTGACATGAATAAACGAATTTGAATATGAGTGCTTGAATTTATTTCAGGAATGATATAAAATTATTTGAATAAATTTGTTCTTAGTCGGAACGCACCGTCGTGTCGCTTGGACTGGCAGGACGACACAGTAGACGAATTTTTTTTTTTTATATCGAAACAGCCGCGCAGGCAGAAGCCTAAATGCCGGAACACCGCGGCTGCTATGATGATCCCAAAGAAATTTTGTTAATACGATTTTTGAACTGCCTAAGGTTAGTAGAACTGGGAAAAGCTTCCTCCCGTAGTTTGTTCCACAATCTGGACACCCTCGGGACAAAGGAGCGGTCGTATCGGCCAGTTCTGGATGTACGAAGTTTGACACGGTTAGGATGGGACGCCGAAGTCAGGCGGGTCTGTCTGGCAGGCACATCGCGCGGAGGCATCATGGAAGAGAGCTCTGGGGAGCAAAGCCCGTTGGTGTAGCGATAGAAAAGAGCTAG
Organism: Acanthoscelides obtectus; assembly: GCA_963669975.1. Lineage (NCBI taxonomy): Eukaryota > Metazoa > Arthropoda > Insecta > Coleoptera > Chrysomelidae > Acanthoscelides > Acanthoscelides obtectus. Next base: position 74,978,702 of record CAVLJG010000009.1, read on the forward strand.
ATCGCCGACGGCCCGCCGGTGCGAAAGAGTCCCGAGACTGTCTGTTAGAGAAGAGTCATCGATAAGTCGGACCGCCCTCCTCTGGACAGCATCGAGCATGGACAATGTAGTCGGGGCGGCAGCACCCCAAATGTGTGAGCAATACTCGAGGCTAGGCCTTATCTGGGCCTTGTATAGAGTGAGAAGGTCATGCGGAGAAAAGTACTTCTTAGCCCTAAACAAATAGCCTAGATTTTTCCCAGCAGCTGCAGCTATTGAAGAGATGTGTTCGTGCCAGATCAGGTCCTCGGTGATCTGGACTCCGACCAGCCGAAATGAATGGCTCTTTGGTAGGACTCGACCGTCCATCGAAACTGTATGAGCGCTAGGACGCTTTTTGTTCGTCAAAGTACAGTACTGTGTTTTGGAAGCATTGAACTGTACAAGATTGTTGCGTCCCCAAGCAGTGATAGCCTCCAGGTCTCTTGTCAGAGAAGAAGTCGTCGCTAGACTTCTTTTTTCCAGCTCAGCGGCAGAGATCGGCTTGTCACTCTGAATTCCTGCATGTAGAGTGCTGTCATCAGCGAAGCTGTGGATTGGGTTGATCGTGCAGGAAAGGAGGTCGTTGATATGTAAGAGAAACAGTGTTGGAGCCAAGACCGATCCCTGGGGAACACCCGCGTTGACGTTATGGGATGAAGAGGAGAATCCGTCAATTACGACGGATATCTTGCGGCCAGAGATAAAGTCAGCCACCCATCTGCAAAGCTTTTCTGGGAGGCCGTAGGATGGAAGTTTGCTCATGAGGGCAGCGTGCCACAGCTGATCGAACGCTTTCGTGATGTCAAGAGCAACGACATGAGCCTCACCATGAGACTGGATGAGTTTACTCCACAGTTGCGTGACGTAAGCTAGGAGGTCCCCTGTGGATCGTTGGTGCCGGAAACCGTACTGCCTGTCGCTAATCAAGCTGTGACGTTCGAGGTAGTCCAGAAGCTCGCGATTTATGCACCTCTCCATCACTTTACTTATAACAGAAAGCAGAGCTATAGGCCTGTAGTTGTAAGGGTCGGTTTTAGATCCTTTTTTTGGGATGGGCTGTACATGAGCAAATTTCCAGTTTTCTGGGAAGGTGCCGGATTCATAAGATATCTGGAAGAGACGCGAAAGAACTGGAGCAAGCTCAGCTGCACATCTCTTCAGTACAATGGCAGGAATCAAGTCCGGACCAGAAGCTTTGTTGATGTCGAGCGACAATAGCACTCGTCTTAAGGTCTTATGCCTGAATGTTACCTCCCGCATAGTGTGGGGAACCCTTTGAATTGACGGCACTTGGGCGTTGGTCCATGGTGGTGTTGGCAGCAAAGATCTTGGCTAGCACTTCCTCCTTGGCCTTTGAGTCGAATACAATAGTTCCATCCTGACACGTAAGTGGTGGAAGGCTACTGTGTGAGAAGTTCTTTTCAATCTGCTTGGCCAGCGTCCAGAAAGATCGACTGCCATTGCGCTGCGACATTACCCTGTGCCTAACTTTTATATCATGCTAGGTTTTGGCATTGCGAACCGCTTCGTTATATTTGCTTCTGGACTCGACGTCGGCTTGTCTGTTCTCTATAGTGGGGTTTTGTAAGTAGGTTCTGTGGGCCTTGATCTTCTGCTGGCGAGCAGTGTCACACGATTTGTTGAACCAGCCGTTGGACCCTGGTTTAGGAACTTTCACTGTGTGAGGGATGTATTCCTCCATTCCGACGTGGATAATTTCGGTTATTGAAGAACAGACAGTCGACGCATCCGCGTCAGTGAAACAGACATCTCTCCAGGGAAAGCTAGAGAAGAAGTCTCTGAGCCCCTCCCAGTCGGCATGTCCGTAATGCGGCCTGTGCGAGTTTCTGCGGCCACAGCGGCTTCTGACCGAAACCTAACCTCCACAACACCGTGATCTGAGTTACCCAGGGTGGACAGGACAGTAGTGCTGTAAGGGGCAGGATGCGTGGTCAGAAAGAGATCCAGCAGGCTACTGGCGTGTGACGAGACGCGAGGAAAAAAAGTAGGGCTCGTCACCAGCTGGGTCAGCCCTTGAGTAAGAGCGAACGCTTCGACTGCACGACCTGCTGCATCGGTCTTATTTGAGCCCAACCAAAGCTCATTATGGGCATTGAAATCGGTCGTCGATCTGGACGGCGAGGTATTCGAGTAGGTCATCCCAGTTATGGTTCGAGGGAGAGCGATAAAGGCAGCAAATAAATTTGGGTGATGTTTTGGAGTTGAGGCGAAGCCACAGAATGTCCTTCCGGTCTGTTTCCAAAGAAAGATCCCTGGAGCAGGAAAGACTGCTGCGGACAAAAGCCACAACTCCCCCGTTCTTTCTCAGATTGGAGTGCACCTCGTAGTTTGGGAAGTTGAGATGGTTAATCAGTGCAGCCTCTGAGATTTTTGTCTCCGCCAAGACAAGCACGGCGGGACGATTGGATTGCAGGTAGTGATGAACAGCATCAATGTTGCTGTTGATCCCGCAGATGTTCGAAAAACAAATTTTATCTTCGATGTTGTTCCCTCGAGCCCACCCTCCACCCGGACATTCCGAGAGTGGAGTGAGTTTACGTCCGGAGTTTTTAGTGCTCGAGGGATCCATCATCATTAATTTCTTTGTTTTGGTAGATAACCGACTGCATAGCTTAGGTGTGGAAACATGCGGACATTTATAAGACACCCTGGGAAAAGCTAGCGGGTGGTACTGCCTCGGTCGACTGGTCCTTGTCTACCACCTTCTTTTTACGTATTAGTGATGTTAAATAGACCTAAAGTGGCCCGTTGGCGGACTTGTACCGCCACCCGGCAATCGGTGCTGAGGTATTCCTTAACGCGTGCGCAATCACTTGGACGGGAAGAAGCTGTATACTGGATACAACGACTTCCGGAACAAGCATTTGCCACGGCCCTCGCTCAGTAGGGTTAAAACGCCCAAAACCGATTTGCACTTCACAGCCTCCGTTTCATTTTTATTATTTGCAAATGAAACTCTTGCAGCATGCTAAAAACAAAGTCCACGGGGTGCCAGCGATCCACTTTTTCGATTTTATCTACTAGGATTTTTTTAAAATATCAAGAACTTGAGCACAAATAGTAAGCATTTCAACGCCCCATAAAAGCTCTGATAGGACACTAGGCAATTATGTCCTGCTTATATCCAGAAAAACATCACAAACTGCAGAACACAAATTGAAGGTAACGGGGAAATGGGTACATTTCACGGGTCATCAAATTCAAATGAAAATGCAGGTATAAAATCTACCAAATTATCATTCTCAAAAACATATTTCCTTGACATATCGATAATTTTCCACCCTAAATTTCCCTATACTTGACTGGAGTGATATCTGAATTTATTCTTCCCTACTATCGGTAGTTTCAGATCTGTTGGCTCTTGGTAGAGAACGTGTTTCACTGATTTGAACCCCCCCCCCTCCCTTTTTAAGCAGTACAATTTTTTTATGTCAATGATTAGGAACCAGTGAAATGTCAAAAACGGAGTTTCGGAAATTGTTACTTTTTCCTTTTTGCCTATAGCGCCTATAGTGATGCAGTTTTTCGGGATGTAGATGTCATATGACTTAAAAAAACATAACATCTCATTTTAGAAATGTTTCGCGATTACAATACTTCCTCACCAATGGCGTGGGAAGTCAAACGGCTTTAAAATTGAGGAGTATCAGCGATCGCGATTATGAGTACCTATTTGCAGAACGAATATCTACGCGATGTTATATGAAATAGGGCCACCAAATTATCTGAATACGTCCCATTCTTAGTCCGTACATTGCGCCGCAACGCTTGGGTTGGCAGCACGAAATAGTAGACAAAATTCGTCCAAAATACGATTTGTAGAGGTTTGCGCGCTTCGAAATTGACGCTTTATATTTTTATATTTTTGGATGAAATTTTCAGTGTGCTGAAAACAAAACCCCATAGGGTGCTATAGAGCCACTTTTTCATTTTTTTCACTAGGTTCTTTTTAAACAAATCGCGAAGTAGAACAAAAAAAGTGCGCACTTCAACCCATCATAAAACTTGTGCAAAAACGAAATTTCAAAAAGTGCTCCTATAGCACCCTGAGTAATTATCTTCTCAACATACTGTATGAATTTTATTCAAAAATCTTGAAAAATAGAGTGTCAGTTTCGAAGTAGGTGAACCCTTGTAAATGGCTTGAAACTCACTGCGTCGGAGCCGCCTTAATCGCCGTAGTGCGGTCACTGAGACCGCAGAACATATTTATTTCTATATACCTCACCCCCACTTCAATATAATCAGGCAATACCCTTGCTACCTTCAAGTGGCCACGTGGTCAGTTTGCCGCTAAAAGTTGAAGATGGAACTTTTATCGGTTTACAATAGAAGTACGACAAAAGTTACAGAGCGGTCACAGTGACCAGTCTACGATGTCTGTGTTACTATATCTATTAAGATGTTTGTATAGCCAGTGTGATTTCCTGACAACTTTGTGGACTATTTTTTCAGCACAGATCCTAAAGAACGAATCGGAATTATACTTTAGGGTTTCCCAATTGGGATGATATGATTTTAACAGTTTACTGCCGCGATCTTAGTTGTCTATTTTCTGACAGCCGAGTTATTTTGTGTTCAATAAGGTAGTTTGGAGATCGTCTAAATATTCAAGAAGTGTTGTCGCTGCTCAAAGAGTATTTCGTGCTAAATATGGTCGGCATGGTGCACCGCCTCAGCTCGCTAAACGTCGCATAATTCAAAAACTGGAAAGTGAATATTCGTTGCACGATAGTAGACCACCAACCAGAATGCGATCTGGCCGTAGTTACTTGATATTTGTAGTGAAAATGCACATGGTCTTTATCAATCGTTCAAAAATATAGTAAAGCAGACTTTCTAAAAATTCTTGCTTATCAATTGGTAAGACCCCATCTTATTAGGCGTGCAGAAAACACAAAACTAAAGCGCGACATTCGGACTACAATTCGTAGAATTCTGTCACTCCCTGACCGTGCTGAAGAAGATGTTTCGGAAGAAAAATTAGAAAGAAAGAAAATCATGTCACACTTGTCCACCAAGAATTAAAAGAAAAACTTTTTAATTTATGTAAAATGTGGTATAATCCTACTTGTTTGGAGCATTCGTCAAAAATTAGTAAAAATTTTAAACACAATCTTTGACTTCTTCACCCCTTGTATTTTTGTTATTCCTTTCAAGTTATCTGCCAAATCCATCTTCATTACCGATGTAGCAAATTGTCAATCGCTTACGTTTGCCTAAAAATAATTCATTTTGGACACTTTGAAACCGTTCCCATTGAAAGTATCAAAAACCCAACAAAATGATTGCTTGATATCTTACCTTGGTATAGCTTAAACATGTACAAAAACAAAAATAAAATATACTTTTAGTTGAAAGTTATTGAAAAATATGTAGGTGTCAGCTTTGCAAACAATGTCCTGAACAGTTGAGTCACCCCTTACTTGCATTTCGTATTTATAAATGTTGATAATTATTTGTTCTTCGCTAATGCTAAAATGAAGCCATTTAGCTCTTTTTTAGGTGGTGTGCAGCTTATATCAACAACTTCATCAGCTGTATCCGTAACAGTCATTTTGAGTTCTACGAAGTTAACTTGTCAAATCTAATAAGCACACAACAATACCAGTACAGATGCCAACTCTGCATGCACGGTCGTATCGTCTCCCACTCCACCCCCTGGTTTGTCATTGGTTTTGTGTAAGGGCTCGACCTATTCTGCCCAATAACGGTTATGCTCCATCTCTCTTGAAATATGTCAGTGTACTGATCACACTATAGTCAGGCGATTATCACTGTTTTGGTTTAGTCTCTTTCTTCGATGCATACATAATAGAGAGAGAGTGTGATATGCTACACAACTGGAAAAAATTAAACAGCCGACCTCTTCAGCAAATTTACTAGATGTGACGGTAGGCGAACTTGAGAACAAAGTTCTAAGGCGCTTACTAATAATTCCTTGTCATAATTGTTCGGCAAACAGGTAGCTATAAAGTGTTAAGTGATTGCGTGATCCTCATATCAGCAAAACGCTCGGTATTCAATGTCCTGCACTCTTGAAACCATGGGTGACGCAATTTCTAAGAAAACACGTAAAGCTCTTACTTTAAATAGTAAATACGATATCGTCAAAAGATTGCAAGGAGGTGTGAAGCAAAGTGAAGTTTGTTCTGAAATGGGATTAAGTAAATCGGTAAGTACTGCACAATACCATGTCCTAAACATACATAAATAAGCAGTCTGATATATGAGTTTGATTTACAATTTTTCATTTTAATTACAGGTTGGTACAATTTGGAAAAATAAGGACAAAATACTGAAAATGTTTGAGAAAGGCCAAAACATAATTGTGAAGAAAATTAAAAAGCCCACGAATTATGAAGTTGATCAGGGACTTCTGAAATGGTTTTCTCAACAGAGAAATAAAAAAGTAACCACAAGTGGTGCTATACTGCAATCGAAGGCTGCAGACTTTGGGAAGAAGTTATTGAAATATGAAGACTGAGGGAAGAACCTAAATTTAGTAGAAGCTGGATCGAAAGATTCAAAAGACGCATTACATTACCAGTGGAAAAATTGTTGGAGAGTCTGCTGCAGTTGATGTGTACTGTGAATAACTGGTTGCGGAACAAGTGGATTATTCTATAAGCTTACACCTGACAGGACCTTGAGATTCAAAGGCGAGAAGTGTGAGTGTGAGAAGCTATCTAAAGAAAGAATCACTGTGCTTGTAGTGGCAAATCTAACAGGGACAGAAAAAAGAAAGGTATTGGTAATTGGAAGATCGAGAAACCCGATGTTTTAAAAACGTTTCATAGTTGCCAGTTAATTACAAATCCAATAAAAGAGCATGGTTGACCTCGGAGATTTTTGATGCTGAACTGCGAAATTATATTATTAGTGGACAATTGTCCAGCTCATCCGGATGTTAAAAATTTGGACTGTATTAACCTAGTGTGCATACCCCCAAACACGAGTTCTAAACTACAGCCTATAGATCAGGGTATAAAAAGCCATTATTGGCAAGTTCTTCTCTCGAGAATGGTAGATTTTATTTTGGATGCAATAAACATTCATATGGCATGGCAGAAGGTATCAAAAGAAACAATTTTAAATTGTTTTACGCATGGGGGTTTCTTGGTGGTTGAGGATCATTTTGATCCGGACGATGACCTGCCATTAGTTGAAGGGTTGAAGAAAATTTAACAGGAAGACGATCATCGAGACAATATTAGAGCCAATCTTCCTTATAGTGAAAACGGTTTCAATGAGTTTGTTCATATTGATGACCAAGTTGTGTCTGTCGAATACCTGGATGATGACGCCCTCGTAGCTGCTATACAGGGTTATCCAAATTAAGTGTCCACCATTAGTAACTTTGTTATTAGTGAAAATACAAAGTTGTTTGAATTAGCAAACTAGTAGCATTTTTAACGCTGGTAAAAATGAGAAATAAAAAAAATCAATTGAGAGTCGTTATTTTGATTTTTTTCAGTAAAATAACATTTTTTTAAATGGAAACCCCTGTATATTATATTTTTTTCTGTTAAAGCATCAAATTTTAAACAAAAAAGTTCATAATGACTTTTCCGCTAAAGTCAAAAATAAAGTCAAAATAACGATAAATATTTTTAATTATTTGCAGTATTATAATATTAAGACGGCTATGAAAACAACATGGCGTTCGCGATTTGACAGCATTAAGATAAGCGACAAATTGTTAAACTGGACATACTCGCAACTAGAAGGCTTTGGAAAACAATGATAAAATCAAATAATGTCAAACATTAGTGTAAATACTTGTTTATAAGCTTTATTGTGTCATTAATTTAAAGAAAAATGTCCTCCCATGAAGAAAAGTGTGATATGTTAGAATGCTATTTAGTGTGCAGAAAATCCTCCTTGAGAGCAAGAGAATACTACAGTGAATTATATCCCACTCGCATTCAACCGTATGAACGATATTTTCTGAGACTTTATCGAAAATTTAGGGGCAACGAAAATGTTTTTGCTAAAACAAGGGCAAAAAAAGAATTCATAATAAGCGAGGCCACGGAAATTGCAGTTATTGGATATTTTGAAGCTTATCGTGAGAATTCAATAGCAGATATTCTCAAGGACTCTAATTTCAGTTATGGTACTGTTCAAAGGATTTTAAAAAAATACAAATTTATTCCGTATAAGTACCGACCAGTTCAAACGCTTTTGGCAGGGGATCCAGAGAGAAGACTTGTTTTTTGCCATTGGTATCTTAGCTTCTGTCGCCAAAATGTAAATAACTTTCGTTACCTTTTATGGACAGATGAATCAAATTTTTCAAATTCTGGAATGTTTAATAGAAAAAACCACCATTATTGGTCAAGAGAAAATCTTTTGTTAGTACATCCAAGAGGCCCACAAGTCCGTTTCAGTTTCAACGTTTGGTGCGGTATAATTGGTTCAAAAATTGTTGGCCCGTTCTTTTATGAGGGAACCCTAACTGGTGAAAGATATGTGGAATTTATGTCAGAAATTCTGACTAATTTCTTAGACGAATTGGATCTTATAAGTAGACATCATCTGCATTTTTAGCAAGATGGCGCACCTGCCCACAACTCCAGAGGTACTTATCATTTTCTAAGTACTACTTTTAATGATAAGTGGATAGGAACAAATGGCCCAATACAGTGGCCTCCCAGATCACCAGATCTAAACCCACTTGATTACTTCTTGTGGGGTTACTTAAAGAACCAAATTTACAAGCGAAGGTACGATAACCTTGACGCGTTAAAGACTGCAGTTAGGGAAAAGATAACCCAGATAGATGGTAGGACCATACTTAAGACAGTTCGAGCAGTTGAAAAACGTGCCCAAAAATGTATTGAAGAACAAGGTGGTGTTTTCGAGTATCTTCTTTAAAAAAAATTGTTATTGTATTTTGTAAGATTATAAGTTGATGTTGAAAATAAAGTTTGTCGATACAATTTAATTGTTTCAGATTGGAGGCCATAACTTCAACAATTTGTAACCTAGGAGAAAAGTTATTGTAAGCTTTTTTGTTTAAAATTTGATGCTTTAACAGAAAAAAATATAATATACAGGGGTTTCCATTTAAAAAAATGTTATTTTACTGAAAAAAGTCAAAATAACGACTCTCAATTGTTTTTTTTATTTCTCATTTTTACCAGCGTTAAAAATGCTACTAGTTTGCTAATTCAAACAACTTTGTATTTTCACTAATAACAAAGTTACTAATGGTGGACGCTTAATTTGGATAACCCTGTATATTCGGCAGTTGAAACTGATGATGACGAAGAAAAGGAAAATAAAGATGAAGAATCTGTCGGTATGGAACTGATACCAACTCCAACCACATCAGAGGCACTTCGACCTATGGACAGCGTTCGTCATTTCCTTCAGTCACAAAATACTCCGCAGCGTGTGCTAGATCGACACGTTGAAGTGGAATTACTTAATGATATTCATTTCACAAAAATAAACCAAAATAAATGATTTTTTTAGGAAAGATTTTCAAAAACTTTTATAAATGTGGATTATAGCTATTATCATATACTATTACAAACATTTTATATACCACTGGTTGAATAATAAACTAATGAAAAGTATTTTCTGGTATTAGAATTATTTATCGTTTATTACGAACTTCGCTTATTGCGAACCAGTTTCGCCGGTCCCTTGAGGTTCGTTATAAGCGGACATTACTGTAGCTGAGATGAGAATCAAATGAGAAATAAATGAAATTGCTTCGTCTCTAAACTTCAGACCCGCACCTTGACCTACATCAACAACTCCCTCTCGCTCTCCCTCTACTCACCTCAAAACTCGTCTCGTACCAGCCTCCTGGACTTCTATGCACAACTTCGTCTCAATCTGTAGCCATCTATCATCACTGATATGCTGTCAGCATCGTCCCGAAACTCGCACCGATTCCGGCAAACTCCGGTTCAACTCCCTGTGCAACTCCGGGTTTCGGTGAAGGCGGAAGGCAGCGCGAAACTGACACGATTCGGCCGTGAGTTGCTGTAAGTATGCGGCGGGATTTGCGCTGTTGCCGTGTCGTGCCATGCAGTATTTCGCTCGGCTCCTTCAGCGGCTCAAAAGTGCTATAGCAGTGCATATAGATTTACTAAATTTCACCAAAATGCTTCTTATACCGGGTCTTTCAAGTTCGAGTTGCGCATTTAGGTAACTAAGAAAGTGGCAGGAAGTTTCGTAATTCCGAGTATTCTCTCAAAATTATTTATCTTTTCTGACCCTATTTAATAATAATAATAACAGTAAATGACTTTATAGAATAAAACAAATAATCTTTTCACAAAGACAATAACAAAATAATAAAAGTAATAAGTCTTAAGCAACAATACAGAATAATCATAATAATAATCACGTGTTATCACTAAATAGACCGAAAGTATATTAAAATTTCAAGAAGATATTAATTAATATTGGTCACTATAAAATTTGGTTACTGGTTGCTATAAAATTTGCTTGACATATTTTTTCTACTTATATACCTATGTTATAAACTTCAATCTCTATTCTAAAAAAGTTTGTTCAGATTTCTATTTAGCAAATATTTTTTATATTGTATTTTGAAACTTGAAAGGGAAAGATTAAGGAACTGGCTGGGAATTTAATTAGATTGTTTAACAGCATTGTATGAGAATGATCGTTTAAACAATGCCCTACTATGAAGCGGCATAGTTAATTTTTTTAAATATCTTACATTTATATCATGAGCATAATGTCGGAAAATTAAGCGTTCTCTTATAGAATCAGGTGAACCTGGAGTGTTTATAATTTTTAATAAAAAACTAGAAAAATGGCGAGTGCGACGCTAATTTATTTTAAGCCATTTAATTTCTTCATACAAATGAGATATATGATCAAACCTACTCAGACCATAGATAAACTTGAGGCACGCATTTTGCACCTTCTGAATCCGGCCCCTACTTGCCTGATCTAAGCAGAACCCATAGACAAAATCGCAATAATTGAAACTGGATAGAATTAGGGTTTCACACAATTTTTTTTAGTGATCTGCTTAGTAGGTGTCTGTTATTATACAAAACTTTTAAAGAACAAAATGGTTTATGCATAAGATTTTTCAAGTGATCTTTAAATCTAAGCTGAGAATCTAAAACTATACCGAGATTTTTGTACTCTCAACAAAATTCAATTTTGAATTATTAGCCATTATAATGAGATTAGCTTTCAAAAACTCAGTCTTAGATTTGTTACCAAAAATCATTACGTGCGATTTTTCCGGATTAAGTTTTAAGTTGTGACCTAATGAGAGATTGTTCAAGGTGTTAATGTCCTCATTTATACAATTTTCGTAATATTTGTAATCCGCAATATCAAAAAAACAATAAATCCGCGAAGGCCTGAACTTTACAAAACTTTAAAGACGTAAGGATATCAGATGTATAAATTAAAAATAACAAGGGGCCCAATAATGATCCCTGAGGACTCCCGATAGGATCTCTGCTTTGTCTGAGAATGGGTCATTTGATAGAATCGATTGATACCTTCCTGTCAAATATGATTTTAAAAGCAAACATGCTTCCTTATTAAAGCCATAGTACTGAGGTTTAGCTACCAATGGTTCATGATTAAGGGTATCAAAAGCTTTTGAAAAGTCTAGAAGTACCAAAACTGCACTCATCTTTTTATCAGTTGCTCTTAATACATATGTCATCCAGTACGTTTGTTAGTGCCACTGATGTACCAAATTTTTTACGAAAACCACACTGAATACCAGGAATAATCTTGTTATACAAAAGTCATAAATTTGTTCGTACAGCACTCTTTCCAATATCTTTGACAAAGCAGGAAGTATATTTATCACACGAAGTTCGTTAAAACTTTATAAATTAGTTATTTTTGGTAATGGTTTTCCTATGGAGATTTTCCACTTGTCGGGAAAGTATCTTGTTTGAATGGAACAGTTTATAATATGTGTTACATACTTATCTATGCACGGACTACAATATTTTAACATTAAGCGCGAAGTATCATCTATCCTGGTTGCATTACTTTTTATGTTGTTCAAAATTTTGTTTATATTTGTTATTTCTGCTAATTTAAAGTTAAAGGTTAAGTTATTTTTAAAGGCATCGTTTTTATAAAATTTATTTTTTTCGAACAGTTAGATTTATTTTGTAGAATAGCAGCAAAAAAGTTATTAATATCATCAGGTTCTGATAAAGACTGGGGAATTTCATTATTTTTTGTAGAACAGATATTAAAACTTTTTAAAACTAACCACAGTTTTTTGGAGTTACCTTCAAAATATTCTATGTATTCCTTCTTCTCTTTTCTTATCAACGATAAAGTAAAATTTCCTCATTGTTTATAATCTACCCAGTCTGATTGAAGCTTTGATTTTTTAAATTTCTGCAGTGCTGCATGTGTTTGTTTCATAAATAATTTAATATTGTTAGTTAACCAAGGCACTTTTCGTTTTGTTATTAGTGATTCTTTTATTGGTGCATGCTTACTAAAAAATGTAAAAATTAGATTATTTAAAATAGTTATTTTATTATCAATATTATTCTCATATAATATATTATTCCACGGCAAACTTTGCATATCTGCTAGAAAATTATTTAGGTTAAAATTTTTAAAAGAACGATGTGTTATTATTTTGGGTGATTTACCTGAAACATTGAGATGGAAGTACAAAATAGAAGATACATTGATGTTGTTACTTTTTCTCCTCTACAAGGTGAGATAATTAGAAGTTCAATATGTCCTCCAGCTTTATTGTTTTAAAGCTGCCATGTTGAATTCTTGCAAAGGTGGATCGATTTTTAAATTCTGATTATAAAAATGCATAATGTGTCATACATTGACATTGCCAAACCCCAGTTACATCCAAGATCCGAATTTTCTAAGTAGGTATTTGAATGATTAGGTAGTCATTTGTTTCATAATATCATCATCCAAGCATTCTTCTTCTTCTAAGTGTTCCCTACACTATGCGGGAAGTAACATTCAGGCATAAGACCGTAAGATGGGTGCCCTTGTCGCTCGACATCAACAAAGCTTCTGGTGCGGACCTGTCTTCTGCCGTTGTATTGAAGAGGAGGTGCAAATGTTCCTCCAGTTCTTTCGCGTCTCTTCCAGATATCTTACGAATCAGGCACCTTCCCGGAAAACTGGAAATTTGCTCATGTCCAAGCCGTCCCAAGAAAGGGATCTAAGATCGACCCTTACAACAACAGGCCTGAAACTTTCCTCTCTTTTATAAGTAAGGTGATGGAGGTGCATAAATCGCTAGCTTCGAACGTCACGGCTTGATTAGCCACAGACAGTATGGTTTCCGGCACCAGCGATCCACAGGGGACCTCTTAGCTCACGCCACGCAATTGTGGAGTAAACTCATCCAGACTTATGGTAAGGCTCAGTCTGTGCTTTTGATATAACGAAAGCGTTAGATCAGCTGTGGCACGCTGCCCTTCTATGAATTCCCAGAGAAGTTTTGCAGATGGGAGGCTGACGGGTTCTCCTCATCATCCCACAACGTCAACGAGGGTGTTCCCCAGGGATCGGTTTTGGCTCCGACACTATTTCCATACATTTCAACGACCTCCTTTCCTAAAATTTCATCACACCAACGGGCTTTGCTCATCAGAGCTGCGCGATGTGCCTGCCAGACAGACCCGCCTGACTTCCGCCGTTCATCCAATGCTGGCCGGTACGACCGCTCCTCTGTCCCGAGGGTGTCGAGATTGTGCGAAAAGAGGCATGTTGGATGTCGGTTGAATGAGAAACCTGGCAACGTCGTAGTGAGGTCAGTCGGCAAAGGGTGCAAAGGGGCGGAATTGTGATGGAGAGCAGAGGAGATGTCCGGAGCCGAGAAAAATGTAAATATATGAAAGGGAAGGTGAAAGGTTTAGGGTACAATTGCGGCGAACGAGAAAATACGTCTAGCGAAGGTCTACTTTTGTTTGGCGCGTTTCAGCGAGGCACGAAATTCCGCTTACTTTGGGATCGTGAAAGAGCACACCAGCCGCTATCAATCACCGTCGCTGCCCGGGAAGAACAATCGGACATGCGACCAGGCCAGATTTTCCGAAATGTTGGGGAAACAAACATCATTTTCTCATGCAACCCTTTCCATTGATATGCCTTTACACTCATAAGATTTCATCAGAAAATGCCGTCAGGTAAGTAAAACCCTACTTCCCTCGCTACGTGAAGAACTATGTTAGGCACAAGTTAGCACTGCTGAGAAAACAGTTAGCTAAAAACATGTATAATAAAAAATTGAATGCTATTCTCGATGACCGTTGCGATGCCCGATCCGAGTAAATGACAATATTGGCCTTCACCATGCAGTATGCATACAGCCCACAGCAGCGCGGAAGCGATTGCCGACTGGGACGTGCGACCACCGACGACGACGCTTGTCCAACGGGGGAACACGTCGTACCTATCGACACCCATCTGTAGGAGATATGTCTAAGTTTTAAGGCTAAATACACAGGGACATATAATCCTACCCCACTGCCTGCAACACTTCCCCCCAATCTTTAACCCCTCCAAAAATGTTTCCAAAAGTGATCAGGAACTTCTAAAAAGTCAAACAATCGATTTTAATTTTTTTTTGTCCTTGGCATTTTTCTCTGCCGCAACAGGCCCGATTTTCAACAACTTTTGCGCTCTTGGCATAGTAGTAACATTGTGTCAATATGTCAAGTTACGTTATTAGATTAGCGGACAGAGTGACAGACAGACAGAACGATATGTTATGGTTTTTCCTGATGTACATGTCATATAAAATATGACCCTATTTGAAGTGGGAAAATAAAACTTTTCGGACCTCTCGTGGATTTAGGGGTTTTGGTCGAGACTGCAGATATGCAAGAATTTTTTTATTTTTCATCATATAGGGTGATTTTTTAAGAGGTATAGGATTTGATTTTCAAAAAAAACACAAAAAATTTGAAAAAACGATTAACTCTTTATTTGAGTCGATAGAACGGTCGATATAATTTAATGTTTAAAGATTATTTCATGTAAATGTTGGCCGCGGCTCCGCTTTAGATGGCCCATGCGCAAGGTCCAATTTTGGCACACTCTGTCTCACGAATAAATGCTTCAATATTGGCTTCCAGTGCGTCAATCGTTGCTGGTTTATCCCTGTAGACATTAGCCTTAACATGGCCCCATAAGAAATAGTCCAACGGCGTTAAATCACACGATCTAGGCGGCCAATTGACGGGCCCCAAACGTGAGATAAACTGTTCACCGAACTCGCCTCTCAATAGGGCCATTGTTTCGTGTGCGGTGTGGCATGTGGCACCGTCTTGTTGAAACCACATGTCAGCCAAGTCCAGCTCTTTCATTTTGGGCAAAAAAAAGTTTGTTATCATCGCACGGTAGCGCTCGCCATTCACAGCTACGTTCCGGCCATTGTCGTCTTTGAAGAAGTACGGCCCGATGATGCCACCGGCCCATAATCCACACCAAACAGTGATTTTTTCGGGATGCATTGGTAGCTCTTGCAATGCTTCTGGCTGGTCTTCACTCCAGATGCGGCAATTTTGCTTGTTAACGTACCCATTCAACCAGAAATGAGCTTCGTCGCTGAACACAATTTTTCGATAAAAATGTGGATCTTCCTCCAACTTTACCAGCGTCCATTCACCAAATTGGAAACGTTGTGGGAGGTCGTGTGGCTTCAATTCTTGCACCAGCTATATCTTATAAGGTTTTACACCCAAATCCTGTCGCAAAATTTTCCACGTAGTGGAGTAGCAGATTCCCAATTGCTGCGTACGGCGGCGAATGGAAATTTCACGGCCTTCACTAACAGTGGCGGATACAGCCGCAATATTTTCTTCAGTCCTCACTCTACGTCTGCGTGTTGGTGGTTTATTGTCCAATAATGTGAACTGGGTTCGAAGTTTAGTCACAAGCTCCCTCAGTAGGCCGACCAAATTGCCCAGAAATTGGAAGCAGTGCCCGATGCACTCTCTTAACCGAGCATGAATTTTGATAGTGAAATTCAATAATTTGCAAGCGTTGTTCGTTCGTAAATCGATTCATGGTTGAATTATAGACCAAACTGAACAAGTTTGACAATGACACAAGACACGATTCACGCGTCATCTGTCAAAGACAGTGTTGCCAAAAAAATACTAGCAAAAAAATCACCCATTAGTTTGCCTTTGAACTCCCCCCTCGTTCTGCTCCCTGTTCCAATACAAATAAGATAATCAACGGCTGACGATAATCTGTAAAATAACGGAAAACACTTCTCCAAAATTCTTTGTAATGCCTACTATTTCCTAACAGTTCTTTCAGTTTCAGGAAATTCCCCCATACTTCCTTCCACTCAGAAACTCACTAGAATTCCTACTGGGTATTACGGGGAGTAGATGCAAACTAATCTTTCATCCGAATCATGGCTTCTAATTTACTTCTGTAAACTATTTTCCAACCTTATTCATATACGAGTGGATTCTTACATAACGGGGATTTTCTAATGACCAGATATGTTCATTAAGAGAATTAAAGGGTCCATCTTCGTAAAAAGCGATTCATCTGACCACAAAACCGAATCAATAAAATCTGCATTTTGATTATGCATTTGTAGTAACCACTCATAAAAATTTTTCCGTTGCACTTTGTCACAGGGTTGCAGACATTTCACATTTTGCGATGGTAGGAATGTAAAGCTTCCGCCTAGTACTGGGATCATCCAACGCAAAATTAATCACTTCCACTTCCTCTTGAGCGGTATGCAGGACACCATGGCCTCTAACTGGGGGAAGCTTGGCTATCCCATATTCCATATAAGAAAAACAGTGGGGTACTATTTTTATTTGGAAAGATAATGCCACTAATCCTCTGTATTCCCGCCACTGGTGCACGTTAATTTTGAATTATGAATAATGATTAGGCAATTTCACATGCCAAATCTTAGTTCATTCCATTTAACGGTTTTGAAGATATTAAAAAGAAAATGCTTTTTATTTTCAAACATCAACACGTTTAAAATAGTTTTGGGTAGTTAAGGTTTTGAAAATGGGTAGAGGAAAGGTTATTAGTGAGAAAATTCGGTTACTGATAATTAAATTTTTTAATTATGGGAAATCAAACTCAGAAATTGCAACTTTGTTAGACCTATCGCGGTACAGTGTGAGAAACATTGTTAGATGATATAACGTAACTGGTTCAGTTAATAATAAGCCACGATATGTGAAAAAAAGTAATATCACAAATGCCGACCGAAGAGCATTAAGAAGAATAATCGTGAAAAACAGGCGTGCCAATTATTTACAATTAAGTGCTCTGTGGAGTGACGCTGTTGGAAAGAGACTTTCGAAGTCCACAACTCATAGAGAGGCCCACAAACTGGGATTTAGCACTTGCAAGGTAAGTTTTCTTACAAAAAAAAAGTGAAGTAAAAGCCTAAAGTTGCACAACTTGTTTATAGGCCAAAGAAAAGGCACTATTAACTCCACTGCAACAGAAAAATCGCCTTAGATGGGCTAAAGAACATAGACAATGGTGTGCAATACAATGGAGTGATGAGGCCCGATTCTAAGTTTGTGTTGGTGACAGTCGCAGTAGAGTTATTGGCAAAAAAATGAAGCATTCCATGTTGACTGTCTGAAGAGAAAAGTGAAATTTCCAGCATCCATTATGGTCTGGGGCAGTATGTCATCAAGAGGAGTAGGAAAACTTCATTTTATTGATGGAAATGTGGATACAAACAAATATTTGGCAGTTTTAGAAGAATCGTTTTTACCAGTGATGGAAGAATGTTTGACATCCGGCCAAGATTTTGTGTTTCAGCAAGATGGTACAGCGTGCCATACCTCAAAAAAGGCTATAAAATGGATGGAAGAAAATAATGTACCACTTTTGAAATGGGTTTCTAGCAGTCCAGATCTGTCACCTATTGAAACCTTGTTCATCTCGTGCCTCTACGACAACATCCTGCTCGTACAATCACCGAACTGAGACAAAAGCTTCAAGAAATATGTTTTACACCAAATTTTTGCCAAAAATTGCTTAACACTATGCCCCAAACAATTTCAGCCGTAATAAAGAATAAAGGTGATGTTACCCAAAGGTAATCTTTCAATTGTTGCTTTGTTAACTTCGCGCATTTATTCGCACATTGTTTATTTGTTCAGATGTTCTATTAGTTATAGGTCTAAGTGATTTCAAATATGTATTTTTTACGACTGGAGTGTATCTAAAATGTTTTTGAGAAAATAAATTGTTGCTTTGTTAGCTTCGCGCATTTATTCGCACATTGTTTATTTGTTCAGATGTTCTATTAGTTATAGGTCTAAGTGATTTCAAATATGTATTTTTTACGACTGGAGTGTATCTAAAATGTTTTTGAGAAAATAAATTGTTTTAGAAGTAAACAGTTTCGTCATGTTTAGTATATAAAAAGGCATATTTTGGTGAAGTGGGCCAACTGAAGTGGGAAGGGGCTCGTATATATGATGTTTTATTTTTGGTCACGACTTGTGAATCACCCTGTGTATGCAATGACATATTTTTGCGATAGGCGTTTTTGTTTATTTAGACGTTTTTTTTCAGATACGTTTTTAAAGTATCTATGAAATTTTGTCTGTGAAACTTTAAAAAGGAGAAAGTTTTCTACCTCTATGCTTTTGCATTTGTTCGCAGAAAAAGTCGAATAACCCTGGACTATTCCTAGTCGAAACTTCAAATAGCTATGCAACTATATCGCCTTCAGGAAGAACCAGAATTTAGAAACAGATATTTCACATATCTTGCTTAGCTTTGAAAGTATAACAAATTCCTTTTATGCCCCATAATTTTCCGCAATTCTTATTAAATCCCATAACGTCAAAAGATTCCTGTCGTATGTACAACAAAATTCCCCAACAATGACCACTCAATAAAACACGTCAGCTCAAGTCAAATCGAGTTTCAGGCGGATTTGTAAATTTTTAGGTCGATTATTATTTCGTTCGTCGTAATTGCTTTCCTCAGATCCTAATCAGTTATGACAATTACATTATCATATTTAGATTCAGATATACAATGTATATGTACATAAGCCACAAAACACAATTCACGACTTAAAAAATCCACATCGAGAGCTTTCCTTTCTTGCTCCAAGAAAAAATTAAATCAAAATTCAACGTATCTGTCAATAACACCTCACTTAGATTTTCCCATTATGCTTTATACTTGGGTGAACATGTCAGGTTCCAAGAGTATGTGTGTAGTTTAGTTATCTCGGCTCAAGAATTTTATATGCAAATATACTAAGTGACATATAAATCCGAATACCCAGTTTAAATGGTTTTATTTTAATAAAATTTTGTATAAGTACTTAATGAAGCATAATAAGTAAATGATAAAAATTTCAAAATGATTGCATTGCTTTAAAGCCCTTTGACCTTTAGTAATGTGTGGATGCACCCTGATGTGCTACGCATTCTCCAACGCGTCTAGGCATGCTTCTGATCAGGTGGTCAATGTCCTCCTGTGTTATCTTGTTCCAGGCAACCACCAACTCCTCTAGAGTCTGAGGAGGACGTTGCAAATTGAGCAATCTCCTACCCATCATATCCCACACGTGCTCAATTGGGGATAAGTCGGGAGATCTTGGTGGCCATGGTAACAATGTGACATCATTATGTTGAAAGAAGTCTATTGTGACTCTTGCAACATGTGGTCGGGCATTATCTTGTTGGAAAGTTGGATCTGCCAGGGTGTCAAGATAGGGTAAAAGATGGAGTTCTAGAACTTCGTGGATATAACGCTGCGCGTTCATGTTACCTCTGATGAAGATTAAAGGTGACCTGGAACCATAAGCTGTAGCACCCCAAACCATAACTCCAACAGTGTGATGAACATGTCTTTCAACAAAAAACTGCGGATTCCTCCTTTCACCACGTCGCCTTCTAACCCTGGCATGACCATCGTGCATGCCTAAACAAAATCGAGACTCGTCACTAAAGACAATACTGTTCCATTCCTGATCCCAGAGTGACCGTTGTCTGCACCACTCAAGGCGATTACGTCGGTGTTCTCGAGTTAAAGGGAGGACCCAGTGTGGCCGGTATGAAAACAAGCCAAAACTTCTCATTCATCGGTAAACACTTCGCATGCCAATAGGTCTTCCGTGTTCTGCAAACCATTCATTTGCAATGGACCTGGTAGTGGAGAAACGGTCCCTTAAGTCCAATAATCTTAGGCGGCGATCTTCACGGTCTGTTGTTCTACGGCGGCGTCCAGTGCCCCTTGCTCTTTGTGTACGGCTTTCTCGAAGCCATGCCTGACAACACCTAACCACAGTGTCTACACTTCTTTGCACTCTAACTGCAATTGCCCGAAAAGAAAGTCCAGCTTCCCGAAGTCCCACTATACGGCCCCTATCAAACTCACTAAGTTGACGAAATCGTGCAGGTCTCCGTACTCTAGGCATCGTAACCGATCGTAAAGGATGTCAAGAACCAAAATCCGCCAACGTTGATTGTTTACTGCGGCTGAAATATTCATTTTTAGAGCGTTAGTGAATTAAAAAAAAGCAGTATAAAAACCGGAATGTCCAACTGATAAGGCTGAAAATTTTTTCGCTTGTTATTTACAGTAAGATAAATAAGTACATTCACCAACTTTTATTGAAATAAATTTAAACTGGGTGTTCGGATTTATATGTCACTTAGTATATATTATACGTAAATGATCTTTAATAAAATTTAGTTCTGTGGAATGGAGCGTTAATGTTTTGTTTCGAACGAATATTTACGGAATATTTATGGAATGGTCTTTTCTGAATGTTATTTTCTCGTAGAGGTAATGAGGTTGCCTGAGAGTTAAAATTTTATGATAAAAGCATATTGTGAATATCTCAAAACGATCCTTCATATTTAGCCACCGGAGTTCTTTCAGCTTATGACTAACTCTTTCAAATGTTCTTATGCCATATATAAAACGTATGCATGAGTTCTGTGTTCTCTGTATTCGCATGAATGTATCACAATCTAAACATGCAGAATAAATTGGAACACAGTACGAAAACTGTGATAAAACCAAGATTTCGCAAAGAATTCTTTTGATGACTAAATTGAGAAAATTTCGGTGAGAATACAATAATTTTAGAGCCAGATAAGATTTTTTGATATAGTTTGATATGTGCTCACGAAACCTCAGATTATAATTCATTGTAAAGCCTAAGTTTTTAACTTTATCACAGTATTTTAATTTAATATTATTTATGGTTATATTTAAATTCTCAATCACATAAGAACGGTCTTTACCAAAGATCACAGCAGCTGATTTATTTGGATTTAATATTAATGAATGATCTAGCAATCTTTTAGAGAGGTTAGTCAAGTCACTGTTTATTTTCAACTCGGCAGCTGGCCAATTTGAACTAGGAAAAGAATAGTACGGCTGGGTATCATCCGCATAAACGTGTGAATTTCAAACATTTAAGGATCTGATTAGTATATATAGTGAAGAGCAATGGTCCAAGTATAGATCCTTGCGGTACACCTGTGGTAGTGGGCTTTGAACTAGATATTTCATTCTTCAGTTGTACATACTGTGATCTGCCACTTAAGTATGAATTAAAAAGTTTTACGCTGTCAGTAGACAATCCACATGACTTTAAGATAGACAGCAAGACATCATGGTTAATTGTGTCAAATGCCTTAAATAGTATTAAAGCGGTAGACTCACCCAGATCATTCGACTGAACGATATCATCAGTTATTTTAGCAAGTGCAGTGGTGCAACTGTATCCTGGACGAAAACCTGACTGTGTTTTAGGAAGGATACTTTGACTGTCAATATGTGTTCTTGATTGTATTTCAATAAGTTTTTCAACCAATTTCGAGAGACCAGCTAGAATACTTATTGGACGAAGATCTGCTAGCTGTTCAGCTTCCTTACATTTTGGAATTGGCACTATTAAGGCCACTTTCCCGCACTTTGGATATTTTCCCTCAAGAAAAATTGTATTAAAAAGATGTGCCAAATATGGTAAAATATACGGGACACACAATTTGACGAGATGTATGCTAATGCCATCATTTCCTGGTCTGGTGTTTTTTATCCTACTTAATGCGTCAAATACGTCTTGCTCAGATACCAATTTGAAATTGAACTCTAAATGTGCAATAATTGCTTCTGTCTGAACAAGCCACAGTAAAACATATCTGCATTATAAACAAAAATAAAAGCTGGTTATTCTGATGAATGCAGTCACACAGACGGATGACTGACATGAAAGCCGAAATTTTACAAACTATTTCCAAATCGGTTGAAAAGTAATCGAATTAATGAACCAACATTTCATCAAAGAGCTTATAGGCGATTTTATTTGTTTCCAAAATTAATACTACACGGGAATATTCATGGAGATGCATATTTATGACGGGCGGATTTTAAAAAAGCTTTGTTTCAGCGACCAGGCTTACAACACCGGAACGCACAGTGTGTACAAGTTTTGCATACATTTTTATGACAATGGGGACTCAAACAGCGAGATTTAGCTGATCGAGCTCTGTTGGCGTTTTCCGTGGGGATCACGCTTTCGCGTTTATGCTTTACCAGCTTAGAGAGTGGAAACTCTTTTGGGGATTATAAATATGAGAAGTTTTTACATTTTTATGACAACAAAGTGAGTAGTTTTTAAATGTTACATGTAGGAATGATTATAAAATAGGTTAGGAAATCTCGAAACCGGAGATACTACAGACTGAAATATGTGAATTGACCTAAACATACCTTAGTCCAAAAGTTGATAGTTTGCGAGAAAGTTACAATTTTATTTTCTATTTTTCCTTATTGCTTGAGAAGCATTCCAGATTTTGGCATAAAACTTGGTTCAGAATGTTTTCTAGTATAAGAAATAAAAATCCGTTATTTTTTATGGCCAAACTTCTACAGGGCGCCGCTGACAGCTCTTCCTAAATAACTTATCATAACTTTTTTGTGCTACCCTGTATACAACAACTGACCAAAAAATCTTATTTTGTCGTATCTTCACAACTAGAAAGGTTTACTTGTTCGAAGTGTCTGAAGCTAATAGTTTTCGAGATATTTGTTTTTAAAGGTTCCAATGCATTATTTGTACCATGGTGAAACATTTTTATAACATAATAATCAAGTTGTATTTTAGGACATAACCATAACCCAGTTGATGTCGCAACCGACTACGTCTTTGATCTCCCCTTCCTTTTCCATTGCTACATTCTGCCGACATCTCCAAAACGCAAATTACATCATCGAGACGATCGCCGATCACCGATTCCTCCTTTTTTGCCTGCTGCTGTACGGGATATCCCGAAGGCACTAAATTCCCCCCTTTTGCTATCACTAATTAATCTCCTCTTGTAGTACGTGACCGACACCGGGAGAGTTAAGGCTGCATCAGACTACAGAAAAGATCATCAGCTCCTTTCTCTAGAACGTGCAGACTATGGGGCTTGAACAGGCAACTTGGGAGCTGAATCATAGGGCGTCCGTTAATGACGTGATAATATTTCGAGGATTGATTCTTCAGGCTGTTTCATAAAATGAATGTCAAATGAGCGTCAAGTGCTAACAATTTTTGGTATTGCTTTAGAGCTGAAGGCATGTATCATGTAAGTAAACTGAGTAGTTCTCTTGCGTATACAAAATACGTGTATGCAAATTTTAAGAAAAGTATTTTCAACCAAAGCATGATTCTAAACATGAAGTCAATTCAATCATCTTTATTTTACTTACGAATGGCGAAGCCTTGCCAATGGTCACTCATAACTACGTCGCAAGCTTATTACGGCCTTAACCTAAAACTAAATAATCAGTAATTTAATCCAAAAGTATATCCTCTAGTCGACATTTGTAGCGCATTAAAATATAAAAAGCAATTAACCATTTAATAAGAGACCTTATAAGTTTTTTTCTTTTTGGGAAAGTTGCTTCTTTTTAAATTGTTTATATAGCGAGAGCATGTATTTTGAATGTTATGCAGCCTGTATTTTGTTATATCTACCAGACAGGGATAATAAACAATGTTCACTCAATATCAAAGACGTACATAACATTTTCTTAATTTTTCTATCTAATGTATAATATAGTTTTATACTAAGTGACATATAAAACCGAATACCCAGTTTAAATGGTTTTATTTTAATAAAAGTTGGTGAATGTATTTATCTTACTGTAAATAACAAGTGAAAAAATTTTCAGCCTTATCAGTTGGACATTCCGGTTTTTATGCTGCTTTTTTTTAATTCACTAACGCTCTAAAAATGAATATTTCAGCCGCAGTAAAGAATCAACGTTGGCGGTTACGATGCCTAGAGTACGGAGACCTGTACGATTTCGTCAACTTAGTGAGTTTGATAGGGGCCGTATAGTGGGACTTCGGGAAGCTGGACTTGCTTTTCGGGCAATTGCAGTTAGAGTGCAAAGAAGTGTAGACACTGTGGTTAGGTGTTGTGACCGTTTCTCCACTACCAGGTCCATTGCAAATGAATGGTTTGCAGAACACGGAAGACCTATTGGCATGCGAAGTGTTTACCGGCGAATGAGAAGTTTTGGCTTGTTTTCATACTGGCCACACTGGGTCCTCCCTTTAAGTCGAGAACACCGACGTAATCGCCTTGAGTGGTGCAGACAACGGTCACTCTGGGATCAGGAATGGAACAGTATCGTCTTTAGTGACGAGTCTCGATTTTGTTTAGGCATGCACGATGGTCGTGCCAGGGTTAGAAGGCGACGTGGTGAAAGGAGGAATCCACAGTTTCTTGTTGAAAGACATGTTCATCACACTGTTGGAGTTATGGTTTGGGGTGCTATAGCTTATGGTTCCAGGTCACCTTTAATTTTCATCAGAGGTAACATGAACGCGCAGCGTTATATCCACGAAGTTCTAGAACCCCATCTTTTACCCTATCTTGACACCCTGGCAGATCCAACTTTCCAACAGGATAATGCCCGACCACATGTTGCAAGAGTCACAATAGACTTCTTTCAACATAATGATGTCACATTGTTACCATGGCCACCAAGATCTCCCGACTTATCCCCAATTGAGCACGTGTGGGATATGATGGGTAGGAGATTGCTCAATTTGCAACGTCCTCCTCAGACTCTAGAAGCACTTCGAGAGGAGTTGGTGGTTGCCTGGAATGAGATACCACAGGAGGACATTGACCACCTGATCAGAAGCATGCCTAGGCGCGTTGGAGAATGCGTAGCACATCAGGGTGCATCCACACATTATTAAAGGTCAAAGGGCTTTAAAGCAGTGAAATCATTTTGAAATTTTTATCATTTACTTATTATGCTTCATTAAGTACTTAATTTAAAATAAAACCATTTAAACTGGGTGTTCGGATTTATATGTCACTTAGTATATATAAGCTATACAATCCTATCCCCCAGTACCTCAAATCATATGAAATTCACAAGTTCAAAGCGGTTTTGCGTGATTCTTACCTTGAATGTATAAGTGGAATTATTCTTACTGCGCAATTTCAATTTTATTTTGTTTGCATTCCATTATTTTATTTATATTTTTTTTTTCATATGATGCATAATGTACGTATATGTATTTATATATCATTCTAGACTTTTAAATTTACCACCACGTTTTCTCTTTGCTCTTCTTTTCAAACTTAATTGTCACTCATATTGACGTTTGTTTATGCGGTATGCATGGGTATATCTATATACTATTCTAGACTTTCTTTTTTTTTATTTATTACCACATTTCTCACTTTTCTATCTTATTTTTAAAAAAACTTACATGCTGTTCATATTGATGTTTGTATATGCTTGATGGATGTATTTACTGGCATAATGTTTCTTACAATTTCAAGGGATGAGTGGAAGAGCACTAGATAGTGAGTGAGTGAGTGTGGTTTTGAGACAGTCGACATTTGTTTTATCTTTTTTATTTTCCTTTTTTTTCTGATTTTTTTGTTTTTTTCGAGAACTGTTTGGAAATAAAGGCATTTATTATTATTATTATTATTATTTACAGCATTACGTGAAATATCATAAATGTTGCTGTTATACTATTCCTCTGATACCGTTTTGTACTTTAGCAGGTTGACGTGTTCTCTGACCAGCTCTTCTTGTGTGTAAATACCTGAAATAGAGGACCTCTTCTCAAAGACGTTGTGAATGCCTTTTTTACAAACTTTTGTTGCATTCGCAGGTAATCCAAAATGAGTTGCATAATGCATATACACTATTCCTTTTATTCGCGATATACAAAGATATACACGGTTTTCTAAGAATACGTAAAATTACAATAATACTTACGGAAACACGTATCTTAGGGATTTGAGGGAAATGGTAGAGGGTTTTTCGATAGCAATTTTATATGAATAATAGCTAGTCGAAATTTTAAGAACGCTTTTACCGATTTTGGGTAATTATAATCGTCTCAGCACGCGAATAAATTTAAGTCAAATCATTCATTATTTCAAACAAGGAAATAAAGAACATACAGTATATTCAGATAAGAGATAGACCGGATGTAAACAAAAGGTTCGGGTGATTTTCACGTTAACGCCGCCGTCTCGACGTAAAACAGGAGCCCTCATTGGTCAATTCGCAATTAAATGCCTATGCCGAGCGGCAGAGCAGTCGTATCAAGGCAGAGTCACATTCAGGTTCAGACGTGTTACGTATGTCGTGTGCATCATTGCAATTTGATATTTCTTTGGACGTTTTCGTTTGTTATCTTATTAAAAGTTGTTGAGTTTGTCGTTGTTATTGTTATACCTTGTTATTGATTGTTATTGTTATCAAGTGCTTGCGCAAAATGCCCAGTAGTACAGATACTGCCGATGAAGTTGTAAACTGTTGTAGTCCACCTAGGAAACGCTCTAAAAAAAGACACCTGAGTGCAGAAATGAAAGAGGTCATTTTGAATATATATAAGATCGAGCACGAGGAGAACGAGGCATCAACCATCAAAGAAATTGCTTTGAAGGTTTCTCACAAAGTTGGGGTGTGTCGCGCATCAGTGTTTAATGTGTTAAGACAATACAAAAAAATCACACCTTTTCTGAGCCAATGACCAGTAAACATCGCAAAAGTATCGTTAAATCATTGGATGAAGCTGATAAGCATGCGATTAGGAGGAAAGTGCATGAATTCTTCTTTAGGAATGAAATACCTACTATAGATAAAGTACTGCAGGAGGTAAATGGAGATACAACGTTGCCAAATTTCAAACGATCAACTTTCCATGCGTTACTGAAGCATTAAAATTTCAAATGGAAAAAACGGGGTCGTAATAGTTTACTACTGGATAGAGAAGAAATTGTGCTATGGAGGAGGGATTATTTAACAAAAATTGGGAAATATAGAAATCAAAACAGGAAGATTTATTACCTTGATGAAACGTGGGTAAACGCAGGACACACTACAAGTAAAGTATGGGTTGATGATTCTGTAACTTCATCCAGGAGGGCCTTTCTAGATGGACTGTCCACCGGATTAAAAAATCCAGCAAGTAAATACGAGTAATAGACAACAATCGGATGTTTTTCAAACCTTGGGAACAAGGTTCTAAACATTAATTCCAGGGGGCAGATAAAACATATTACAAGTAACAGAACTTTTATAACTTTCGATAAAATGCGTGGATGTTTTATTGTCATTTTCATTTGTTAGAACTTTTTTAAGCCATGTTTTTATGTGTTTTCGATATTTCAATAATTTTTTAATATAATCTTAAAATATGTCGAATATTATAAACTTAAAAAAAGTTACTAAGTTTTATATTGTGCACCGTTCCTAATATTTCTAATCATATTAATTCATACTTTAAGCTTTATAAAGTTATAATTTGTTAATATTAATATTTGCGCGTATTTCAGGTTCCTGATCATTCATTTTTTATAGGTTTATAACTTTAAATTAAATTGTGAAGCGCTGAGTAATCATACGACGTTCAATATTCTTTCTTTCAATATGACTAAATAATCCCAATTATAGCAATCTGATACTCATGTCTCAATGTTTTTTCGCTGAATGTGATGAAAACATTTGAAAAAGGTTCGCTTATTGAAATAAATCTACACCAGTTAGTACTTCGATTTCCAGGTAAAGGGAACAGGCTCATTATCTGCCATATTGGCAGTGAGGATGGATTTGTTGTTGACGGTCTGTGGTGCTTTGCGTCTAACAAAACTGGAGATTACCACGAGGAAATAAATGGCGAATCGTTTGAACAGTGGTTTTCAAAAATTTTACCGAACTTAGAGGAAAACGCAGTAATTGTGTTGGATAATGCGCCTTATCATTCTCGAAGAATGGAGAAGGTCCCAACAACGGCTTCAAGGAAAGTTGATGTTCAAAATTGGCTCCGCTCGAAAAATATCAACTTTGAAGAAGCAATTCTGAAAGTACAATTATTAAGAATTGTCAAGGATCACAAGGCGGAATATCAAAAATACGCCATTGACGAAATGGCTGCAAGTCAAAATAAAACTGTGCTCCGTTTACCTCCATACCATTGCGAGCTCAATCCCATTGAGCTCATATGGGCAGAGGTTAAAAATTATATAGCTAAGCACAATACAACTTTTAAATTTTGTGACCTCAAAGGACTTTTCAAAGAAGCACTAGGATTAATAACAGCGCAAAAATGGGAAGACTGTATTAAGCACGTGAAAGACAAAGTTGAAAAGAGAATGTGGGAACTGGACAATATTTTAGAGGAACAAGTCGAGCCATTCATTATTGACGTTGGTGCTTCAGGCAGTAGCGATGATGAAAGCTCATCAAGCTCATCTTTCCAATAAAAGATGTCTTTCATCAAATTCGGTAAGTTATAAGTAATTATAAAGCTACTGTATTTTTTAATTAATTATTGACATTTTTGAACCCATTTTGGCAAAACCTATTCAAGAATCAACTTTCTGACAATGTTCAACCATGCATATTTTTTTACGTTTTGAACGTTTTAATTTGGTTACATATTTACCTAGAAATCAAGAAATATACTAATCAATATTCTAAAAGCAATTTTAAGAGATATACGATTATTTTTAATTTAGGCTAATTTAAACGCCATTTTGAGATTATATTCGACTGTATTTCACCAAACATCAGGCGGCATCCGAAGCTGGAAATCGAAGCGAAAATTTTGAAACCCTTATGTATATTTACATCATTATATATTTCTTACCCCACCCCCACATGATCCTATATCCATCACCAATCGTATACACATCGAATTGTGCTAATTTACTACAAAGTTACGCAAAGCAGCATCTACTATCTAAAATATGTACTGCGTGACTCTTAATACGTCCCTGCCGAATGTTACAGCGTTCGATGATCACGTGGTCTTGTTTATGTCCGGTCTATCTCTTATCTGAATATACTGTAGTTTGCAAGATCATTTTTCGATTCAGTCTGTTACCTTTTTTTCACATAATATGTAACACTCGATACTTTATTCAAAAGAATATACCTTCCGATTATTCATGGAAAACAATTTCAGTTAAATGGCTGCCGCCGCTGGCCTGGCAGTAGTCCATCCTCTTAACCCAATTTTGAAGCACATTTTCCATAGTTTGTGCGTCTATTTCATCAATAGCTCGACGGGTATTTACATTAAGAACATCAATTGTACGAGGATGGTTTCTGTAACAGCGGTCCTTAACAGTACCCCATAGGAAGTAATCCATGGGCGTCAAATCACAGCTGATAACGCGAGTGTGTAAAAGATCGATTGTTTCACGGCTGGTGTGGCATGTTGATCCATCCTGCTGGAACCAGAGATTGTGCAAGTGCATGTCCTCAAATAGTGGCCACAAAAAAACTCAACATGTCTCTATAGCGTTCTCCGTCACGCTGTTACCATCTTCACCTTGAAGAAAGTAGTGACTAATGATCCCATCGCTCCAAAAGCGACACCAAACAGTTACTCATTTTGGATACATTGGTTATTCTATGACGACCTGTGGATTTTAAGAACCCCAAATCCTACAGTTCTGCTTGTTAACGTAACCTTCTAGATGGAAAAGATAGTTTGGCGACCAAAATTGACGTCCGTTTCCAATTGATTTAAAGCCCGCACAGAGGAACGATTCCAGTTTCACGAATCTTCTTCACGAATTTTCGTATACCGGTCGCGAACGGAGCTTCATTCCGACCAAATAGTCTTCTCAATTTTCGCAGTCTCTGCAACACAGCACTCATTTTGAAAATAGTTTTTCAATATTTCCCACCTTTGTTCAAGATTAAAACGACACATTGCTCACAGCGGAAGTTTGACACAATATATCTGTCAATATGTGGAGCATGGAAGTGTTACCAACTGTCAAAATAATACCAACTTAAAAAGAATCCAACTAATGGCCCACTCTTTATTAACTGTCACCATGCCGAATTTCAGCATTATATCGATTTTCCTGCCATCAAAGCTCTGGAGATCGGAATACTTGGGATATTCTTGGATGCCTTTCCCAACGATTTAATCGCCAATGGATTACTTCCAACTTTTTCCATGTCAAGGAGATCAGCGTATACACCAAGAAACGCATCTACCAATCTAACATTGATGATTGACTTCCCGCGCACATCCTGATGCGACAGGATAAAAAATGTCGAAGTATGAAACTTCCTCGATAATATCCATCTTCTCGATTAGGATTCAGCGTGCACGCCTCCGGAAAGTCCGTGCGAAAAACTCCGGGCCAGGCAAGGGTTATCCAGCGTTAACGCCCTTATGCGGTCAGTGACTTGAGGCCGAAGCCGGGGGTATAACTTAATATAAGGTCCCAACATCATTACCACTTTATTAAGGTATTAGCAGTGTGAGAGTAGGAGGAAGAATCCTATCCCATAAAAGTACTATCAGGCTAATAGGCTGGTAGTAAATTTGTTAACACCTCAATTATCTGCACTCGCACTGTCAAGAAATAACGCTAAAAATACGAATTTAATGACAGAACCGTCAAGAACTACTCGTCGTTGCTTCTCAAGGCGGTCCAGAGGACCTTATCCTTTTGGTCATAGTCACTGTAAAACATTTTAGATACACTCTAATCGTAAAAAATACATATTTGAAATCACTTAGACCTATAACTAATAGAACATCTGAACAAATAAACAATGGGCGAATAAATGCGCGAAGTTAACAAAGCAACAATTGAAAGATTACCATTGGGTAACATCACCTTTATTTTTTATTACGGCTGAAATTCTTTGGGGCATAGCGTTAACCAAGTGTTGGCAAAAATTTGGTGTAAAACAATCCCATATTTCTTGAAGCTTTTGTCTCAGTTCGGTGATGGTACGAGCAGGATGTTGACGTAGAACTTTTTTCATCTCGTGCCACAAAGTTTCAATAGGTGACAGATCTGGACTGCTAGAAACCCATTTCAAAAGTGGTGCACTATTTTCTTCCATCCATTTTATAGCCTTTTTTGAGGTATGGCATGCTGCACCATCTTGCTGAAATACAAAATCTTGGCCGGATGTCAAACATTCTTCCATCACTGGTAAAAGCGATTCTTCTAAAATTGCCCAATATTTGTTTGTATCCACATTTCCATCAACAAAATGAAGTTTTCCTACTCATTTTGATGACGTACTGCCCCAGACCATAATGGATGCTGGAAATTTCACTTTCCTCTTCCGACAGTCAACATGGAATGCTTAATTTTTTTGCGAATAACTCTACTGCGACTGTCACCAACACAAACTTCGAATCGGGTCTCATCACTCCATTGTATTGCACACCATTGTTGAGGTGTCCATTGTCTATGTTCTTTAGCCCATCTAAGCCGATTTTTCTTTTGCAGTGGAGTTAATAGTGGCTTTTCTTTGGCCTATAAACAAATTGTGCAACTTTAGAGTTTTTACTTCACTTTTTTTTATAAGAAAACTTACCTTGCAAGTGCTAAATCCCAGTTTGTGGGCCTCTCTATGAGTTGTGGACCTCGAAATTCTCCTTCCAACAGCGTCACTCCACAGAGCACTTAATTGTAAATAATTGGCTGTTTTTCACGATTATTCTTCTTAATGCTCTTCGGTGGGCATTTGTGATATTACTTTTTTCACATATCGTGGCTTAATATTAACTGAACCAGTTACGTTATATCTTCTAACAATATTTCTCACACTGTACCGCGATAAGTCTAACAAAGTTGCAATTTCTGAGTTTGATTTCCCAGAATTAAAAAATTGAATTATCAGTAACCGAATTTTCTCACTAATAACCTTTCCTCTACCCATTTTGAAAACCTTACTACCCAAAATTATTTTAAACGTATTCTGACAGCTGTGATTAATAAAAACAATTGTCATGGCTTTTATTTTTCACAGCCACCTATGCGTTATAGACTGTGCATTGAAATGAAAATAGGTTGATATGCTGTATTTGCAACATGTGTTGTTTTTATGCTGCAAATTTGATTACGGAGTGATAAAGTTGGTGTTTTCTACTATATACGAGTATTATCAAAATATTCATTGTTAATATTATAACTTATAACACCCTGCTACATGTTTATTATGTGTGTTTGATAAGAAAAAAACTAAGATTTCAATAGCTGGGCCAACTGAAGTGCGAAGGAGCTCGTATATAAATTTTTGACCTGTCTTGAACTGAATTTTGGGTCTTTGGTTTTTAAAAACTATAATTTTTAAAGGTCTGAACACGAATTTAATTTTGTTCACAGTGAGAGTCGCGGCCTTAAATATTTGCATAACTCCTCGACTGTGTAATCCACTGCTTCACGCAAGAAAGGGTTGCTGTGCGATTCCGCTTGCTGGGTAGCGCCGTTCTGCCATACCTATGATGTAATCCCTAAGGTAGGGGATGTCAAGATCTCTAGGGATGGTATCGTTTGATACATACCATGGGGCATTAGTTAATGTTCAGAGAGAAGAAATTAACTTATGTCAAGTCCACTTGTACTATCCACTTCCATCCTGCCTACAGACTGAGATTCTGGAGGCAAACGTATCATACGCAGAATGTTTTGACTATGAGAAGCCGGAAATTCGTCATCAGTTTATTAAGAATTATGCTCAACACACGCTAGCCTCTGTGCGAAAAAAGTCAGCTATGAGTATGTGTTAGGAAAAATTAAAAAGGTCAAATCAGTTAACAAGCCCTGCCAAGCAGTCCCTACCCATTTGACAACTTTGCGCGCATGAGCAGTTTGTAACTATTGCGTTTGGTGGTGGCCTAATTTTGGACACTTCTTCCTAATTCAATTTTCTGAGATGAAAAACAACCTTTGTAATCATTTATTTGCGCTCAGAATGTGCTGTTACTAGAGATGTATTTTAAGTTTTGTATATAGAAACATAGTAGGCCGCGCGGATCGAAGGGCAGTCCTGAATCTTAACCTCACTCTTTAGTAAACTTAAATTCAAAGTTTCACAACAATACGTGCAGTGTTCTCACTACAGTGAATTTTTAAGGGTCACCAAGTCATTAGAAAAATGGAACTCAACCGAGAACATTTTCGCGCCATAATTTATTACTTTCAGAGACAATTATCGCAACAAGTATGCTTTGCTGAGTTACTGTCTGTTTTCGGCAACGAAGCGCCACATCAGTCGACAATTTTCCGTTGGTATGGAGAATTTAAACGTGGACGGGTGAGTCTTACCGACGATCCCAGGGTGGATGCACCAAAAACGGCAGTCACCCAGGAAAACGTCGATGCTGTGTGCAAACTCATCATTGAAGATAGACATGTGACATATCGCGAGATTGAGGCGTCCTTGAAGATCTCAAAGACCTCAATTCAAAAAATTTTACATGAAGAATTAAGAGTAAGAAAATTAGTTTCTCGTTGTCTGAAGAGCAGAAAGCAGCCAGGGTTAATTGGTGTCAAAAAACGCTTGACCATTTCAATTCCGGAAATTCAAAAAGTTTGTACAGCATTATTAGTGGTGATGAATCGTGGATTTACTGTTTTTAACCAAAAAATAAACGACGGTCGGCTGTTTGGGTGTTCCAAGGTGAAGAAAAGCCAACAAAGGTCATCCGTTCTCGAAGTGTTTCGAAGAAGATGGTCGCGACATTTGTGTCAAACGCGGGTCATATTGCAACAATTTCTCTTAATGAGCAAAAAGCTGTCACTGCGGATTGGTATACCAGCGTTTGTTTGCCAAAAGTCATCATCGAGCTTCGAAAAACCAACCCCGAAAGAAGAACCATTCTCCACCAAGATAATGCAAGCTCGCACACAGCCCAAAAACCAAGGCAGTATTTAACGGAAGAAAACGTGGAATTACTAGGACCATTCTCCATATAGTCCCGATCTAAGTTCTAACGATTTCTTTACTTTCTCGAAAATTAAAAACAGACTGCATGGTCAAAGGATCCAGTCACCAGAAGAAGCAGTTGACGCATTCAAAAATGCCGTTTCGGATCTGCCAGCAAACGAGTGGAATATGTGCTTCGAAAATTGGTTCGAGCGCATGCAGATGTGTATTAATCTTCGTGGAGAATACTTCGAAAAACAATAAAGTCATTTAAAACTACCTACCGTGTTGTTTTATTTCCATATGCAAAACTTAAAAGACATCTCTCGTACTTGAATAGAAACACGCAGCAAAAAGGTTGCCTAAATTGGATGCCCTATCCAATATTAGGAACCTATTTTTTTAAAACAAAAATCGCACACATAAGCTTTTTTGTCACTACCAGCACAGTCTTCATGTGACCATCTTAATCAAATTGAGCACTGTATCCAGTTTTTTCTCATCTGAGTAACGTCCAGTGCAGAAAATATACTGTGGGTCTTGATCTGCATCCATATCTGAGTCGTCTTCTTCATATACTTTTTAGTTCTTTTATTTTCTTCTTTTTAGATTCGTTTAAATCTTTCAATGTCGACAACTGTTTTTTTTATTTTCAAGTGATCCTTTCCTTTGTTTCTCTGCAATATTTCTGTCTTCAATATTTGTACTTGTACTTAATGCTACAGAACCGGTTTCACGTCTCCTATTTGAAGTAGGAATCAATGAACTGCATGATGGTAAGCGCAGGAAGTCTTGAACTTTTACAATATCCGATAAATGTTTAGTTTCAATGCTGCTACCCCTTTGTTGTTTCTGAGGATTTTGTCAATAGACAATTGAATTGAGGTAATGTTGGGGTCTGGTTCGTATGGCAAAGTGTTATCGGAGGTATGTTGTCCAGTTCCTTCGCTTTGTTTTTTTATAAGAAGTGTATAATCCACACACCTTTATCAAATAGCCTAGCGTTTACCCGCCGCTGCAACATAACAAGCAACAGTTTTGGTCAATTTACATTTAAGAAGTTTAGCTAGTTAGATCAGTCCATGACGAGTTAGACACTCACTCGACGCTTCGTGTTTCTCCAATTTTACTTCTAAAACTCCCGACTTGCTTGATGGAGTTAACACAACAAGCAACTTTCAAATAAAGTAAAAGAAACATAGTGTATACGTCGCTTGCAGATAGTTCTATTTATATAGCTAAAATTCGTAAGCTTAAACGGCTTAAAGGTTGTTCGTGGTAGATTTAGAAATTTATCCATTTACTGAGAATTAGAAGGTTGATCTAAACAAGAACTAGATGAATTGTGATAAGAATAGCTTGATATTTTACTCTCGAAAATGAGATATTATGTTTTTGGATAGCACATGACGTGTAGCATAATACAGGACGTCCGCCAAGTTGGCGTTGTCCTTTTCGGAAACAACTACCCTTGAAATAACAAAGATAATGTGTAGTGCAACGAGGGCGACCAAGTAAAAAAAAATAAAGGAAAAAGTACTCACTCTCCAGTTGACGAGAAGGGCTAAGTACGTCTCTGCCCGAAATCATACCGCTCCAACAGAAAATGATGCGCTACCGAGCAGGCGGTGGTGCAGACCACGAACAGAAGTAACAAATATGACGGCCTTGCCGCGTTTTCAGCTTTTAGGTAAACGTACTTTATAGGTATTGTTCGAAGTTATCGCCGTTTGATTAAAAAACACAGGTGCGTGCACGACGTAGCCAAGCATCGGTGCAGGCGTTGAGAATGGAGTCCCTCCCCCCAATGAAAGCACCAGCTTGTTCAATTCTGAGACGAAGTTCGTCAACCGTATGCACTTCAGTTTTGTACACTAAGCGTTTCATTTCTCCCCAAAGAAAAAAATCACATGGTGTTAAGTCTGGAGATCGCGGAGGCCACGCTACGGGTCCATTACGTCCGATCCACCTATTCGGAAATAATTCATTCAAAAACTCACGCACTTCGCGTCTAAAATGGGGCGGTGCACCATCGTGCAGAAACCACATTGATTGTCTTACACTTAATGGCACATCTTCTAACAAGGAAGGCAAAATGTTGCGTAAAAAGTCTAGGTATTGCATCCCGTCTAATCGATTTGGGAGAATAAATGGTCCAATGAGCATACCGTTCACCATGCCAGCCCAAACATTCACCGAAAATGTTTGTTGAAAATGTGCCCGACAGACTGCGTGCGGATTTTCTACTGACCAAACATGAGTGTTACGAAAGTTATTCACCAGATTACGCGTGAACGTAGATTCGTCTGTCACCAATATGCACTTCAAAAAGTCCGGATTATTGTTATGTTGATGCAACAACCACTCACAAAACCGCACTCTTGCTGGAAAATCGTCAGGTTGAAGGGCTTGTTCACGTTGGACATGAAACGGATACAGCCCCTCTTCACGCAGCGTTTGCCGCACTTTAGTTTTTGATACTTGCACTTCTCTAGCCACGTCTCTAGTGCTTGTTGTTTTTTAAAACGCAATCGATTATACGGGTTCGTTTACCTCTACACGCGTGACCGTAACCGTCGGTTGAAGGCTGTATACTGACCTGACACACTGACCCCGACCCAGTTCTGTCGTCGAGTTGAGCCAGTGACCTTGTACCACTCTAGCCACGTCTCTAGTGCTTGTTGAGGGATTCTCGTCTACGCGATTCAGTAGTTCTTCCTCAACTTGCACCATTCGTGGTTGTCTAGGCCTCCCACTGTGCCCACCTCGAAATTCCTCCAAATGGCCCGTATCCCTGGCTCTCTGGACCAGGAACACAAATCTGCGGGGCATTGGATGATGTCGTCCAGGGAAACGATCTGCATACACTCGCGAAGCCTCTGTAGCATTTTGAAGACATTCGCCATAAATTAATAACATATCAACGAGTTCATTATTGGTGTATGAGTGTCCATTATTATTTTATTTTAAACGCAATCGATTATACGGGTTCGTTTACCTCTACACGCGTGACCTTAACCGTCGGTTGAAGGTTGCATACTGATCTGACACACTGAACCCGACCCAGTTCTGTCGTCGGGTCGAGCCAGTGACCTTGTACCACTCGGTGATGTCGCGGGTCGCGGCTACAGGACGGTATTCAGATATTTTTGATGTTGCAGAGCCCTTTATCTCGGTTCCCTTAAGAGATTGGTGTATATGGTACTAAGAAAAATTGCTTATGTTTTCAAGATCTACACGTCGTGTAAAGGAAAACCCCAACTTTACGGACACCCTGTATATATCAGGAAAAATCACGATACTGTCAGTCTGTCGATCTGCCTGTATGTCGGTCTGCAGTACAGGATTAAGACAGCGACACATTTTGAAGGGGGGACAACGAAAATGGAATACTTGGTACAACAACTAGTAGCAACTTTCGTTCATTGAACTACATACAGTCAACCATGAACAGGTGTTTCGTGCTTTTTGGTAACTAGTCAGCATGGTCTAGATCTTATACCTCGGATAGAGGATAGTTGCTATCTCAGAAACAAAGCCTGGAAAACTTGATTAGTGTTGTCTTACTTCTATAGTAGCAAAAATCTTTCGTCTTCTACCAGCCTTTTTTATGCGGTGCTTTATTTCAAACAACTCACTTTTAACAGAGCTTATGGAAGAAGTGAAAGGCTGACCTAGATCAGGACTCCCTACTATCCGTAATAAGGCGACGCCGGAGAAACGCGGATATGCGTTGCTTGTTTGCAGTTTAAAGTTAAAACCGCGTTTTAACCCTGCATGTACCAGAATTACCTCACCGTACAGTACTTTGTGTCAAATTATAATAATGAGCAACCGCAAAAGTTTTTGGAAACATTGCTCCACTTCAAACTATTCCCCAGTGCATTAGCCAAGGGTCTTTCCATTTACATACCCAGTAAGTTTGTTTGTAACTCCGTCAGAAATTTTATCATTAGCCACTTGTTGTAGACAGCCGCAGTCAGTCGCTACTACTAGAAACCATGGGCGGGGACAAAAAATAATCAAAGAGGAGAAAATAGAGGGTACTAGCGTCCACCGTATTTCTTGATACGGGATCAAAATGCAACCGTTTCAATGACAGTGCTGCGCCATCTATCTGCACATAGTACAGGCGTTGAGCAGTTATAAGCTATAAGACGTACAGTATATTCAGATAAGAGATAGACCGGATGTAAACAAAAGGTTCGGGTGATTTTCACGCTAACGCCGCCGTCTCGACGTAAAACAGGAGCCCTCATTGGTCAATTCGCAATTAAATGCCTATGCCAAGCGGCAGAGCAGTCGTATCAAGGCAGAGTCACATTCAGGTTCAGACGTGTTACGTATGTCGTGTGCATCATTGCAATTTGATATTTCTTTGGACGTTTTCGTTTGTTATCTTATTAAGTTGTTGAGTTTGTCGTTGTTATTGTTATACCTTGTTATTGATTGTTATTGTTATCAACTGCTTGCGCAAAATGCCCAGTAGTACAGATACTGCCGATGAAGTTGTAAACTCCTGTAGTCCACCTAGGAAACGCTCTAAAAAAAGACACCTGAGTGCAGAAATGAAAGAGGTCATTTTGAATATATATAAGTTCGAGCGCGAGGAGAACGAGGCATCAACCATCAAAGAAATTGTTGCAAGTCAAAATAAAACTGTGCTCCGTTTACCTCCATACCATTGCGAGCTCAATCCCATTGAGCTCATATGGGCAGAGGTTAAAAATTATATAGCTAAGCACAATACAACTTTTAAATTTTGTGACCTCAAAGGACTTTTCAAAGAAGCACTAGAATTAATAACAGCGCAAAAATGGGAAAACTGTATTAAGCACATGAAAGACAAAGTTGAAAAGAGAATGTGGGAACTGGACAATATTTTAGGGGAACAAGTCGAGCCATTCATTATTGACGTTGGTGCTTCACGCAGTAGCGATGATGAAAGCTCATCAAGCTCATCTTTCCAATAAAAGATGTCGTTCATCAAATTCGGTAAGTTATAAGTAATTATAAAGCTACTGTATTTTTTAATTAATTATTGACATTTTTGAACCCATTTTGGCAAAACCTATTCAAGAATCTACTTTCTGACAATGTTCAACCATGCACATTTTTTTACGTTTTGAACGTTTTAATTTGGTTACATATTTACCTAGAAATCAAAAAATATACTAATCGATATTCTAAAAGCAATTTTAAGAGATATACGATTATTTTTAATTTAGGCTAATTTAAACGCCATTTTGAGATTATATTCGACTGTATTTCACCAGCATCAGGCGGCATCCGAAGCAGGAAATCGAAGCGAAAATTTTGAAACCCTTATGTATATTTACATCATTATATATTTCTTACCCCACCCCCACATGATCCTATATCCATCACCAATCGTATACACATCGAATTGTGCTAATTTACTACAAAGTTACGCAAAGCAGCATCTACTATCTAAAATATGTACTGCGTGACTCTTAATACGTCCCTGCCGAATGTTACAGCGTTCGATGATCACGTGGTCTTGTTTATGTCCGGTCTATCTCTTATCTGAATATACTGTAGGGGTCTTTAAGTCATTTTGACTATCATCTGAGTATTCACCTATTTGTCTACGGCCCAGGGGATATCAGGTAACCAAATAAGCTAGTGCGGTTGCTGAATATCGCACATTGCCATGGATGTTGTTGATCGATAGCGATTGTTTGTTACCTGTTGTCACTTTAGCACGAATCCTTCATTTCTCACACACATAAAAAGTTGCTGAAAATTGTTACATACCCAGATCTAATAATTGAAAATGGCGACGAATAAAACAGTAATTCGAAGCTGTTTACTGCATGAGTACAAAAGCTGCAGCGGCGGCGCGAAAAATACACACATCATCAAAAGTGTTGGACCCCCTAATCCGTCTAGAGCGGAGTTCCCCAAACTTTTTTGTGTCGTAGACCCCTTGCCATGTTTTTTCCGTGTTGGGTAGACCCCCTACTTACCTGATATTGATTTCCTGTAAATTTCTAACTGTAGCGAAGTTTAGTGTTAAAAACTTAAAGTAAAAACACATGTTAATTTATACATTTATTAATTGAATTTAAATTAAAACTACTCAAAATAAAATTTTGTATCTGTTATGTAAAATATACGTAACATTAAATAAACAGGTGACTGACCAATAAGTGCCCGCATTGGGAATAAGTGCCCGCATTGAAAAAAAAAATAAGAGGGATAAAATAAAAAAAAGTGAAAAATAATAAATAAAAAAGTGTTTTACTTAAAATAGTACAATAAGCGAGTTCGTTTAATAATTATAACATAAACGTATGTTCTACAATAATTTCACTGTTGGTTTGATTAAATTCCGCTTTTTATACGTTCAAGGTATCTAAAAATAGGCAAAAAATTAACGAATTTTAGTGTGTACCTATCCTTGAATTTTCGGAATAATTTAAAAAAAAATATTTTCTATAAAGGGGGGTTCTTTAAAAAAAACAATGCGGGCACTTATTCCCAATGCGGGCATTTACTGGTCAGACACCAATAAACATAGAATAAACTATAAATAAAATAACATAAGCAATAAGTAAATATTTTTAGTGAGAAGGATGAACCTGATGCTTTAATAATAAATTATCAACATTTGGCGTCAACCTTGTAAGGGTTAATCTTAGATCTCCTCGGCTAATTATGTCCAGTCTTTTTCCTTTTTTCGTTAGGAGATTGGTAACAGCGCTGAACCTTTTTCCACTAGGTATGACGATGGAAAGGAAATTAAAAATTTCCTCGCTATATTCCATAATACGGGATAAGTAACGGGTATGTTATTTTGCAGCCAGAATTGCTGATATCCGTTTTTAAACTGAACCTCAAGTTCTTCGTTTGTACTTAGTTCAGTCAGTTCCTCTTGTATTATGACATTCGTTTCTTCTATGTCACCATATGGATTACTTATCTACGGTGGTATTACCATAGTCAAAATATCCTCAAACCTAGATTCAAAATCTGAATAGAGGGCATTTAAATGTTGAACGTAAGTTGAAACGTCGTCTTCCTGGCAGCTTGTCTGTGACAAATTGGGGAACTGAGAAAATTCGCCCCGTCCGATATTTTGCTTCATTAGTTTAACTCTGGCAAGAAACGCTGATAAGATGGAGTTTATTTTAATCAAATTTAAACTGTCGCCTTGTAATTGCAAATTAACCATATTAAGTTTTGTAAACAAATCTGTTAAATAGGCGATGTCTGTTTTCGTCTTCATTAAATTTTCTTTTAAAATTTTACCTTTAGTATCCAGAAATTCTCTCAAAAAGTGCAAAAAATACAGCCAGCGTACTTCAGTGTGAAGGAGTAATTGATGAAAGTGTTCGTCATTTTCTTCACACAACTGCGCAAATAACCGCGTATTCAACGCGTTGCTTCGGATTCGGTTTACTGCATCAATGACTAAATGAAATGATTCATGCAAATCTAACACTCAAATTTTTAGCAACTAAATGTTGCCGATGGATGACGCAATGTATTGCTAACACCCCTGACACATTTTGTTTTAAATAGATTATAAATCCACGATAACGTCCAACCATGGCAGGTGCTCCATCTGTAGCTACTGATATTATATTTGATAAAGGAATTGCTTTTCAATGAAGTAGTCCTTCAAAACATGAAATATTGATTCACCTTTAGTGTCGGTTATCAGAGTTCTTGCGAAGAGCAGTTCTTCGTAGATTTCTTGATTCATAATAAAGCGAACATTCTGTCCTGTGTAGGTCTCTTCTGAAATTTATCGTTGAGTGTTTGAAAGTATTTCAAATCTTTCTCTGTTTTATCAGGGTGGCATCTTTTCAGATGAAAATCCAGCAGCTGTATATTAAAAATATTTTTTGATTTTTCCGAAAACATTCCATAATTCGAACATCTTCTTGCAACAATTAGCTCGAATTACGGAGATTGCATTGTAATTATACATATTACCGATTGCTAAAACTTTCAAAAAGAAACTATTGAGGAGTACTCGTGTAGTTTTGCATGATTGAATATTAAACTACTAATAACTAAAGTCATGATTGGCGTAATTTATCTACCTTTGCTAACTACGAGTACGAAACTAAAATTTAATAAAAAATAATGTACTTACTTTTCTCCAGCACTCTCAAACAAAATAACACTGACTCACTATAATTTGTGTGATATACTATCTGTTTATATTTTTTAAAATATTTTCTTAGCACTTTCCTTTTCAAGATTCAGGAAACGAATAAGCGTATTTGTCCCACATTCGTATTTATAGAGTGACGAATTGAACAAGTCAGTGCAAGGTAGCGAAGCTCTGAGACTGCGACTCTCAGGTTTCTACAAGTTCAAAATGTATTGCGAGGACAAAGCGAATACCAGCATCCTACAACTTACACAATTTTATAAACATATATAAAAAATTTTTTACTTCATAGGTACTTTTATAAATTATGTATATGTTTTGATATTTTAAGATAGTATGATGTAAGTAAATAGGTACTATCAGTGTATGTGTTGAGATCCACTATCGTGGACCCCCATATTCATTTCATGGACCCCCAAATTTTTTTTCGCTGACGTAGACCCCTTGCAGGTTGTCATAGACCCCTAGGGGTCGATATAGACCACTTTGGGAATCAATGGTCTAGAGGTACGTTATCTACATGCCGTTGCTGAACAAAAAATCTTTATATATTTAGCAAACAAAAAACGCAATAACAGTTGAGATAAAAATGTGTTTGGATTTTTATAGAAATGAGTCACTTTAACGGTAATATTTGAGCAAAGTATTAAAATAAAATTTTATACTATAACCTTTAAAATGCGGCTAGCTGAAATTTCTGGTTTTGATAGAACACGAATAGTAGCCCTCTTCCAAGCTGGATTTTCAAATCACCGAATAGCACTGGATTTGTTCGGCTATTCGAACGATCCAAAGATTCCAAGAAACTGGCTCAGTTGAAAATCGACCACGCAGTGGGCGTCCTCTAGTAACAGATGATAGGGAGAATCGTTACATTGCTCTATTTGCCCTAAGTAAGAGATTCTCAACAAGTACAGCTATCAGATCGCATATTCAACATACCTTTCGAAGAGTTATTTCCACTTCAACCATCAGAAGAAGATTGCGAATGGCAAATTTGCACCCTAGAAGACCTTTAAGGGTTCCACGTCTTACTCGTAGACAAATTGCTGATCATCTCCAGTGGGCTAGAGAAGATCAGGAGTGGCTTTGACCACAGCGGCGAAATGTGGTACTTACAGATGAGGTTACGTTTGGACTGGTGAGTGATGACCGTAGATTAAGGGTTTGGAGAGAACCAGGACATCAACAGCGACTAAATTTGGCCCGAGTAGTTGCCCCATATCAGGGCGGATGAGTAATGTTTTGGGGAGGCATAATGTTTAACTACCGGAGTCCTTTAATTCAGATCCAGGGGGCAGAAATTTTTGAAGAAAATGTCATACAATCCATCATTCAACCTTTGCGAAATGAATTCGGTAACAACTTCATTTTTATGGATGATAATGCAAGGCCTCATAGAGCGAGAAAGGTCCAGCGGGCTCTAGAAAGGGGTCAAATAGTGAGATTGCCGTGGCCTGCGAACAGCCCAGACATGAACCCCATTGAAAACATTTGGGACACTATAGCTCGAGCCGTACGGACCAGAATAGATCCATCTACAACCCTAAATGAGCTGGGTGCAGCAGTAAATGAAGAGTGGAATAATTTACCCCAAAAAAAAACATTAACCACCGAATAATAAGATTGCCAAGGCATGTTAACGCACTGCTAAAATCAAGAGGACACCGAACTGGTTATTATGTTTTATTTTTCTTTAGAATAATCATTTTTCTTTAATTTTGATTTTTAGAAATAACATTTTTGGTACCTTACTTGTTCAAATTTCTTTTTCTTTTCATATTAATGAAATTAATTTAACGTTTTGTTAAATAAATACAGTAAAAAATACCCCAATTTAAAATATACTAAGTGACATATAAATCCGAACACCCAGTTTAAATGGTTTTGTTTTAATAAAAGTTGGTGAATGTATTTATCTGTAAATAACAAGTGAAAAAATTTTC
Organism: Acanthoscelides obtectus; assembly: GCA_963669975.1. Classification (NCBI taxonomy): domain Eukaryota; kingdom Metazoa; phylum Arthropoda; class Insecta; order Coleoptera; family Chrysomelidae; genus Acanthoscelides; species Acanthoscelides obtectus. Next base: position 75,023,033 of record CAVLJG010000009.1, read on the forward strand.
AGCCTCATCAGTTGGACATTCCGGTTTTTATACTGCTTTTTTTTAATTCACTAACGCTCTAAAAATGAATATTTCAGCCGCAGTAAAGAATCAACGTTATCGGATTTTGGTTCTTGACATCCTTTTCGATCGGTTACGATGCCTAGAGTACGGAGACCTGTACGATTTTGTCAACTTAGTGAGTTTGATAGGGGCCGTATAGTGGGACTTCGGGAAGCTGGACTTTCTTTTCGGGCAATTGCAGTTAGAGTGCAAAGAAGTGTAGACACTGTAGTTAGATGTTGTCAGGCATGGCTTCGAGAAGGCCGTACGCAAAGAGCGAGGGGCACTGGACGCCGCCGTAGAACAACAGACCGTGAAGATCGCCGCCTAAGATTATTGGCCTTAAGGGACCGTTTCTCCACTACCAGGTCCATTTCAAATGAATGGTTTGCAGAACACGGAAGACCTATTGGCATGCGAAGTGTTTACCGACGAATCAGAAGTTTTGGCTTGTTTTCATACCGGCCACACTGGGTCCTCCCTTTAACTCGAGAACACCGATGTAATCGCCTTGAGTGGTGCAGACAACGGTCACTTTGGGATCAGGAATGGTACTGTATTATCTTTAGTGACGAGTCTCGATTTTGTTTAGGCATGCACGATGGTCGTGCCAGGGTTAGAAGGCGACGTGGTGAAAGGAGGAATCCACAGTTTTTTGTTGAAAGACATGTTCATCACACTGTTGGAGTTATGATTTGGGGTGCTATAGCTTATGGTTCCAGGTCACCTTTAATCTTCATCAGAGGTAACATGAACGCGCAGCGTTATATCCACGAAGTTCTAGAACCCCATCTTTTACCCTATCTTGACACCCTAGCAGATCCGACTTTCCAACAATATAATGCCCGACCACATGTTGCAAGAGTCACAATAGACTTCTTTCAACATAATGATGTCACATTGTTACCATGGCTACCAAGATTTCCCGACTTATCTCCAATTGAGCACGTGTGGGATATGGTGGGTAGGAGATTGCTCAATTTGCAACGTCCTCCTCAGTCTCTAGAAGCGCTTCGAGAGGAGTTGGTGGTTGCCTGGAATGAGATACCACAGGAGGACATTGACCACCTGATCAGAAGCATGCCTAGGCATGCCTAGGCGCGTTGGAGAATGCGTAGCACATCAGGGTGCATCCACACATTATTAAAGGTCAAAGGGCTTTAAAGCAGTGCAATCATTTTGAAATTTTTATCATTTACTTATTATGCTTCATTAAGTACTTATACAAAATTTTATTAAAATAAAACAATTTAAACTGGGTGTTCGGATTTATATGTCACTTAGTATATATCAAAGATTGAAATTAGAAGGCTATAGTTTCCTAGTACGGCAGGGGGTCCGACACTTTTGATGATGTGTGTATGTACCGCATTCAGAGATGATGCCGTTAGTGATCGAACAGCACAGAAGTGGTTCACAAAATTTTCTTCGGAAGATCTCAGCCTGAGCGATGAACCGCGCTCAGGGAGACCAAAAATCAGGAACAACGACGATCTTCGACAGGTTGTGGACGCAAGTTCCAGGACAACGTGACAAGAACTTGCAGAAATGTTCAGAGTGAGTCCGTTTGCATCTTCATCAGCTAGGAAAGACGTGGAAGTTAAGCAAATGGGTCCCACATGAACTGACAAATGATAACAAATTAAGTCGTCTTACCATTTGTTCAGCAAGCATTTCACGCAACGTTAATGAACCATTTCTTAATCGGTTATTAACCTGCGACGAATAATGGATGTTGTATTTGAATTCTAAGCGTTCGTATCATGGGTTGTCGCCTACTGATTCGGTACCACACACGCCCAAACGCTTCCTTGCACCCAAACCAGGTTTTGTGTTGTGCTTGGTCGACAGCAACTGGAATTGACCATTATGAGTTTTTGGAAACCATCACTGCTAACTGGTATTGTGAGCAGCTTCAACGAATACAAGCAGCACTCGTCCAGAAACAGCCTTCTTTGATCAATCGGAAGAAAGTGATGTTCTTGCAGGATAACGTCAAGCCTCATACCCGCCATACTTTCCTGACACTTCCCCCAGTGATTATCACGTTCTTTTGTCTCTTGACAACTGTATGAGGCACCGACAGTTCACAACTCGAGATGTCCGCCAATTTTTTATTCCAAATCCAGGGAGTTCTACAATACCGGCATACAAAATTTGGTTCCACGTTGGCAAAAGGTCATTGAATGTGATGGTAATTACTTCGACGAATAAATAGTGTATTATTGTTTCTCAATAAAAATTTAAATTTTTCTACTGAAAACCGCACGAACTTATTTGGTTACCTGATAGAAGGTGAATTGAGACCCTCTATTGGTAGCTGAAAAGCCCGTATTGAGCAAGACGAGGCTTTGCACGTTTCCAGATTCGATGTCAGCCACTTGTATGTTCTCAACAGTGAACCTTCTCGGCACGGACTCAGCTTACAATAAAGCTCATGTAGAAATTCTAGTGGACGCTTTATCTGTCTTAATAAAGTTTGCTACCATTTTTTAATCAACATATCCGGTTTGAATAATCCACTCGTCTACGTCCATGTGTCCACAGCTATCTTATAATGGACCTCTCCTCCGTTTTGACGGCTGTTCTAAGACAAGACCTTAATTAGCACAAGACCCTTTGCACGGCTCCCTTTGCCCTTTGTGGTACTAATCTGTTTCAAATCAAAATGGCCTTGGTATGCATTGCATGCTTATGACAGGATCGTATGCTGAATTAATGCCCAGCTTGAGAGCGCAGAAGTTCTGCAAGTCCGTTGCAGGTAAGAAAACGTCAAACTACGTCTTTGTAGTGTCCACCTTGCGTGTGTGGATGTTAGAATAAAGGCTTTCAAATTGCGGGTTTGCTTCAAGGGTACTGTGTTGAGATTATCACCTGTTAGCTCCTGAAGAATAAAACAATAAAGGTTGCTATAGTTGAAGCCACCCTTGACTGCTATCAACGCCATATGAAATACGTAAACAGATCGATCTCCGTACCATGGGCGGAAGAAGATTGAAAACAGGACAACCCAAAATGCACGCCGATGTTAAGTAAGTTGTCACTCTGACAAATATAATTGAAGGGTACTCATACGTAACAAAGTTTTTGAGACGGAGACACACAACGTATGTATTTGAACTGTAACGTATAAAGGAGGTAGAGATATACAGGGCAATTTTACCCCTGATGTGTTTAATTTTTCCAGTTAAATTAATAATAATTTTGCAAGTTAGACAATACAACGGTTTTTATTTCTTTACTCAAAAATGGCGCATCAAAGGAAAACCATTTAGTAGAGATCATTAATTTTAAATTGAACAGGGAATTCAAAAATAATGTTTATTTGGCAAAAAACCATTAGCGTACCATTTTTTTCTTAAAAAATGTGGAGGTCAATACCCGTACACACGCCACTATTAAAGCTAAAAATTATTTTTGCATTTGAAGATATGCAACTTTATTAACTTTCACTACTTACTAAATATCAGTGAAATATCTGAAGCGCTTCTGAAAATATTAGTTAATTTCCATTTTTTTCCTAAAACTTCAGCACCCCCAGTTTTTGTACGGAAACATTTTTGGACCATAGTTTATAAAGCAAACTATGTAGATTCACACCCTTAAATAAGTGCATATCATTAAGGAACACCCTGATAAAGGGATAATGGTAGTCTTACTTTGACCCGCCAAGAACGATGACTACAACTATACCAGTTTTTATTTGGCTGAGATTTGTGAAATTATCTTTACGCGAGACCTCTTCCGCTCTTTCGTATCGCGGCAAGGAAATTAAACGGCAGGTATTCAGAACAGCACTCACCGTATATTTTGTTGCGTATATTTTATAGAGCGCGTTGAAAAATAACGCCAGCAAATATTAATTTTCCCACCACCGCCACAGCAACCGATACTGTTTTCATAAGTCATTATAAACCTCCCACCAGCTACCGCGTTAAGCATTTTTCAATTTTCCGCGGCGGACCTCTCCACAACATTTTCACTTGTTTTTCGCAAAATTCAATTTTAAAATTTAATCCCACGCAAACACCGCGGATGGTTCTCGTCATCGGCCGTCAAACAAAAATTGTGATGACGTCAGCGGCAGCTCTCCAGGGGAGTCAGAGCCGACAGTGTCTCTCCTGTGACAAGTAAACGAGAAAAACTAGATTACGAGTATATTCAAATCCTATATAGTGTAAACAATTGTCTGGCCGGATCAAAATACGTACATGTTTCAATTAGTCTTCTCGTGATTAACTGGAATTTGGGGTCTGAAGAAACATAAAGCCGCCGATGTTGCGGAAAAATTTATTTCCTTCTTCAGGGCTCTACAAAAAAATCTTTGAAGCACTATTTTCACATTTACATTAATTTATAATTAATAATAAATACAATATACTTACTTTGAACTGAAACAGCGCAAAGCGCCATCTATCATACCAGGATCGAACACTGGGCAAGCGGATAGCTGCTTGTAACTGTTCAGTGACTATATAAAAAACGGAATCGGTAAATAGTGTCGTTGAATTCGGAATAAGGTAAATGCCGTCCCAAGATCAGTGGTAGATCAAGGACCTTTGAGTCATGAACCATTCTGGAAACTCCTTTTTCGATTCTTGCTTATAGGATTGTGAATATTTGTCTCTTTTATACCTAAACTCATGAACTCACCTCTCATTTTAATTAAATATTAATTTTGAAAACAAACAGGTTTCGGTTTCTTTATTGCATGTCCGGTGATCAGGTAATGACGGTAATCTACCAGTCTGTATCTTTTGTATGCAGAAAAATCAATTCAGGGCAAGCGGAATAAGGGATGAGGATTATATATTATATACTTGAAAAAAGCCACACGGGGTGGCCGGAACGTCGTACAATGACAATTAAATACAGGCTATCCTGGGCTTTTCTGGTTTAAGCGGTGCCTTATTAAAATTGCAATGATGGCCTCCTGCGATCTCGGCATGCTACAGAACTGTCACCTGAAAGGCGGATAAACAAAGATATACTATCATTACCTTTGTAATTGAAAAAAGCCTCTCGGAGTGGCTGGAACGTTGTACAATAAACAGAAATTGAAACAGGGAAGCCCTGAATACAACTGGAAACGACTACGGCACCTCCAGTCCTGCCTTGCCACGGTGACGGTAGAGGGCGCCTGCAGGATGACTCTGATAAGCCAGGAAAATTAGCTCTAAACACGTGTTGAACATAAAAGTAGTCAGAAAGATACAGGTTATATTCTGTAATTTCTTCTTCAATAAATTTATTGAGCAGAATTTTCTGATGTAAACCTATAAATAGGAAAAATGGGTTGTGTAGCTAATTTCAATGGACATGTTGAGGGATTGTTAGGCATAAGTCATTTTTTTAAATTATCTGTCTCTCTCTGTAATTAGTGACACTGTTCTTTTCAATAAAATTCTCAGTGTGGCTGTAATATCAGTCTATTGTATACGGTTTCTTCCATGCACCTATTAGAATACAAATCCTTATTTTTGATTATTCGAATACGTTTTTGTAGCTGAACCAGGTGATGTATGAAGTACTTCTTGACATAGTACGAGAATTGGGGTCCATCGTACACAACTCGTATAATTTATCTCCAGTTTGAGAGACATTTTTTAAGAAATATTTATTGCATCCATTACTTCAAAAACGCCTTTTGATTTTGAGCCATAGATGCAAGTTTTGTGCCGTGTAAAATCGGACCCGAGAGATATTTTTCATCGGAAATAAATTTAATATGACATGTCTTTGATCGATATGAGAATCAGCATTTTTATGTATGTGTAACTTCTGGTACGAAGATTTGTTCACCCCAGGGAAGATTATTTGCTTCTCCCTGCTCTTCAAAAAGTTTTGGCGGCTGATTCTTCTCGCAATCTGATCTGTCGGAGCTTTTCAAAAGAATTCGCGAGCACATTTGTATGCTTCTACTGGCCCTTATGGGAATGATTTCCGCGGGCGACCATGATAATTGGTAGGATATTTGTAAAATAGTTGGTGATACTGAGATAAAAATGAGCGCCGGTCATCTTCATCTATCTCTGAACAAAACAAATTACAGCGTATTCAGAATGTGTCAAATATCCTGCGGAATACGGAAGTTTGATCATATTTATCAGATTCTGTACATACAAAAACTACACTTACTGACACTCACACATAAGGAGTTAGTCACCAGATACATAGAAAAGTGTTAGTGATATTCTTACACTTCAAAGCTGTCCACAAAAATCGATTAGTTACAACGCTGTTAAATTATACTATATCTGCCAGTTAAGTACCAAAATTACACGCTATTTAATTTTAAAAAGAGACTTGAACTGAAACTGCACACCGAGTTCAGATGATGAACTCAAAATTTTGGAAATCTGGACTACTCTTGTAATTGTTTATATTTTTTTTGTGTTGTTAATTAATTAGATATTATTGAGTAGTATGCTCACATTTTTTCAGTATTATAATTTTTATTTTGTAGCTACGCCTAGCGACATATCGCCTTTTTTGTACTTTTGTACTTTTTACTATATTATCATTATTTTTATGTATCAAACATGTGGTAAGTGCTGTTTTCTGTTTCCCGGGGCGCCACTGGTATCAAACAAAAAAATGTGTTGATGCTGTGTGAGCTGTTAAGCCTTCATGCTATGGAAATATTGAATTAAATTTGCAACGTATACCGACCGGCTTACAGCTTGTCAAATGACCATTTTTAATTACGTTTAGTTAATTTTGTATTCTCGCCATGATCAAACGTTTCACGGATCACCGTTCCATTTGTATTTTTTATTCTATATATTCAGCTCGCTTGATAGGATATAATGCATCATGGATTTGTATGTAATGGGTATTCCGGCAAATGCATAAATAATAAAACCAAATGAATGGCGCTGTCCGGTTCTAGAAACTGATACGATGATCACAAACGTTCATGTTTTGGCTTAAATTGGACGATGATTTCGACTTATTTGATCACCATACAGGTATACAGGGTGTTTCAGTTTATTGTTGCATAACTTTAAGATTCGATAGAACTTTTAAAATTAATGCATAAAATTTTTATAAACATGGGTCGAAAAATGCGTGGCTTCCGAAATACAGGGTGTTTAAATTTACTTTCTAAATTAGTTTTTTTTAAATATTTCGAACAATATTTCATGTATAACAGTGAAAATTGGTATACAAGGGTTTTCTGGTACGACAAAACGAACCATGGGCATAGTTTTACTGTAGCCTCTGGAGGGCGCTCTCTACTGTACCTCTAGAGTATTAAAATAACCGAAAATTTTTTCTTAGTGCAATATTTTGCTTCTTGAATAAAAAAACTGATTCCTCGCACTTTTCAATATGAAAAAGCTCTCTTGTGAATTTTCGTTATAGTTAGCCGTTTTTGAGATACTTCGATTTTTAAGGCTCGATGCATTTTTAATTATTTATGATAAAATAACGTTAAAAAGTCAGTATCTCGATAATTTTTAGAAGTAGGCTGTGCCTGCAAATATTTTTGAAATTGAAAGCAGAATAAGGTTAAACGTCAATTAGTTGACAGTTAGTGTTGTTGTCTGTTGAAACCTGAAACGTTTTTTTGCAATTGTGAATGCACGAAATTTAGTTTCTTTTACCTGTTTTTTTTTTTGTAAGTTTTATAAAAATGCCATTTTTATTCTCCAATCAGGAGTTAGCGGATATTCATTTTGTGTATGGCTTTGTAAATGGAAACGCAACACAAGCAGCCAGAGAATACGCACGAAGATTTCCAAACAGACGACATCCAACTCGCTCAGTATTTGTAAGAGTGCATCGCCAAATAATTGAATAATAGTTTTGGAAATCTCCAAAGGGATCAAAACATAAATGTTCGTCAGCGCAGATTTACCCGTATGATTCTGCGTGAGTTTGATAGAGATCCGACCACAAGTGTTAGGAGAGTTTCTGGTGCCTTGGGAATTTCAGCAAGCCATGTTCACCGCGTTCTTAGAAATGACCATAGACGTCCTTACCATTTGCAACCTGTGCAAGGACTATAGCCAGGGGACGGAGAACGAAAAATCAAATTTTTTCAGTGGATTCTTGATAGAACTGATAATAATAGGGAGTTTTTAAGTGACGTTTTATGGACCGATGAGTCATGCTTCACTAGACGTGTAGTGGTAAATTTTCATTATCAACATATTTGATCGCATGAAAATCCGCATGCAGTTCGGGTTAGAAATTTTCAGCATGAATTTAGTGTGAACGTGTGGATTGGAATCTACCGTAATCGACTATTTGGACCCTACCTTTTGCCTGCAAGGTTAAATGCTGCGACCTTCTTGGAATTTTTAAAGGCTGAACATGCAAATATGTGGGATGATGTTATGTTAGATTTAAGAAGATTGGCCTGGTTCCAGCTTGATGGTTGACCAGTCGCCTGGCCTCCACGGTCTCCTGACCTAAATCCATTAGATTTCTTTGTGTGGGGATTTCTAAAAGAAAAAGTGTACCAGACTCCAGTAACCACAAGAGATATGCTAATAGACAGAATCAGGAATGCATGTGATGAAATAAGGCCTTATTTGAATAATGCTATACCACGTTCGGTCATTCGTAGATGTGAATTGTGTATTGAACAATTGGGTTTACATTTCGAGCAACTACTTTCGATTTTGTATGTTTGTCCTAACTATCGAATAGCATTTTAGTTGTAAATAATTAATTTAATTTATTTGTTAAAAATAATATTGGGAAATTAAACAAATTAGTATTCTGTTTTTTTGTGTTTCTTTGGAGTTAGGAATTATTGCTGTGTTTAAAAACACAATCTAAACGACCATCTTAATTACTTGTAATACCCAAATCGAAAATGTAAAAAAATATTATTTTCCCATAAATAATTAGAAATGCATCGAACCTTAAAAATCGAAATATCTCAAAAACGGCTAACTATAACGAAAATTCACGAGAGAGCTTTTTTATGTTGAAAAGTGCGAAGAATCAGTTTTTTTATTCAAAAAGACAAAAGACAAAATTTTCGGTCATTTTAATACACTACAGGTACAGTAGAGAGCGCCCTCTAGCGGCCACAGTAAAACTATGCCCATGGTTCGTTTTGTCGTACCAAAAAACCCTTGTATACCAATTTTCACTGTTATACCTCAAATATTGTTCGAAATATTTAAAAAAAAACTATTTTAGAACGTAAATTTAAACACCCTGTATTTCGGAAGCCACGCATTTTTTGACCCATGTTTATATAAACTTTATGCATTAATTTTGAAAGTTCTATCGAATCTTATGCAACAATAAACTGAAACACCCGTATAAGTTAATATTTAAAGGGGAGATTATTGCGCCCATTTTAAGAAGGAAATACAGACTTTTCACAAAATAAAAAAATCAAACCTGTACTCATTTATGAGCAAATTTGATCTCTTGTTTATTTTAGTTCGTCGCACGGTTTTCATCCAATAAATTAAAAGCTATTCCTCTGCATGATGGTATTGCCATATTAACGATATTGTTAACATCCAACAGAGAAACGGTTTTAATTTTTTTAAGCGAAAGTTGTGCATCAGATTGAAAAAAAATCGATGAAGTTTGCTCAGAAAAGATTGAAGATTTCAAGAATAATTTTTAATTTGAGAGAAATCAGAAATTCCGTAAAAACCGCACTGGTGGAAATTAAAAAATGCGCTGCATTTACAATGCCTCAAGATGCGCAGTACGTGTATGCCAAATTTTATTATCATATCTAGAGCTGTATTTACTGAGTTCAAAAACAAATTATTTATTTTTAAATACTTTACGAATCTTTATCTCAAAGGTCAAGACTTCTGGGAAGTACGTTAGTACGCAGTTTTTTTTTCTTGGAATGGGCTCAAAAATAGAGGGACTGGGTAGATGAGCAGGCTAGCGCGTTTAGCTGCTAATCCACCGATAATAAGTCTCGCGTGTTCGATCTCTACCACGAATTGAAAAGTAAGTTTCAAGGTGAAATATAAAATCAGCGCTAAATGTTACCAGGTATTTTCGTCAAGATCTCTGCGAGATTTCTAGAAGTCTTCCTAATAGAACATATTTGACCTTTATTTAACCTACTTGACCTCAAGAGGTCATCTTAATCGTCAATTTTAATACATATTTGAATGTAAAATTTCCCGCTCTTACGATTACCGGCATCAAAATTAGAGGTTTCCATTAAAAAAATTACTTTGACCTTGGGTAGGTTTTAACGAGGGAACTACGGTGCACGTTACAAACGATTTTTAGCTGACACTTGAGATTGACCTTGGAGATGAGATTCATAGTCAAATCGTCAAAATTTACTAAAGAACTGACATTGATACTTATTTTCATCACTAATCCTGTAAGATCCATGGTGGTTTTCCTGGCAGCACGTATTTGACCTCCATTTGACCTTGGTCTTCAATTCTCACTTTAGCGTATAATTTACCTCTTTTCCGATTGCCGTCATCAAAAATAGGGAGTCCATTAAAAAAATGCTGTTGACCTTGAAATGACCTTGAAGGTGAGGATCAAGGTTAAAACCAAGATCACCGTTCACTCTTAAAATTTACTAAAGACCTGACCTTGATAGTTATTTTCATTACTAGTTCTGCGAGATTTTCCTAGCAGCACACATTTGACCTTTCAGTGTCACCCTGACCTTGGACTTAAATCACAGTTGAACGCAAAGTTTTCCGCATTGGCATCAAAAATAGGGGTTTTTATTTGAGAAAATAAAGTTGTCCATGAATTAACCTTAACGGTGAAGGTCAACGTCACATTCAAGGTCATCGCTGAATTCCTTGCTGAAAGTTACTGACCTTCCAAAAATACCTTACCCGCGAAACTTGTGAGACAGACGGTTATGTGACGTACGCGCAATAACGGATTTAAATGATTCTCGTAATAAGTACCTCAAACGATTTATTGTGAAAAAGCTCTAAACAAATAAACTCGTTACGAATGTTTCCGTCCCCTACGTTGTTTGTTGCTAGTAAATGTTATTTACGTGCCTGGGGCGATCCGTGTCTGTGCATTCCTGATAAAATGATGTTGATGTTTAGCCACGAGCGCGTCTGCTTTTCGGTTTTGATAAAATGCATGTAAATGAATTTGCTGTTGGATGCCGCTGATTACCGAGCTATTTTTAATTTTCCTGCGGTACTTCGCCGGTGCGTGGTCGATCAACAATGTCCCGTTGTTTCCGAATTGCCTCCGTTAGGCCAGTAACAATTGAGTAGTAAGCCGATAGTCGTGATACTTTTGGGCAGATATTTGCCAAATTAGCTGACAACTTTGACCATTGAGGAGGCTAAGTGCAACATGTTTTGTCTGTCAAGATTTCATCAAAAAAGTAACTTCTTCTGAGCATAGTACCGAGCTACAGGCAGTCAGGCTGGTGGAATATGCAACCAGAGGATTCACCCTCAGCACGAGTACTGCATCTTGCTCTTGGATATCTCAGAAGCCTCAGATATTCCCCTAATTAGTTGAGAACTTTGCCAATTGGGGAGGCTAAACGCGATACGTTTCGTCTGTCAATATTTAATCAAAAAAGTAACTTCTTCCGAGCATAGTACCGAGCAAGCTGGTGGATTCACCCTCAGCATGAGTCCTGCACTCTTGCTTTTGGATGTCTCAAAAGCCAAAGCCTATAAACTAATCCAAAATGCACCCTTTTTTCATCTAAAACTATAATGAGATTGATACACATTTAAAATTCGATATTATGCGATAGTTTATTGTACCTTATCGTTTCTTGATAATCCTAGAATATAAATTTACTAACTTTAAAAGCACGTTTTTCTCATCTCCCATCATAAGCACTCATGATATGTTATCTTTATTTTTCCTTTGTAAGGTTTTACCTTAATATGCAATAGAATTTAGCACATTCAGTTTTAAAAAAATGGCATTTCTTAAGTGAAATGATTTATACTTACATGATTACATTACATATATAAAATTTGTTCTACATTCATATAAATTCAGCGCCGGTTGAACGTATTGAACATATATTAAAGTGATTAGGCCATATTCAACAAAGATAATAGCATGAAATTAGGCTACACTTTGATCCAATTAGCTTTGTTACCATCCCACTATGCATCCGGGAATGTTTCGATGTCAAACAGAAAGCAAAAGCCGCGTAAAATCTTCATTTGCTTATTTTCCCGATACAGGGTCTCATTTAGAAGAGTTATCTACTCCCGAAAATGTATAATTGGCTGACACATTGCCTATACGTGGTAGAAGCAATACATTATGTTTCCTGAACTGACCCGTTAGGCAAGTAAATGTTGAAAATGGCCACCAAGACTCTCCATGCAATAATAAAGATTTTGCTCAAAACGTTGCCGCACATTTTGCAATATTTGAGGAGTAATTTGAAGGCACTCATTCACAATTCTTTGTTGCAGGTCTTCTAATGATGTTGGCTGAGTAGCATAGATTTTGCATTTTAAATGACCCCACATAAAGAAATCCATATGTGATAAATCTGTCGATCTTGGGGGTCATTCAATGGCACCTCTTCTACCAATCCATCAATCTGGAAACGTCTGATAATTTCAACTCTTTCTGCTGTGGAATATACCATGGTTATTTTATGTAATAAAGTTATGTACTAAATTCCTATTTGAAATAAGTACGAGATATTTCCTTATCTTTCTTCAAGAAATAACTTTTTGCCACAAAAAAACGCTCCAATAGCTATTTTCAACAACAAGATGATAAACAAACCATGGGCGTAGTGAAAAAAAGCATTTACTTATTGAATAAATACTTTTAGTCAAATTTCTTCTGAAAGTAGTACGAACTAATCTGATGTACCTATTAAAGTCTACTTTATGCTTTAAATCAATCAATCTTCAAAACTACTGAACTGAAGCTCATGTATTTTACATCATTATAAAGGGATTTGAAAGGCCTTTAATATAACGTATCACTCGACCCCCCTTTCCATTTAAGATTTTAGGGTTGGTGTCACCCCCGCCCAGGAGGCTGCACGTGTTAACGTGATTTTTTTCCAAACTTGTGTCCCCCTCGAAAACAAAATCGACGGGTTTGAGCGTTTTTATAAAAAAAAGCTGAGCTGCCAGTAAATGCGTCTGTTTCATTTTCGATGCGCCACCCTGTATATATATATATATACAGGGTGTCCGCAAAGTTGGGGTTTTCCTTTTCAGAAACAACTACCCTTGAAATAACAAAGGTAATGTGTAGTGAAACGAGGGCGACCAAGTAAAAAAAATAAAGGAAAAAGTACTCACTCTCCAGTTGACGAGAAGGGCTAAGTACGTCTCTGCCCGAAATCATACCGCTCCAACCGAAAATGAAATCAGCTGATGCGCTACCGAGCAGACGCAGGCAAACAAGGAAGGCAAAATGTTACGTAAAAAGTGTATGTATTGCATCCCGTCCAATCGATTTGGGAGAATAAATGGTCCAATGAGCATACCGTTCACCATGCCAGCCCAAACATTCACCGAAAATGTTTGTTGAAAATGTGCCCGACGGACAGCGTGCGGATTTTCTACTGACCAAACATGAGTGTTGCGAAAGTTATTCACCCCATTACGCGTAAACGTAGATTCGTCTGTCACCAATATGCACTTCAAAAAGTCCGGATTATTGTCATGTTGATGCAAGAACCACTCACAAAACCGCACTCTTGCTGGAAAATCGTCAGGTTGAAGGGCTTGTACACGTTGGACGTGAAACGGATACAGCCCCTCTTCACGCAGCGTTTGCCACACTTTAGTTTTTGATACTTGCACTTCTCTAGCCACGTCTCTAGTGCTTGTTGAGGGATTCTCATCTACGCGATTACCTCTAGACGCGTGACCGTAACCGTCGGTTGAAGGTTGCATACTGACCTGACACACTGACCCCGACCCAGTTCTGTCGTCGGGTTGAGCTAGTGTCCCAGTACCAGTCGGGGATGTCGCGAGTCGCGGCTACAGGACGGTATTCAGATATTTTTGATGTTGCAGAGCCCTTTATCTCGGTTCCCTTAAGACATTGGTGTATATGGTACTAAGAAAAATTGCTTATGTTTTCAAGATCTACACGTCGTGTAAACGAAAACCCCAACTTTGCGGACACCCTGTATATATAGTACATCTCACGAGGAGCATTCGAGCTTCAGAATCTGTTGTTGCATCTCTGTAACTTCTACGAAAAATATTGCTGCATTTCCATGAAAATCTCCATTAACTGGCCTATGTGCCGTTTTCAGATGCGTGGTCAATCAACAGCGTTGCTGTTTTCGAAAAACCTTTGCACGCGGGTAAATATGTTGATACGTCGGTAAAGGGAATTGTTTCCGATATATCAAAGTACGTCGCTAGTTTATTTTCCATTAGCGAGTAATATTTTAGCGTTTTTCATTAACTGTAGCCGCATCGAGGAAAACCTATGCCCTGCAGTGGTGATTTCGTATTTAGGTGAGCCTCAAATGATCAGCAATAGGTAAACAATACTTTGGTTCAGGTGCTCTGAGAAATTTTCCATTGTAATCGTAATAATAAACGTCTTTTTATTTAGACGAAGTTTAAGCTTTTTCTCCACTTGACCCATATACAAACATGAATGAAGTAGATAAATGACAATACGACTGATAACGTAACAAAAGTAGTATACATACGAGTATTTTATTTATTTTATTTATTTATATACAGTTTGGGGTGTTAACAGGTAAACCCAACACACACCCTCAGTGAACTAAAACTAGACTTACATAAAATATCGTATACATATACATATATTACATTATTGAATACTATTTTTTTTATCTTCCGATATTGTTGTAACAACATAAACTGAGTGAGTAGTTCTAATTATAAGTAATAAACTATTAATTTAACTTTTTTAATAAAAGGAGTATACATAATTTAACATTTACTTACGTTTAATTAAAACTGAAATAAAAATTAAATTGAAATTATACCAGAAATGATATTGGAGGTGATAACTTGAGTTATGTAAAAAAATAAAACATTTCTATTTTAGTCTGCCATAGAGCTGTAATACTCATACTTTAAAGCCTTTTTCAGGAAGGTCAAGCTAATGTTAAATAAATCTATATTACAGAAATTATTATGATTTTTTTGAGCCCCGACCAAAGGGGAATTAAGATCAAGATTAGTTCTACGGAACGGTATTCTAAACAGATGATAGGTTCTAAACGTTCTATCAGGAGTGTTAAAGTTCAAGTTTGCCAAAAGATCCGGACAGTCAGTGAGGCCATTCAACAATTTATGAACACAGCAAATGTCAGAAATCGTTCTTCTATCTTTTAAGGAAATCATATTGAACTGTTTCATAATTTGCGTATAATGATGATCTGTAACAGGTTGGTGAGTTTTATGTGCTAACATCTTCAAAAAATTGTGTTGAATTCTTTCTATCCTGGCTATATGTACATTGTAAGATGGATTCCATATTACTGATGCAAACATCAATTTGTTGTGTATATAAGCATAGTACCATGAAAGAAGCGTTTTTGGGTTCGTAAATTCTCTGCATGTCCTGTTTATAAACCCTAGTGTTCTATTAGCATCATTTACGATGTGCTCTACGTGAGTGATGAATGAGAGTTTCTCATCAATGTTTAATGTAATTACTCTGATAAATGCATGAACACTATTTTTATTAGTAGAAGCTAAGTATATTTAATTTTGGCACTGTAAAAGCAGATTCTTGACATCTTTTTTGAAGTTATCAAATGTCAAAGATTTAATTGCAGAGGCAATAAGCTATATAGATTTATCGCATTAAGAGTGAAACATTTATGGAAAAATGAACCTCTGTGGATAGCCATGGTATGCGTATTTGGGAAGCAGATGTCTCTAGAATGAATATACATTCGATTTATTAGCATTCCCTTTGAAAACGGATTTAAAGAGGTAATTTGGAGTTTATGAACATAACATAGTAAGTGAGATTTGTATCATTCTCTAACATTCAGTCAAGTTTTCTACTAATGTTCAGCAAGAATTTTTTGAGAACATTTACCGATAACATCATTCTCCACAATTTTTCATAATAATTTAAGTATTTCTGTACTTTCCGAAAATGATTTATGTGCATACAAAAGGTACATACTGGTAGATTACCGTCATCACCTCAACACCGGACAAGCAATAAAAAAACCGAAACCTGTCTGTTTTCAAAATAAATATTTAATTAAAATGAGAGGTGAGTGAGTTCATGAGTTCAAATATTCACAATCCTATAAGCAAGAATCGAAAAAGCCCCCAAAAAACATGTTGTGTGTGCGCCTAATACAATAACAACGTTTTTCATTACTCAAAAGTCCTTGATCTACCACTGATCTTGTGACGGCATTTTTCTTATACCGAATTCAACGACACTATTTACCGATTCCGTTTTTTTGCCGGTTCGGCAACACTGCAGATGTGCAGATCACTTTAAAAGCAATTGGTATTCCAGACCTGTTATAATAACAGAAGTAATAAGAAAATGTAACAACTTTTGGAGATATATTTTTATAAATAGGTTTTTTGATTCTGACTTAATAATATCTAGACGATGAATAATAGGTGGATGCGGATACTTTTACAAATATCGATGTTTCAGGACCCAGAAATGCAGAATGAATCGGTACACTTCTGCAGGTACGTATTATGTACAACACCCTGTACGTGATATACAGACAAAACTGGTGAAATAGGACCTAAAGTATGTTTATTGAGGAACTGTAATATGAGTCACATGTTAAATGAAACCTAGACATACTATTTCTGAGTGTCGATATTTTGATTAGTGCAAAAAGTTCAATTACCCTCAAACTTCGATATATAAGATGCTTTTGATCAACGCAAATGCAGGAGGAAATTTTAAAAATTTCCCAAGGCGAAATTTCCCTCTCCTATGGCTACAAGCGATGAAAACTTGATAAACTAGGGTAATTCAGAACGCTGATTTCGAACGTAGTCATCAAGGGATCTTGAAGTTACGAGAAGCTTTCTTCACAGTACGAACTACAATCAATCGCAAATTTGTACGTACAGGGTGGGCCAATAATAAAGAAGGCCTGCTATAGCTCTGCAACCGCTCAGGCTAAAGCTATCCGTTAAATTTCTTTTTATAAACGTAGTCAAGAGGAACTAATGGGATTTATTTTCAGCTTCCTAAAATGTCCGCTAGGTGGCGTCATTCCTATCTGAAAAATTCAAGCTCCATTATTATGCGAAAATGCTTAATTAGGTACTTCATTACATAATCTTATCGTGTTGACCACTTAATTTCCAAACTTTTTTGTCCGTGTATTTTATTCAGACTTTGGTTAGTTTCGGGTGGGGGAAGGCTTAAGTTTCTTTTAAGAGAAAGTCACAAAACATCTGTTTTCCTGCACCGATTTTAGTGGTATTGGTTTAGTTTGAAAGAGTACTCAGCTGCGCTTCTAATGAATGTCATATGACTTCAGCTTCTAGCCGCTAGATGGCGCTTTGAGGATGTGTCAACGTTCTTTTATTGGATTATTTCGAAAATTTCATATACAACGATATCGGCATTCTATTACAGTTCTATTAAATGGTGAAAACCGCGAGCAGTACCTTTTTCTGTTTTGGAGATATAAAATATTAAGAAATAGACGTAAATTAAAATCTTCGAGTACTGCTGGAGCAGAAAAAGGATTTATGCTAAGAATAGTGGCGTACCAGTATGTGTCGATTCGATTTATTTTGCTTTGAAATTTATTTTTACGTTCTTTCGTAACCTCTAGGGGGCGTAGCTATCGCCAGATAGTAGCAGAAAATTGAGCATTAACTATTCTGAAACACATATTTTACCATTCGCCAAACTACGCAGGTATCTCGTTCAACGTTAATGATCGAAAACTGCAAATTAATAGAGTGCCAAACATAAAATACCTTGGAATAGTATTGGAATCTCACTCATGTTGGGACATCCGTGTCAACTATATTTTGAAGAAAGTTAGATTTGTATGCGCCAGGGGAACATGTGATTCGCCTTCAGTACAAGTTCGAACTCACTCAAGTATTTGGTTGTGCGTGGTTTGTGTTCTAAAAATGACTTGTTATGTTCTATCCTCGTCGAAGTAAATATTTAGAATACATATCGTAGTACCCTCGTAGTAGTACTCAACCGCCACGATTTCAAAGCGCGCACGTAGAGAAGGAAAGCGGCACCGCGCCCCTTCCCCTACCTTTCTCCCCTCGGGCCGTCTATAAACCTTCACGAAGTTAATGAAACCATTTCTGGAATACCTAAAGAAAAAATTGAGCACTTTCAGGCTCAGTATTAAATTCTGACAGAAAGAAATTAACCTTACTTGAGCGAACGATGCAGACATTACTAAACCTAGTAAGGGCAATAATGGACAGCAACTAAGACAGAGTCCGAAACTTTGCGGTGTCAGCTTGTCTTTTATTTCGTTATTGGCGACTATACACTAACGAGTTAAATTTCTTGCCTTGTAAAATTCTCAAGGGAATTTTATCGCTACTGGGCGACTAACATAATGTAACTTAAGGTCTACCTCGGCTGGGGCTCAAAGAAACTGACAGACGCGGTCAGAGGTATTGAGTTATCCAATTTTTAGTTGTATAACTTCTCGGACTGGGAAATTCGTTGGCCAGGTGTGTCTCTAGTTTTTGGCCACCCGAGAAGATCTCGTATGCTAATCATCAAGAACCTCTGGTAGTTTTCTTCTGTGGTGAATGCTTTGCTACCAAATTGATGTGCTGTCGCATATTATACCCCATCCTACATCAATAGAATGTCTGGACCAGGTTGCGGGAAAACTATGGCAATTGTGTGAAGAGAGAAATCTTACTGCCCTCGCGTCAAATATAAGATCTAGGAGTAATACTGGTACAGATGAGCTTTTGCAGTGGGACGTGGAAACGGAGTGGGAGCTGCATCTGTCACAGTCCTGATTTTGGTTCAAGTATTCGGTGTTTCTGAAATTTCACGTCTAGAAGTAACGCAAGGATCTGATGGAGGGACCCAGGACGCCGCTCCTACTAATTCTGAAGCTTACCCTGGTTATCGTCACTGGAACGCTGTTATTCCAATCAACATCGATAATCCATCAAGTATTGTGGGCTTAGATTACGGTAGGACCTTTGCCAGGAAGAAATACATGTCTGGTTTCCTACCTTGAAATTTCTTACCTTACAGGTGATAAGAGGTCAAGATATAACTGTTTAAGCTATCAGTATTTTACCCAAAATGTTACTAACGATGCAGACATAAGATGGTTTTTGAAGGGCATTTACAGGCTGATGCCGTCTCAACTGAAATATAGATACTGAGTTTGTTCTCAACCAACCAAAGGGGTTGCTGGCAAGCTCTGTAGATACTTGGATGAGGAAATCGGCAACACTGCTAGCTCTAACCTAAGGTCAGAGTGTGCAAACTAATTGAAACAGACAACATCCGGATTGGGTTGCATAATACTGAAATTGAGATTTCTTAGCTCCCTATGTATCACCCAATTGTTGCAACAACTTGGCTTTGAAGTAAATGAAGGTTTATAGGCAGCCAGAGGGGAGAAAGGTAGGGGGAAGGGGCGCGGTGCCGCTTTCCTTCTCTGCGTGCGCGCTTTGAAATAGAGGCGGTCGGGTACTACTACGAGGGTACTACGATATGTATTCTAAATATTTACTTCGACGAGGACTTCACATAATTGAGACCGAACATCACTTACAGGTAAGTTCGTTTGATCATGTAGATATATTTACTTAATTTACAGACCTCGTGCAAAACACGGGTGCGGGGGCAGCCCGACGCGAAAGCTCGGCGATAAATTTCACAGTCATTCTGTAGGGCGTATGTAAGGGGCATCAAGGTGTCTCAAGTCTCTCATTAATACCCCGTCGACGACTGTATACAGTCGGCGTACGGCTGACGCATCCGTCTGGATGCAGCTAATTACCAGACATGCAAATATATTAAAGCGGCAAAGCGAGAGGTACAAACGCGCATACGTTTGCGCGTGCCGACAAACATAAATTCTTAAAGGGCAGCCACCGAGCGTGAATCGCAAGCAGCAGCTTCCACGTCCCACGTTTTCGTATATGCGCCAAATGGAATTACACGACTCCCCGACATTTGGATAATCTAATCAAATACACTGGATGCTGGATGTCACCGACTCTTTCTGTTGTAGTTCGCATCAGAACACTCACAGTAATGTTGAAATATCCACAACAGTTAAGGTATGCCACACATAATACTTAATAATAATTCGGATAATTGAATTTGTCACGCAATGTGCTGAGCCCAGGAAGTACAACTTGACTGTCTTCTTGAAGCTTAAAAAATACAACATTTTCCGATAGCACTTTCCTGAGATACCCCCCATACATAAAAAAATGTTACATGAAAAACTTCACATAAGACCTTATAAATTTCAATAAAAGGGTTTTGACTGACACGTCATATAAAAAAGTAGAGGGAGGGTCAATTTATAGCCGCACACTTAGTATATTGTATCACGAGTGCTGGTTCATTTAATAGTAAGTTACTAGTAGATAAGCACAAAACAAAAAGGATCAAAGGGAGCCACCATTATAACTGCTACTATCATTACACTATTACACTCCGCTTACGTCCAATCGGTTGAGGATGCCATTGACAATGATCCTAGCAAATTCTGGTCATTTGCCCAGATCAAAAAACAGCAATCTAGAATCCCCCCAAGGATGACGCTTAACGGCAATGTCTGCGATACGCCTCAGGATATAGTGGACAGTTTTGCTAGCTTCTTTTCAACAGTTTTTATCCCGTCTGGTCTACTAGGGTCATCTCCTCCAACAAATAATTCTACTGATATCATTTATTTAAAAAATATAAGTAAAGAAAACGTAATTAGGGCTTCGAAAAGATTAAAGAACAAAATGACGTCTGGATGTGATGGTATTCCAAGTTTTTTCGTTAAAGATTGCATTCATATACTAGCGAAACCGCTGGCTTCCATATTCAACCTAATTCTAAAATCAGAGACATATCCAAATGTCTGGAAGACCTCTAAAATATGTCCTATTCACAAAAGTGGAGATATCTCTGATATTTCCAAATATCGCCAAATAGCAATCCTGTGCAATTTCAGCAAGCTGTTTGAGATCATCGATTATGAAACGGTTTACTGCTCGGTCAGGGGTGCAGTCTCTATTAATCAGCATGGGTTTATGAGAGGCAGATCTACGGTCACCAACTTGGCTCTAATTACTCAGTACATTTCTGAAGTACTGGACGGTCAGGGACAAGTTGATGTCATCTACATAGATATTTAGAAGGCGTTTGATCAAGTTGATCATTATGCACTTCTGGATAAGCTTAAAACAGTGGGTATGTCTGATGCAATGCTGTCGCTCATTAATTCATATTTGAGGGATAGAAGGTTATTTGTCGAATATGGTGGACATAGGTCCAGTTACTATCGGGCCACCTCCGGGGTACCTCAAGGGTCAAATCTAGGTCCATTATTATTTTTGATATTTATTAATGACTTGTCTTTTGAACTGAAGTGTTTCCATTTGTTTTTCGCTGATGACCTTAAAACCTGCACGTCAGTCAAGACAGTCGAGGATTCCGTCATGTTGCAAGATGACTTAGCTCTAATTTCGTCATGGTGTTCACGAAACTGTCTCAGTCTGAATGTTTCGAAATGTAAAGTTATGACTTATACAAGAAAGGTTAACTATTTAATTTGTGATAATTATAACATCAATGGTTAGGTTATAGACAGATGCACCTCTTATAGAGACCTTGGAGTCATTTTTGATACCAAGCTAACGTTTACTGAGCATATACTCAATATCTCGACGGCTGCCACTCGACTACTTGGTTTCTGTATCAGAAACTGGAAGGGTTTCTCCAATGTTGATACATTAATGACTTTATTTTTTACTTTTGTCAGGAGCAAGTTGGAGTATGCGACTCTGATCTCCTATATACCAAAATTCTGTCGTGATCCTTGAGGCCATTCAACGCAAAGCTTTAAAGTATTTTCACCTTGAATGCACAGGTTCTTATCCAGAAAGAGGTTGTGACCATAGTGCCCTATTAGAGTTTTTCAATTTGGATTCACTGTCAACAAGACGAAACATATTTGATTTGTCGTTTTTGTATGGCCTCATTCACAATAAAATTGACTGTCAAAATTTACTTGAAAAAATATGTTTCCGCGTTCCAAGGCTAGGGAGTCGACAACAAACGGCATTTTATTGTCAAGCTGGCCGTACAGATGTTATGACAAAATCGCCAATTAATCTCATGTGCTGCGTCATGAACAGTGTTACTGAATCGTGTGATATTGACAGTGACAGTTGTGCATCGATTATTAACTGCTATAGATCATCCAATCTTATTTAGAATGTGTGATACTATAGATTTAAGTCCAAGAACCATGTCTCTTTAATTATTGTTATTGTTTTCAGCATTTCCTGTAATTGGGTTTCACCTGTTGGTAATAAATAAAATGAAATAAAAAAAATAAAATAAAATAGATTACCCCCATATTTCCTATACCACAGACGGTTTCTACCAGATAGACCCGCCTGGCTTCTCGTTCATAGACGTTTTTGATACCTTTTTCTAACTTATAGCTACATACATGGTTACAAACATTTAATACAAGGTTCAAATTACCATTATGTTTACGTGTATTGGGTCTTTGAAACAAAATCCTATAACGGTTCCACAGCCCATGAGATTCGAATATTCGACCCATCTATAGCCACGCCTATATCTAGTAAAGGGCTTTGACAGCCTTTCTAGCTGCACATATTTTCGGTCAGAATCCTTCCTATTTATTTAAATCACCATACCGATAACACGCATTTATTGATTATTTCTACAATAACGTGATTTACGACTTACTTCAGTCTTATTCTTAGATCTTGACGTATGTGGTACATGTGAAAATGATAGTCGATTTTCTTCTTACACCAAATACATATGATTTAATTGTATTTATTTTCAATAGCTTGGTCAAAAACGCTATGTGTCATTTATTTGTGGGTAACAGGATTCAAACCAGTTTACCACCAGCGGCCTTTAGAATCTGGCATATAGGGCCGGATAGATATGATGAAATGACAAATAAATTTACGTGAACGGAAGTATTAGTATAAAGCATAATAGGTAAACTATGCCAATTTAGAATCAGGAAAATCATTTTCACTAAAAATATACGTATTTAATAAAACACAACTTTATTCGATAGCACTTTCCTAAGACTCAAAAAAGGCATTGTCTAAAGAGCGTACACTTGTGTATATAACTTTTGTTTCTAAACGGTTATGCAAAAATGTTTATAGGGGATTAATTTGTACCGGGACACCCTGTATATGGCTAACGAATATTGAAAAGTTTCATGCGTGTTTCAAGTTAACAAATATGATAATAAAATACTTGTGAGACCGACTTTGAGACTAGCCTGATGCTTCTTGTGAATACCAGACTCCAAGTGACAGGATTCATTCCCGGGTCATCTACGTTCAAGGTCATGTCTGTTGCTGTTCAACGGTCCTCTATTGTTCCGTTTCAAACAGCTCTAAAAGTTTTGCCGTTTTAAACGAAAAAGATTGCGAAACCATTCTCCTTAGAAAACCCTCGGAATAATGATTCTCTTTTAATATGCTGCAGTTCGCTGCAACCGGACCAACTGTTGTGCTTGCTTCCTTCGCATCAGATTCCAATCAGAGCCGCCCTGGATTAAAGTCGGCGTCGAGAGGACGGCATGGCAGCCCATCTAATACTACACAGCAGTACGACTGCCTAAAATTTACGCTGAGTTTCAGGCCAACTTGCTATGACCTTGATCGCATCTCTCTTAAGGTGTTACCTTCTGTATTTAGAAGTACAGAATATAATAATTGAAAAATTGAATCGACTCTTGTCAGTAATGCAGTCTTACCGCTGTGTTTGACAGATCAGAGTAAGCCTTCATAAATTACCGTCATACATTGACGTTGGTTTTTCAAGTTCAAAGGCATACATTTTTTAGTTTAGTCTCATTGGCTTGAACATTCTCTCGTCAACGTATGACTCCTCCACATTTATCATCATTTTCAGAAAATGATTGAAAACAATGGACCTCTACCAGCCAGTTCGTGTGTTGTGTGTGCAAGAGCGAGTAGCAGTTGACTTGGCACATGGTACAGTTAGGCAATCTGTTTACTTATTTTGTAGAATGTTGTGACGTAACCGCCAAAAACCGTGTAAAATCACTAAGATAAACGTATTTGTATCTGTTTGGGCAACTTATCACTACAAATATTCCTACCATGGATATTCCTCATATTTGTTTCCTATCATCGAGAGTCGCATTGCTATGTACGTTATAGGCTGTGGTCATGGTACTCTATGATCCTCCTCAGTTTTTAATTCCACGCTCGGCGAAGACGGATGGATCGCAGGCGGCGCTGGCGGTCAGGTCCCGCGTCGCTCATTTGTTTTTCCTGCGTTGAAGTATTTACAGCCGAGCAGCGCTAACTAGATAGTGATAAATTTTCGGCCGGCTCGAGGCTGGAGGCTCGAATGCTTGCATGCGCCGGAGCGGCGTATGTGGAGTAAATTGAATTCACCGCCAACGGAGAAACTAATACTCGAACCACCTGGATGCATATTTTCGCGGAAGATATGCGCTTCCCGTTTTCATTGTTGTGTATTTTCCGTTACAGCTGTTGCACGGAACAGACCAATGGAGACAATAAAATGAAGAGGAAAAATTGATACTACAGAGTTTTTAACCTTCTCTTATATTTTCGAAAAATAACAAAGTGGAAATAAACACTTAGAATATCCGTTAATTTTGTTTTGCAGGTGCAAAAAGCCTCGTCTTCGACTCGGATTTTTGTTGCCACCGGCCCTCATGCTTCTTGTTAAAATATTACTTATCAACAATATGTTTTATAATTTAAAAAATTAGATGCTCTTATGATATAACTAATGAAAAATATACTTCATACCCTGGAAACGGGTGATAAATGAACAAATCTTCAAACAAAAATAAATTTGAACCAAAAATGCTTCCATTACAAGTAATGGTCAATTAATTCAAAAAGGATCTGGCAACACCGCCTTTATTTCCGACTTAATAAGACGTGTTTAGACCCTATCAGCTGTTTTGTGACCGCCATGTTTTTGGTTGCATCTCTTATCTCTCTCTAATTTATTCGCTTTGTCTGTCTTCTCTTGATATAGCTACTTCTTTGCGGTTTAAAGAGGTATCTAGGGATGTTCCGATCCACGAAAAGTATTAACGGCTTAGGAAGTATCGATACAAGTATCGAAACCTTTCAATACTGAAAAATCGTTGTTTGCTCTACAACCCTCAAAATAGTGTTCACTTTTTTCAATTGCATTACTGAATTGTCAAATATGTTCACTAGAAAAAAAAAATAGGTAAAAACCACACAACTGAATATCTTCCACCTAAACTCGATTTTACAAAATGGCAGCCCAAATCACTTCTTACACAGTATCACGATAATGTTTTGTTTTGAACTATAATGTTTAATTAATCAATACTAACAACACTGTGGGTCATGTGTGTATAATTCCCTGAATCCGAATCCAACAGGGTTGCCAGGTCGTTTTCCCAGTCGAAATGTAAAAATCCCCAAAACTCAGGAGTTTTCAAAAAACATCCTCCACAAAAACCATTTATTTTTTATACCGTAAACGATCTGTTAGGTATTCTTGAATCTTAAAATATTTTTTTGAGCGACATATAAATACATAACAAGCACATTATGTCATGTCATTAATAAAATCTTACATAATAATACCTTCCCAGTTAAATGTGTTTACCCAAAAGACATTTCCAGAAGAAAATATCCCTAATATCTTTCGCATTAAATTAAAAATGATTTTTTGGAGGGATATCCCATAATGTGGCAACCCTGGAATCCAAAATAAATAATGTGTAGTCGTGAAGTGAGTAGCACCAGCGGAAGTAAACAAAGAAGAAAAGTAATCTGAAGTTAGTCGCCCTTTCTGGCACAGTCCGGATCGAAAGGTAACTATACTCGTGGAATGTATCGATACACCCAAGTATTGTATATGAAAATATCAATCCAGAATATCGGTATCGGACGCAAAAGTATCGATACTTCTAAACATCGGATCGTATCGAGCATCCCTAGAAGTATCTGTAAGACTACAATCTCCGATAACGATTGCAACAGCTGTTGGTGGGACCATAAGCAATCATACCGATAAAAAAAAATTATTGCATTCAGTAAGTACAAATACGTCGTTTGCCTGTCTCAAACCAGCGTAACTACCAGTTCAGCCCTATTTGAAGCTCTCCGGTGATTCCGCATAGTAATAATTCATAACGTAACAGGTCCCTGCACTTCCAGGGTCATAAAACAGTCTCAAAAGGTAGACGAATATCTCCCTCGACTTTGGCCTGCGTCCACACATTGTGCCGATTTGTCATAATTTCTCGACGTTGCACGTCGCGCCTCCTCCCCTAGGGCCCGTCCCCGGGGGTGACATTCGTAAATATTTGACATAACTGCATCGCGATGCATACGCTGCTGATATCGCGATTGCCGTGGAACGCCATCGACGCTCATTTGTTTTATTAAAACGGTCGGCGTGTGGAAGTTTTAATTATTCGAGTTGGTCGAATGACCAAACGAAACGTTCGCTTTGTTTATACAGGATGAGGCAAATGTTTGTGTTCCACGTAACAGTTTCAGTTTTTAACGCCCATAGCAGCCGGTAATGTTTGAATTATTGATAAGCTAAATCATCCACTGCGTGGGAACCCCAGGGGAACAACTTGAATGATTCGCATATTCCTCGGTCCATAACCTATTTCATCATATCATTGATTAAGTAAGATAGCAAAACATATACTGTATTCCGACGTTTAAAAAGAGCTCAGAAAGATACCAACGCCATCTAGGGGATAGTGACAGAGCCAAAAAATACTTTTTAAATATACTAAGTGACATATAAATCCGAACACCCAGTTTAAATGGTTTTATTTTAATAAAATTTTGTATAAGTACTTAATGAAGCATAATAAGTAAATGATATTTTATTTCAAAATGATTGCACTGCTTTAAAGCCCTTTGACCTTTAATAATGTGTGGATGCACCCTGATGTGCTACGCATTCTCCAACGCGCCTAGGCATGCTTCTGATCAGGTGGTCAATGTCCTCCTGTGGTATCTCATTCCAGGCAACCACCAACTCCTCTCGAAGTGCTTCTAGAGTCTGAGGAGGACGTTGCAAATTGAGCAATCTCCTACCCATCATATCCCACACGTGCTCAATTGGGGATAAGTCGGGAGATCTTGGTGGCCATGGTAACAATGTGACATCCTCATGTTGCAAGAAGTCTAATGTGACTCTTGCAACATGTGGTCGGGCATTATCTTGTTGGAAAGTTGGATCTGCCAGGGTGTCAAGATAGGGTAAAAGATGGGGTTCTAGAACTTTGTGGATATAACGCTGCGCGTTCATGTTACCTCTGATGAAGATTAAAGGTGACCTGGAACCATAAGCTATAGCACCCCAAACCATAGCTCCAACAGTGTGATGAACATGTCTTTCAACAAAAAACTGTGGATTCCTCCTTTCACCACGTCGCCTTCTAGCCCTGGCACGACCATCGTGCATCCCTAAACAAAATCGAGACTCGTCACTAAAGACAATACTGTTCCATTCCTGATCCCAGAGTGACCGTTGTCTGCACCACTCAAGGCGATTACGTCAGTGTAAGGGTTAGAAGGCGACGTGGTGAAAGGAGGAATCCACAGTTTTTTGTTGAAAGACATGTTCATCACACTGTTGGAGTTATGGTTTGGGGTGCTATAGCTTATGGTTCCAGGTCACCTTTAATCTTCATCAGAGGTAACATGAACGCGCAGCGTTATATCTACGAAGTTCTAGAACCCCATCTTTTACCCTATCTTGACACCCTGGCAGATCCAACTTTCTAACAAGATAATGCCCGACAACATGTTGCAAGAGTCACAATAGACTTCTTTCAACATAATGATGTCACATTGTTACCATGGCCACCAAGATCTCCCGACTTATCCCCAATTGAGCACGTGTGGGATATGATGGGTAGGAGATTGCTCAATTTGCAATGTCCTCCTCAGACTCTAGAAGCACTTCGAGAGGAGTTGGTGGTTGCCTGGAATGAGATACCACAGGAGGACATTGACCACCTGATCAGAAGCATGCCTAGGCGCGTTGGAGAATGCGTAGCACATCAGGGTGCATCCACACATTATCAAAGGTCAAAGGGCTTTAAAGCAGTGCAATCATTTTGAAATTTTTATCATTTACTTATTATGCTTTATTAAGTACTTATACAGAATTTTATTAAAATAAAACCATTTAAACTGGGTGTTCGGATTTATATGTCACTTAGTATATATTTCTAAATTAATTTTTGTGCTTTCCAACTGGCATAGAGATGTCGACAGTCTCTTTCTCATCCCTTTTAAGCGCAAGTCTGTTTTTTTTTAAGAATCTACTGTCGATCTGGAAACAGAATGCACGAAAGGATTATTCGACTGCTGACCTGATTTTGGAGATTTATGTGTATAATAGTAATTTCGTAATTTGTATGATTCAGATTTTTTATTTCGTTACTGTGTTTCATGTGGTAACATATTTTTTAAACAGTGACTTTTTACAAAACTACCGAACAAAATTGTAACATCTACATGCTACTGTATCAAAAGATCGTGCCCGATCTGGTCTTTGGTGATCTAGACCAGCCGTGACAAAAGGCACTTTTTTGCAACCCAAAAACACAAACCATACCTTTGGCTTGATTCAGTCTCTGCATAATACACTTGTATCAATTGATTCTCTGTTAGAATGATTTTCAGATTCATGGCATAAGACTGTGAGCTTACTTTAGAAATTATGAAATAATATTGCATTTTAAAGTTTATAGTAAATAAACAATTAAACAAACAAATAAATAAATAAATAAATAAATAAATAAATAAATAAATAAATAAATAAATAAATAAATAAATAAATAAATAAATAAATAAATAAATAAATAAATAAATAAATAAATAAATAAATAAATAAATAAATAAATAAATAAATAAATAAATAAATTAATAAATATCTTTATTGCCATTTCACTTGAAAAAGTATCAGCAAATTGTCAATGATGAATGAGAAAAAAAATACCTAAATAGTTGTGGTCGAGGCAACACTAAGTGAATTAAATAATACAAACATAATGTACTCAAAATAACAACATAAACAAACAAATTAAGAAGATGTGAATAAATAACGAATTAAACAAACAAACAAAATCGACCTATTATTTGCGGCATTCCCATTCGCTGAAGGGGATAACGGATTGTTAAATGTAAACCTATAACATATAAAAATACATGAAATTTGTCCTGTATTTTCTGTACAAAAGCATCATGTTGGAATCAAAAAGTGGTCTTCTTTATAATACAGTCGAATTTTCACGATTTTATTCAATATTTCAATAAAAATCACTAATATTCAGAGACCTTTGACAGCTTCTGTGAAATTGCATTTCGATAACGTATTTGCCCATTGGTCCATAATATTAATGTTGGTGAAATCGGCCCTAAGTATGTATTTCTGTTTTATTAGAAATTTCGATTATCCGAAAGTACTTGGGATAATCGAGCTTCCAATGTACTTGTTTGTATATAGGACACCCTGTACTGAGAGCATGTCCATGCTAGCCAGTACGTGTAACTCTGCGAGCGATATAAATGCATAAATCAATTAGCGTATAGTGGTGGACGGAAAAATACGAGGTGTCGAGGAAAAAACGGCGGCTATGTTCCCAATTGACATATAAAAAGTTCGATGTATAGGCAGCTGTGAAGCCAATTTATTATAATTAGTATTGTCAACTTGATAGGTGCCTGGGGATGCAGATGACCAGAAATATATTTGGGCGATATGCGACAATGAGGTCGAAATATAACATGAGATAGGGACAGCAGGGGTAGGTGTCGAGTTTGGGGGTATTTTAAAATCCAGTCAATAAAAGTTTTGTCAGGGTAAGTAGTCGCATGTTAAAAATAAGTACGTTTTTAATTTTCAACCCCAAAGACAAAGATATTTTATTTTCTTTCTTTTACATCCCACGCCTACTGGCGAGGAGGTATGTTAATGATGAACAATTAAAAGTTATGACAATTGTTTCAAGGTTACCACTGTTTCAAGGACAAAAACGCTAGGTTTTGAAAATCGGTCTAATAGCGGTGAGGAAGAGGGTAAAAAACAAAAGACATAAAAATCGCTCAAACTTCGTTTTTTGACGTTTTAGGGAATCCAGATCATTTTTTTAAAGTCTAAGAAGAACTGAACAAACATCCACACTATATTCGCAGCGATTAAGAAGTTCCCAAATATATGCCTTAAAGCTACCAGCGAACCTAAAACCTGCAAAAAAACTACAAATTTGCCATATTTTCCTTTTTTCACGAGTACACATTCTAGGGTATATTTATATTAGACATTATCTGAATATAGCTGATTATTGCATTTCAAGGAGTGACACATGTGTGGGATGTGTCAACTCTTGGTACCAGTCACAAAACATATACTCTGAAGGTTTAATTCCATGGTATTCAATGACAACAGGATGTGGTTGTCAGCGGCCATCTTGTGAGGGTACGACAGGGTTGCCAGATTGTGCATTAATATCCCGTTTCACCCTCCTGGTCCCAGTAGAGTAAGTTCTGCCAACTGTTGAAATATATGATTATTCGTGACATTCCTCCCAAAATCATTGCACAACACTTGAAAAAATGCAAATGAAAATTTAACATTATTTCCATGACGCCGCAAAATAGCTCCGTCGGTACCTTGGGTTATACATCTTGACAGTAGGGATATTCGATACGATCCTATATTCAGAAGTATCAATACATTTCACGAGTATCGTCATCTTTCGATCCGGACTGTGACAGAAAGAGGGCTGCGACATTACCCTGCCAAATCAGACATATCTTCCATCATTTTCAAAGAAATTGTACAAAATCTTCAAATATGTGAAGTTAGCGAGTTTCACTTTATTCGTTGTTACCAGACATGCCCACATCATCAGTAGCTGCCGTAATATTCATCCCGACCACTGCATCCCCACGGCTAGGCGACCTGAATGTTGAATTTGTATTGATAGGTCAGCGGGTTATGCTATAAATCATATGTCACAGTGTTTGTGCACTGATTGCAACGGTTAGATGATACCAAAAATATTTTCATGAATAGGAGATATCTCCCATTCCGGATCGAACAATCTACCAAAGATGCCTATAATCATGATAGCTAGTAAATTTTCACGAAAAAAATCAAAACCAGCAAATGTAAAAAATTCATTTCGCACCCTCCACCACGGGACGTGATCGTCGTTAGACTTGACAACCCTGCGAGTGACAGTTAGATATCCCCGCCAGTCAAAAAAGGAAAATAGACAAACAATAAACATTACTAGTTTTTTTGATTTTTGGACTGAAGACATTATTTCTGAAACATTTTTCATAATTTTTTCTCTATGTCCACAGTAATTGCATTATGCATCAGGGAGATGTAGGGATTGACACGTCTTACACATATTATCTGTGTTTTAGGATGAAGAGGACATAATGTTTTTATTGCTTTGAAGAAATTCATTAACCCATAAATTAATAAATGACTATTATGACGTGAAGGAAGATGAGGAATTGGATGGAATGTGTTTTATATTCTATTTGCTTGCAAAATACAGACAAATCCACACTATTCAACAGGCATGTAATGATAACTTTCAGTATATTGAAGTTGGTAAATTCTAGAGTGACATGCATTAACGAACATCCGAATCTGCTGCCAAATTTAAAAGCTAGAAAATCGACCTATTATTTGCCGCATTCCCATTTGCTGAAGGGATAACGGATTGTTAAATGTAAATCTATAACATATATCAAAATACATGAAAGTTGTACTGTTTTTTCTGTACAAAAGCATCGTGTTGGAATCAAAAAGTTATCTTGTTTATAATACAGTCGAATTTTCACGATTTTATTCAATATTTCAATAGAAATCACTAATATTCAGAGACCTCTGACAGCTTCTGTCAAATTGCATTTCGATGAGGTATTTTCCAATTGGTTCATAATATTAATGTTGGTGAAATCAGCCCTAAATGTGGAATATATCCGTTTTCTTGGAATTTATAGCAATAACTCAAAAGCTGGACGTAAAAAATGGTATAAGCCTTTATTAAAAAACCTCCTAAGAAAAGTTATTTAATGATGTAGAAATATAGAGGGTGTTCCTTTTGAAATTTAGAAGAAACGCTACATTTTGCGACTTGAGATAACCTGTTTAAATTGAAAGTATATTTTAGCATTTGCTTCAGTTATCTCAAAATCGATGATAATAAAACTTTTGTGAGCTAAATTTATCTCAATATCTTCAAAAATGGCGGAGTTGCGAGCCCTCAAAGTTGGGCATTTCACTGAATATCTAAGCAATTGACAATCGGAACTAGATGCTATATGACATCAAACTTCTTGTTTTTAGTAGCTGTAACCAAATATGTAATACAATATAGGGTGTTCTTTCGAAAAAAAAAATACATGTTTGCTAGCGCACGAAGCTATGGAAGACCCAAAATAATCTTTGTAAAATATCAAGGTCACGACGAAAACAGATTTTTGATATCTTTACCAGTGTGCTCATAAGACTACTTTCCATTTTTGCATGGGCCATAATGAGTTTGCTAATACAGGGTGCGGCAGAGAGGATGGACGGTTTTAAAAAAATCATAAAATAGTTAATTTTTACTCGAAAACAAATTTATTGATGGAATCAGGTTCACAAGGAAATAGCATTTGAGATAGTCTAGTGTGGAAAATCACATCAGGCATGTGGTTGATGCAGTGCTGGAGGCGTTCTTGGAAGTTCGCGTAGACTCTCTCCAACGTCGCTCTCTCCACTTGGGCGACTTCCACGCGAATTTCGCCCTTCAATTCGTCCAGAGTTCGGGGCTTGTTCGCGTATACTCTAGCCTTGAGGTGTCCCCATAAGAAAAAATCGCATATGGATAAATCTGGGGACCGAGGAGGCCAATGAACATCGCCAAACCTGGAAATAAGGCGACCAGGGAAGAGAGGGCGAATAACGTCCATGGATGCTCGGGCTGTGTGGGCGGTCGCCCCATCCTGCTGGAACCACACACGTCGGATTGGAACACGTCGCCGTCGTAATTCAGGGAGGAAGGAGTTGGTGATCATGTCGACGTAGCGCTCTGAATTCACGGTAACATCACGACCATTACCGTCTTCGAAAAAGTAAGGGCCAATGATGCAAGTTTGCGATACACCGTTACTTTTGGGCTGTGCAGCGGTCTTTCGTGTAACTGTTGCGGATTTTCATTAGCCCAATAACGACAATTCTGCTGGTTAACCATGCTGTTTAGGTAAAAGTGGGCTTCGTCACTCATAAACAAAATGAGGTTCTCATTTTGATCGATCAGTGCTCCCATCTCACGTGCGAAGTTCATTCGTTGTGTATAATCTCCGGGCTGTAACTGTTGCACAATGGCCAAGTTTTAGGAGTGAAAGCGGAGATCCGTGCAGCAGCATGTTTCCGGGCAGATCGAGTCTGACTGCGAAGAAAGACCTGTCGAACGCGTTCAACATTTTCAGGAGTTCGAACTGTTCGCGGCGCTCCTCTTGGTCTTCTATTGATCAGTTCACCATGCCTGCGAAGTGATTCAACCCAACGAAGGATGGTGTTTCGAGAGGGAACAGCTCTATTCCGATGAATGTTGAAGTGGCGACGAAACTTACGCTGTACGACGATGACTGACTCATTATTTCGGACAAAACAATCATAGGCGAAAACGCTAGGATCTCACGAGTCAAACGGCACACTCCCCACCTCTCTCGTACACGGAGGCGGAGAGTACTACCCATCCCAAAAACGTCCGTCCTCTCTGCCGCACCCTGTATATTAGGATCTGTATCAAGCCATACACTGTAACACTGAACTCGTTGATCACTTCCCTGATGTTAGGAAGAGGAATGCCTGCTTTACTCATTCATATCCCTGTATAACATCAACAGGATTGGTACGAATCTCTCCAAGTGTAAGCTTACGTTTCAGAAACGAAGGATTCAATATCAATTTATACCAACGCCCATTATCCTTCTTCCTGACGTAACTCGAAACTGTGCAAATTGTGCCGATTTTTCATGGACAATAATCGATACGATGCCAATGTACCGTAAATATATTCATCTGGTATACAGGTCGTCCCAAAATTATACAGCGATCTTTCGGGTGCATGGAAATCACGAGAAAACAATACCACAAGCTTCTGTGAAAAAATTTCATGTACAGTGCTTGTTTAAGAAAATGCGGGCTTCTTAAGATAGTACTTGGATAAATTTTGAACCACGCGGTATCAATCAACGAAATTTTGACAGCGAAAGAGAGCTCATTTAAATCATTTAAATAATAATTTTGAGAACCCCAATCTCCTATCCGAAAAAATGTACTTTCTTTTTCGATAAAATGAGCCAGTTTTTGAGAAAAGCAGATTTGTTCTAATACTGGTTGAATCAAAACCAATCCCCAAAAATTTCTATAAATACCGGAACTTGATCAAGTGATCTGAAAATTAATATACTGGCCTTTTTGATGGCTAATTTTATTTTACAGCTACAGCGCCATGAGCGTTATCTGTTAGCTGCAGTAAGAAATGACATTGTCCCTTTGTCATGAGCGCCACCTATGGGCGGCAGGTGAACGCAAAAGCGACTGGCAGCGCCATCTATCAGAACAGGCAACGAAGGTCATCCAGTGTCCGATGCATGGACGAAGCGTGACTCTGATACAAACTAGTAAATTAAATTATATATCGCGTTGGAGTCAGTGCGTTTTGGTAATCTAAATGACATTGTTATGAAATTCCATAATTGGTTACTTTTCTGTCAAAACTTTGTTGAACTATATACTGTCAAAATTGTATACAAAAAGGAAAACGATTCTCATCAGGTCCTTGAGGAGTCCGCGTCACCGTAGTCTTTTTATAGAAAATTTTGTTTGTTCAACACGCATCTTCGAGATTCCACCTTATTTTGGGGCGCCTTGTATATTCATCCGGTACATGTCTTATCGTCGATATATCCCCTGATATAGCGCCATCTGTTGCCGATACATATTAACCATGTATCGCATGATATATGATCTGATCGCTTTTATTTTGTTTGAAATATTGTTGCTGTATTTATATGCTCAGATGGAAATAGAATATTTCGACGCGCGTATCCGGGAAATAGGAAAATTGCTGACGCTCCATGAATTTCGTCCATAAATATCGTGCTTTTTGCTACGGTGCGGTTTTGTGTTATTTGCTTACGTTGAGGTGTGTGCATATAACTAATAAAAATATATGCTTTACAATGTATGAAGTACGGGAGTTTGGTTTTGAAATGATGTTTAATACGTTTATTGCAGCCATTTCCAAGTATAAAAATCAGGTTCGAGAAAAAATTGACGGTATTTTGTTATCATGATAAGTATACTAAGTGATATATGAATCCGAACGCCCAGTTTAAATGGTTTTATTTTAATAAAAGTTGGTGAATGTGTTTATCTTACTGTAAATAACAAGTGAAAAGATTTTCAGCCTTATCAGTTGGACATTCCGGTTTTTATACTGCTTTTTTTTAATTCACTAACGCTCTAAAAATGAATATTTCGGCCGCAGTAAAGAATCAACGTTGGCGGATTTTGGTTCTTGACATCCTTTACGATCGGTTACCATGCCTAGAGTACGGAGACCTGTACGATTTCGTCAACTTAGTGAGTTTGATAGGGGCCGTATAGTGGGACTTCGGGAAGCTGGACTTTCTTTTCGGGCAATTGCTGTTAGAGTGCAAAGAAGTGTAGACACTGTGGTTAGGTGTTGTCAGGCATGGCTTCAAGAAGGCCGTACGCAAAGAGCAAGGGGCACTGGACGCCGCCGTGGAACAACAGACCGTGAAGATCGAGGCCCAAGATTATTGGCCTTAAGGCACCGTTTCTCCACTACCAGGTCCATTGCAAATGAATGGTTTGCAGATTACAGAAGACCTATTGGCATGCGAAGTGTTTACCGACGAATGAGAAGTTTTAGCTTGTTTTCATATTGGCCACACTGGGTCCTCCCTTTAACTCGAGAACACCGACGTAATCGCCTTGAGTGGTGCAGACAACGGTCACTCTGGGATCAGGAATGGAACAGTATTGTCTTTAGTGACGAGTCTCGATTTTGTTTAGGGCATGCACGATGGTCGTGCCAGGGTTAGAAGACGACGTGGTGAAAGGAGGAGTCCACAGTTTTTTGTTGAAAGACATGTTCATCACACTGTTGGAGTTATGGTTTGGGGTGCTATAGCTTATGGTTCCAGGTCACCTTTAATCTTCATCAGAGGTAACATGAACGCGCAGCGTTATATCCACGAAGTTCTAGAACCCCACCTTTTACCCTATCTTGACACCCTGGCAGATCCAACTTTCCAACAAGATCATGCCCAATTGAGCACGTGTGGGATATGATGGGCAGGAGATTGCTCAATTTGCAACGTCCTCCTCAGACACTAGAAGCACTTCGAGAGGAGTTGGTGGTTGCCTGGAATGAGATACTACAGGAGGACATTGACCACCTGATCAGAAGCATGCCATTTAAACTGGGTGTTCGGATTTATATGTCACTTAGTATATTAAAGGACTTGTATCATCTAATGCCTTGTTACCAGAGACATAGATTCGGGTATTATGACACAGATAGACTGACTTTTTCATACAGCAACAAAACTATACTGTCATAACTTTCTATATACGAGGGTTGTAACAAAAACAAGATTCACACATTTTTTCAGGCACAATCAATTTTTTGTTTGAAAAAACGCATTTACCATTTGAAACTTTGATCTTTAAGCTGTTCTTCTATAAGGTTGCCATTTTTCTTCGCATTTTTTTTTTTAGACGTGGAATCCGTAAGCTTATTTTTGAAACCACGTTTGTAATTATATACTGACATAGAAAAAAGAATACCCAGTAATATTGAATTTATGACTAATATTTTCCGAGTATATGTTTGTTCAGGTTAAAACGAAAAACGATCGGCTTTTCAACCATATCCATAAAGTGGCTTTTGTTTTCAAAGGCCCCTTTAGCTCAGATTTGGAGATCATTGAAACTCTTCAGATTTCCTTGGTTTTTATCAGATCTCTTCGTATCTTCAATTTATAAAATGGCAATATCAACTCGAAGAATTCTTAATTAATAACTTTTCGGATCTCTCATAGTGGTGTTGTAGTGTGCTTGCTTACTTTTGCTCTGTTTGTTAATTTGTTCAGATGAGCTATGTTTTATAGTTTTGTATTTATTTTAAATTTTGAATTCATAATATTTTTTTACAGTTTTTCTGTTAGTGTTGTTTTTTACAATTTTCAGTTAATGTGGTTCTTGCGAACAAATGTTATTGTGAACTTAAACCTTTGCATTTTAAATTTACATTTTGACCTGTGTAAGCACGCAAGTGTATTAATCACCAATAAAGGAATGAAATTGAATGAAAAGAGAGTAGAGATAGAAATCCTAGACTATAACTGCGACTGAAACGTGCCGCTTATGCAGACCCACATATTGTCCTGGATCTCCTTAATCTGTCTTAAATCTCTTTGGATTACTCCGATCCCCTTGGATTCTCGCTTTATATGCGTTAACTTTGTTAAGTCTTTTGTGACTTAAACCTCAAGTAAGGTTACCATATTAGTGTTAACGTCTATGTATATCGAAATGTCTGATTGTATCAGTGAACGCAGATCGCGTAAGAAATGAAACTCAGTGCGGTTTCGGTTCGAAACTATAGCAGGAACTTTATTGGATGAAAACAGGATGATAACAACGCTAGTTACATTTCATATTCAGTTTATAGGAAGTAAAATATAGCAAAATGCAAAGTCAGGAATGTTCTCACAAAGATAACACCTAACGCTGCAACTAGAAACCGGATGGACGGTGCTAATAACAAGGGCATCGGGATGGTGTTAGCCGTACGATTGAAATGGTAATCATCAGGATTCCATAACTCCTCCCTCCTCGGAAAGATTGGTCTCCAATCTCAAAAAATGATTTGAACTTTTAATTTGAAGGAGAAGTTTCTTAAATATCACTACTTTGAGGTGGAGTT
The DNA here is from genome assembly GCA_963669975.1 of Acanthoscelides obtectus. Lineage (NCBI taxonomy): Eukaryota > Metazoa > Arthropoda > Insecta > Coleoptera > Chrysomelidae > Acanthoscelides > Acanthoscelides obtectus. The sequence continues at coordinate 75,061,272 of CAVLJG010000009.1, forward strand.
TTAGTATCCTTTACATAACGGTATCTAACAAAAATTGTTATAAATAAATCCAACAAAATAATTACAGTAGTAAAAATAACAGGATAACTTATAGTAGAATGAAACTGTAAATCTTCAAAATGAACTTGAAGTGAAGTGAGATTTTTTTCGAAATAAGATTCGAGTGAAGTGTTTGTTTTCTTAAATGAATATTTATCGTTGTCACCTCTGAAGGATAATTCTAATTCAATTTCATAATTAGAGTCAAATTCTAATATTTGATCATTAATAAATGTATGACATTCTAAAATTATGTGAGTATTAAAATGAATATGATGGATTCCTTTACAATCCTTGATTTTTGTTAAAACATTAGTGTCGATTACATAATTGTTCTTACTTAATTCTAGGATTCGCATGTAGTTTACTAGACTTTCAGACTCACAAGTGTCTAACTTAAGTGGTTGACATGGCGACTGGAAAGTATTCGTGCAAACATACAGCTGATTGCTTAACTCTATAATATTTTTGCAATAATAATACTTTTCGAAGTATAAAATATAATCACTTGGTAATTTTACTAATTCTTTTTTGACTGTGATTGAAAATAACTTGAATAAGGAATAAGTTCTAACATCTAAAATGGGAAACTCAACTACAAAAATAAGTTGGTTTTCTAAAAGTATAAGTGATAAAAGGGAAAGATCATAAATCTCAAATAAATGTATTTTGTCGAATGGCAATAATTCTTCGTCTTTATAAATGGATTTTAAATGTTCAATAAGTAAGGTAATCTGATGATGAGATAATTGTAAGGTGTTGAGACCTGTTTGCTGGTTTAATTGTAGAACTAATAAAAGTGAATTTAGATATGAATTAAATCGTTGCAAATTTGTAATAATTGAGATCTGATGGATCGCCTGGTGTGATAACAAAGACTGATGTTCAATAGTTTGGACATTATGAATAATAGTTGACTGAATTCTTCTTGTATTATTTTCAAAAGTTTCTTGAATAGATTTGCAAAACGTGATAGTTTTCTGATGACATTCAAGCAAGCTATTCTGGTTATTTCGTAAAGCGTTCTGATTTTTCAATCGTTTTGATCAAGATTGCCAGAAATAAAACGAATTATAGAACCTCCGCGTTTGATTCTATGCTGTGTTAGAGTTTAGAACTTCATCGTCTAGAAGTTTAGTGACTTGTTTTTGAGTTTCTTGTTTCAAGAAATAGGGATAACGAAAAGATTTAACGAAAATAGGATCATCATTAGATGTTCGAATAAAATGCTTAGTAGCTGTGCAGGGTTTTAATTTTTCGTTGGGCTTTAAGAAAGCTTGAGGGAAGTTTTTACAGAGATTTAAAATGTGAAGTCTTTCTTCGGAATTCATGTGTTCTGTACGAATAAGATCAGACATGTTTGGAGATTTGGGCAAGGATTAGGATTCGAAATTTCATAATCGGAAATTGATTCGAATTGAATGTTATGACTTTCAATTAATTTGAGATTTTCAGGAAACAGAATCTTTTTATCTATGACAGGGCAAATATAACTAGGATTTTCTGAATTCGAGTATTTGACAGGGGGGATAAATACAGAATCTTCATTTGTGTCTATTGGAATGGTGTCGAAAATCTGATTGGGAATTTTAATTGGTTCCTTATGAGTATGACATAGAATTTCACAGTTTTCGATGGAAAGTAAATTATGGGAAATGTAAAAATTACTGTGGAATTTCTGTAGGTCATAGTAAGCTAAAAGACAATCATATTGTTGATGCCATGGGAGTAATAAGAATTCAACTTCTGTTGGAATACCTAGATAATCAAAGATAGGGATCTTACAAGCGTGAGTACCAATTTTGGTTTCAATTGCTGTTTTGATAGAAAAACATTTTGGATAAATATAATCCGGAAATTTGTCGTAGGCAATTTGGGGATTCATAAGAGATGCAGAAGCACCTGTATCTATAAGAATAAGTAAATCCAAAGCTTCATTGTAGAGATATGGGAGATGAATATTTTCATAAGAGTTTAAATCAATGTCTATTCTGGGGATTGTTGATGAGGAGTTGATTGAAAATTTTCTTGAGAATAATCGTCTTCATAATATTGAAATTGATCTTCTACGAGATTTTCTGGACAACAAGCTTCAGAATAATAAGATTCGAAGGGGTTTGCTACATTTTCTGTAGAGCTTTCATTAGTGGGTTCGGATTCGTTATTAGTAAGTTCTTGAACAGCTATGCTAGGGCGTTGACCATTATTCGAAAAGAAATTGGGTCTTACAAAAGGTCTACGTGACTGGATCGTCGAAGTTGACATAGGCGTAGGATGGTTTTGATTATTTTGTCTTGAAGTATTGGTGACAGGGAGCCTATTCATAGGAAATTGTGGACGATTTGCAAAATTGTGTTGAGAGGGGTTGAATGCGTTCGAAAATTGACGACTTTGTGGGGAAGTATAGAATGGTTGTCTTAAAGTTGGACGAGAATTGTGAAATGATTGTGGGTTGCTAAATTGTTGTCCATAAGTAATAGCGGTACGAGAAGTAGAGGGATTATGAGAGAAATTAGCAAAATTGGGAAAGATAGGTCTATATGACTGCATTGGCGGTCTAACAGGTTTATTTGTCTGAGGCTTAGACTTAGTGACGAGAAACTCTTTATATTGTTTGGTTTGCAAAAGATTGTCGTGTTCTTGGCACCGTCTCTTAGCTTCATCTATATTTTTAGGGGGTGGTTGTAATGCAACGCAATGATATTCGCAATTGATTCCGCATAAAAAGGAGGTTAAATCCATTTGTTCATATCTAGCAATCATTGCTGGGGCAATTTCTGGAAGATAATTTAATCGAGCAAATTCTCGTAATTCATGAAGTTTGTTACAAATTTCTGAATGTAAAACGCTATAGTCTGGGAAATGAATATCAAAAAGTTGACGAGTCAAATTTTCTTCAGTTTGGTAATCTTTAAATCTAGTGGTTAAAATTGCAGAAAGATGTTCAATAGTAATAGGATTAGTTTGTTCTGTAAATTCGGCAGGTTCACCTTGTAATCTAGACTTAATGAATGTTAAAGCATGTCCTTTATAGGAAATAGGTAAAGCGTTATAAAATTCTGTAGACTTTCTTAAAAATGTAGAAAGATTGTTTGAATAGCCATCAAATAAAGGAATTGAATCTTTTAGCATGTTAAAAATTAATTGAGGAGTGTCATGCTGAACGATATTCTGTTGATTTGAAGTAGCCATTCTTATAGGAGATCTTTCTCTTTCGGTAGGCACAAAACGATTAACGAAAGGCATAAAATAAAATGTATAAAAGATGCAAGATAAAAATGAGTAAAAATAGGTGAAAACAAAACTTAAAGTTATGCACAAAATTAGATTTCAATTGAAAAACGCAAACTTGGATTCTTCAAAAAAAAATCTTAAGTCTTAATGATGCAGTTGATCCCTAGAATTCCACACCACATGAAATTATTACAAGTTTCTCAACGGCATGTAGATACGCCCCAAAGAACGCAATTTTGCCTGAGCTGTATCTCCCAGAGGTATTGAGATCCCATGCATAGGATCCTTATATTGTGCTCGTTGGATCATAACAAATATTAGGGATTACCACTGTCATTTGCACCAGTGTCACCAGATTAAACGGCTCTATATGGGATAGTGTACGAAGCTGATGGATATTTATGAAACTTAGCGTACACAATCTAATACTGCTCAATTCCGTGGTGGGTGGTGCACTGGCGGTCTACGTAAACCCTTATTAATCAGTTTCCTAGCTAGTACGCCGCAGCACTGTCCCACTTGGAGAATAACACCGCCAGGAACTTTCTAATACCGACGGAATCCCAGGACAGTGTCGTTTTAGGACCCCGTGGAGGCCCCACCGACTGCCCGACTGGTCTGAACGATCGTTCATTTGCATCTTCTGATTAAAATGCAGCATTGTTATTGATCGGAGATGCCCAATGTTGCTACAGTCACTCGAGGTTAATCTGGCGAACTTTACTATCATGAATTGAGTGCCATTACAGTTTTTTGATGAGTTTTGTAATCCAATCCAATCTTCTCTGTTGAATTACAAAGTAGGCCGGTATCCCGTCATTACCGGTGTGGCAGCAAAGCTTTTTCAAAACACAATTAAACCCAATGCATGATTCAAAACGTTTTTATTTGTTTTTACTTGCCACGCCTACTGACGGGGAAGTATTGTAGCGAAAAAAAAACTCGTTTTTTGACGTTTCAGAACATCCTGATCATTTTCGGAAAAAAATTGTAAGCGTTAAAATATGAAGGTTAGGGGTTGCAGGGGGTGGAGGAGAGTAAATCTCAGTTTTTTAACATTAGTATATTTATACGCCTCTAACCCCAGTAGTTCTATGCACATCGACGGGCCACTTTAGGTCTATTTAACATCACTAACACGTAAAAAGAAGGTGGTAGACAAGGACCAGTCGACCGAGGCAGTACCACCCGCTAGCTTTTCCCAGGATGTCTTATAAATGTCCGCATGTTTCCACACCCAAGCTATGCAGTCGATTATCTACCAAAACAAAGAAATTAATGATGATGGATCCCTCGAGCACTAAAAACTCCGGACGTAAACTCACTCCACTCTCGGAATGTCCGGGTGGAGGGTGGGCTCGAGGGAACAACATCGAAGATAAAATTTGTTTTTCGAACATCTGCGGGATCAACAGCAACATTGATGCTGTTCATCACTACCTGCAATCCAATCGTCCCGCCGTGCTTTTCTTGGCGGAGACAAAAATCTCAGAGACTGCACCGATTAACCATCTCAACTTCCCAAACTACGAGGTGCACTTGCAATCTGAGAAAGAACAGGGGTGTTGTGGCTTTTGTCCGCAGCAGTCTTTCCTGCTCCAGGGATCTTTCTATGGAATCAGACCGGAAGGACATTCTGTGTCTTCGCCTCAACTCCAAAATATCACCCAAATTTATTTGCTGCCTTTATCGCTCTCCCTCGAACCATAACTGGGATGACCTACTCGAATACCTCGCCGTCCAGATCGACTTCCTGAACATCAATCACCCCGCTTCAGAGGTAGTTCTTCTCGGTGATTTCAATGCCCATAATGAGCTTTGGTTGGGCTCAAATAAGACCGATGCAGCAGGTCGTGCAGTCGAAGCGTTCGCTCTTACTCAAGGGCTGACCCAGCTGGTGACGAGCCCTACTTTTTCCCCCGCGTCTCGTCACACGCCAGTAGCCTGCTGGATCTCTTTCTGACCACGCATCCTGCCCCTTACAGCACTGCTGTCCTGTCCCCCCTGGGTAACTCAGATCACGGTGTTGTGGAGGTTAGGTTTCGGTCAGAAGCCGCTGTGGCAGCAGAAACTCGCACAGGCCGCAAAACTTGGCATTACGGACATGCCGACTGGGAGGGGTTCAGAGACTTCTTCTCTAGCTTTCCTTGGAGAGATGTCTGTTTCACTGACGCGGATGCGTCGACTGTCTGTTCTTCAATAACCGAAATTATCCACGTCGGAATGGAGGAATACATCCCTCACACAGTAAAAGTTCCTAAACCAGGGCCCAACAGCTGGTTCAACAAATCGTGTGACACTGCTCGCCAGCAGAAGATCAAGGCCCACAGAACCTACTTACAAAACCCCACTGTAGAGAACAGACAAGCCGACGTCGAGTCCAGAAACAAATATAACGAAGAGGTCCGCAATGCCAAAAACCAGCATGATATAAAAGTTAGGCACAGGGTAATGTCGCAGCGCAATGGCAGTCGGTCTTTCTGGACGCTGGCCAAGCAGATTGAAAAGAACTTCTCACACAGTAGCCTTCCACCACTTACGTGTCAGGATGGAACTAATGTATTCGACTCAAAGGCCAAGGCGGAAGTGCTAGCCAAGATCTTTGCTGCCAACTCCACCATGGACGTCCCCACCAACGCCCAAGTGCCGTCAATTCAAAGGGTTCCCCACACTATGCGAGAGGTAACATTCAGGCATAAGACCGTAAGACGAGTGCTCTTGTCGCTCGACATCAACAAAGCTTCTGGTCCGGACTTGATTCCTGCCATTGTACTGAAGAGATGTGCAGCGGAGCTTGCTCCAGTTCTTTCGCGTCTCTTCCAGATATCTTATGAATCTGGCACCTTCCCAGAAAACTGTAAATTTGCTCATGTACATCCCATCCTAAAAAAAATGATCTAAAACCGACCCTTACAACTACAGGCCTATAGCTCTGCTTTCTGTTATAAGTAAAGTGATGGAGAGGTGCATAAATCGCGAGCTTCTAGACTACCTCGAACGTCACAGCTTGATTAGCTACAGGCAGTACGGTTTCCGGCACCAACGATCCACAGGGGACCTCCTAGCTTACGTCACGCAACTGTGGAGTAAACTCATCCAGTCTCATGGTGAGGCTCATGTCGTTGCTCTTGACATCACGAAAGCGTTCGATCAGCTGTGGCACGCTGCCCTCTTAAGCAAACTTCCATCCTACGGCCTCCCAGAGAAGCTTTGCAGATGGGTGGCTGACTTTATCTCTGGCCGCAGGATGTCCGTCGTAGTTGACGGATTCTCCTCTTCATCCCACAACGTCAACGCGGGTGTTCCCCAGGGATCGGTCTTGGCTCCAACACTGTTTCTCTTACATATCAACGACCTCCTTTCCTGCACGATCAACCCAATCCACAGCTTCGCTGATGACAACACTCTACATGCAGGAATTCAGAGTGACAAGCCGATATCTGCAGCTGAGCTGGAAAAAGGAAGACTAGCGACGACTTCTTCTCTGACAAGAGACCTGGAGGCTATCACTGCTTGGGGACGCAACAATCTTGTACAGTTCAATGCTTCCAAAACACAGTACTGTACTTTGACGAACAAAAAGCGTCCTAGCGCTCATACAGTTTCGATGGACGGTCGAGTTCTACCAAAGAGCCATTCATTTCGGCTGGTCGGAGTCCAGATTACCGAGGACCTGATCTGGCACGAACACATCTCTTCAATAGCTGCAGCTGCTGGGAAAAAGCTAGGCTATTTGTTTAGGGCTAAGAAGTACTTTTCTCCGCATGACCTTCTCACTCTATACAAGGCCCAGATAAGGCCTAGCCTCGAGTATTGCTCACACATTTGGGGTGCTGCCGCCCCGACTACATTGTCCATGCTCGATGCTGTCCAGAGGAGGGCGGTCCGACTGATCGATGACTCTTCTCTAACAGACAGTCTCGGGACTCTTTCGCACCGGCGGGCCGTCAGCGATCTAGCTCTTTTTTATCGCTACACCAACGGGCTTTGCTCCTCAGAGCTCTCTTCCATGTGCCTGCCAGACAGACCCGCCTGACTTCGGCGTCCCATCCTAACCGTGTCAAACTTCGTACATCAGAACTGGCCGATACGACCGCTCCTTTGTCCCGAGGGTGTCTAGATTGTGGAACAATCTACGGGAGGAAGCTTTTCCCAGTTCCACTAACCTTAGGCAGTTCAAAAATCGTATTAACAAAATTTCTTTGGGATCATCATAGCAGCCGCGGTGTTCCGGCATTTAGGCTTCTGCCTGCGCGGCTGTTTCGATATAAAAAAAAAGACGTCGTCCCCCGATGGACAAGCGCCTTCGTCGGTGGTCGCACGCGACAGTCTACAAACGCTCCCACACTACTGTGTGCTGCGTGCACTGTGCATGGTGTAGGCCAATATCGTCATTCGCGCGGGATTTGTCATCGCAACGATCATGTTCACCCGCAGCAATTCCTCTCAGGAGGAGGAGGAGGAAGGTTATTTAATTTTTAGTTATACATATGCGTGGCTAACTTTTTTCTCTGAAGGGCTAATGTTGTTCCAAACATGCTCATATGGAAACTAAAAATTTTATTATCGATGGCTACATGTGAGCGAAGCGAAGCTTTGTACAATGAGGTAATTTAAGGCGTTGAATATGAGTATCATAGAGGAAAATTTGCAAAGTGTCATCGGACCGGAATCACATGTACGAGGGATGTCTTTTAAGTTTTGCATATGGAAATAAAACAACACGTTAGGTCGTTTTAAATGACTTTATTGGTTGGTAAGTATTCTCCACGACGATCAATACACATCTGCATGCGCTCGAATCAATTTTCGAAGCACCTATTCCACTAGTTTGCCGGCAGATCCAAAACGGCATTTTTGAATGCGTCAACTGCTTCTTCTGGTGACTGGAACCTTTGACCACGCAGTTTGTTTTTAATTTTCGGGAAAGTAAAGAAATCGTTAGGACTTAGATCGGGACTATATGGAGGATGGTCCAATAATTCCACGTTTTCTCCCGTTAAAAACTGCCTTGTTTTTTGGGCTGTGTGCGAGCTTGCATTGTCTTGGTGAAGGATGATTCTTCTTTAGGGGTTGACTTTTCGAAGCTCGGTGACGACTTTTGGCAAACAAATGGCGGTATACCAATCCGCAGTAACAGTTCTTTGCTCAGTAAGAGGAATTGTTGCAATATAACCTGCTTTTGACACAAATGTCGCGACCATCTTTTTCGAGAACGGATGTCTTTTGATGGCTTTTCTTCACCTTGGAACACCCAAACAGCCGACTGTCATTTATTTTCTGGTTCATAACATTAAATCCACGTTTCATCACCACTAACAATGCTGTACACATTTTTTGAGTTTCCGGAATTGAGTTTTTTGACACCAATTAACCCTGGCTGCTTTCTACTTTTCAGACAACAGGTGGGGTATCCAACGAGACACTTATTTTCTTACTCCTAATTCTTCATGTAAAATTTTTTGAATTGAGGTCTTTGAGATCTTCAAGGACGCCTCAATCTCACGATATGTCACATGTCTATCTTCAATGATGAGTTTGCGGACAGCATCGCTGTTTTCGTGGGTGACTGCCGTTTTTGGCACACCCACCCTGAATCGTCGCTAAGACTCACCCGTCCACGTTTGAATTCTCATACCAACGGGAAATTGTCGACTGGTGTGACGCTTCGTTGCCGAAAACAGACAGTAACTCAGCAAGGCATTCTTGTTGCGATAATTGTCTCTGAATGTTGTAAGAAATTGGTGGCACTTAAAGATTCACTGTAGTGAAAACACTGCACGTATTGTTGTGAAACTTTGAATTTAAGTTTACTAAAGAGTGAGGTTAAGATTCAGTACTGACGTTCGATCCGCACGGCCTGCTTTGTTTCTATATACAAAACTTAAAAGACATCCCTCGTATATGATCCCGTTTATCATGTAGATCTAACTATTTAAAGAAAAATTGCAAAACTATGCGTGTTTGCGACTCTAGATGTGGTTGTACTTAGGCGGAGGTATAGATGTAGATAATAATAATAATAGTTATAATAAAAGGCCTTTACTTACTTGGCGGATATTCAGCTTGGTAGCTGCTTTACGATATCAACCAAGGCAAAACATAAAGAAATAGCTGATGGTATATGTATAGGCACAAATACAAATGAGAAATGTTTTTTTTAAGATGTAGATGTAGATGAAGATGTAGACGAAGATGTAGACGAAGATTTAGAAGTACATGTATATGTAGATGTAGGTGTAGACGTAGATCTAAATGAAGATATCTCGAAAACAAGTCATTTCTGGTTTGAATAGACCCCGGATTCAACGGTTTCAACGGCCTAAAAAAGGTATTATAGGTTTGATTGGGCTCACGTTCCCGACTGACCCATTTTTTTGGCTTTTTTGAAACGGTAACTAAAAATCAAAATACTTTAAATGCAGTTCAGATTACCTCTGTCGCACATATTTTATTATAATAGGGTGTTTGTGAACTACGTGATCAAACTTCTAGCGGTTATTCAGTGTAACAGTTGAAAACATTTGAGTATAGGAACCCATATCCGGAAAAGTATCACTACGGCACTACGGCCCTAAGGCGCGTTAAAATTTAATTTATTGCATTTACTTTTTGCCTTTTGTTCAAAATGTCTTCCTCCAACCTGAATACACCGATTTAAACGTCGCACATGATTTCGGCGGACTTGACTTAACTAAAAATTTAAAAATTTGATATTCGTTTTGAACACAGGAAAATATCTAGCGACGTTAAACCGGGTGACCTAGGAGGTCAAGAAACTGCTCCACCTCTGGCAATCCAACGGTGCCTGAACCGCTGAGCCAAATACTCACGTACTTGTACAGCAAAGTGAGCCGGCGCTCCATCATGCTGAAACCACATTTGCTGTCGAACGTTCAATGGAACATTTTCAAGTAGTTCTGGAAGAACTTCCTCCAAAAAACGGCGGTAAATAGATCCTGTTAACCGTTCCTGTAGAAGGTATGGCCCAATCAAATAATCATCAACAATGCCTGCCCATACGTTGACAGACCAACGTCGCTGATGTTTTCTAGGAAAAATTGCATGGGGATTTTCTTTGTCCCAAAAGACGGTTATTCATACTATTAAAAATACCATCTCTTGTGAAAGAGGCTTCATCGGTTTGATGAACAAGCCATTGACAAAATTGAACTCTAGGATGATAATCAGCTGCAGTCAATCCTTGAACTTTCTGGAAGTGGTAAGGATAAAGTTGTTGCTCGTCTAGCACCCGCGAGACGGAAGCGTTACTCGTATTCATATCCTCAGCAATGTGACGTGTGCTACTTGATGGTTCGTCGGCAACTCGCTGAAGGATCTCTTCTTCAAATTCGACCGTTCTTACGGTTCGAGTAGCACCAGTATGATGCATGTTGCTTTTAAACATGCCTGTCTCGGAGAGCCGCCGATGAATAGCAATAAACTTTTTGTATCCCGGATGCTGTCGTTCGGGATAACGTTTTTGATACAACCGCGCTGCTGCTCCTGCATTGCAGCTTGTTGCTCCGTATGCCAAATGCATATCCGCAATTCTTGATTAATAAAGTTTTCCATTAGCAACAATTAGTTTTTGTCAAATTCTTACAAAGTTCACAAATACGATAGCACGACTAAGGCGATATGGAATGCAGCTACAAAAAACAATCTCTGTTATCGTTTTTGAAGATAATAACACTCAAGTGCCTGATATTGGTCCCTATACTAAAATGTTTTCTACTGTTACACTGAATAACCCCTACAAGTTTGATCCCATAGTTCATATTTATTATGTAGATCCAATCACTGGACAACAAATTTTAGTTTTTTAATTGTATCTTGTGGGAAAAGTGCACTTCTTTGTTAATTTTGGGGCGCTGAATCCAAAAATGACAATGAAATAAAAAACTAGTTGCGGTTTAGAAAAAAAACTTTTTATTTTTAACGATATATTAAAAAAAGTTACAAGATTCATATACTTATAAGGATCACTATATGCGCTGTCTTTTTGCTGTTCCTTTACGGATCGTTTCTGGAGCATCTCTACCAAGAGTCCAACAGTAGCAAGCATGGAAGGATTCCACTTTCCCTGGTACCTTTTTTCCATTGTTGAAATATCCTGATGAAAACGTTCGCCGTACTCATCACTTACGGCTCCGCAATTGTCAGCAAAAAAGTCCAAGTGTGAGTGTAGGAAATGTATCTTAAGAGTCATATTACAGCCCATCTTTTGATACGATGACAGCATATTTTTGACAAGGGTTTTATAGTTGTCAGCTTTTCTATTTCCCAAGAAATTAGTGACCACCAGACGGAAATCATTCCAAGCAGTTTTTTCAATACCTGTTAATGTGTTTTCAAACTGTGTATCTTTCAAAATATTTCGAATCTGTGGCCCAACAAAAATACCTTCTTTAACCTTTGCCTCACTTAGTCTTGGAAATTTCTGACGCAGGTATTGAAAATCTGACTCATCTCTATCTAATGCCTTGACAAAGTTTTTCATTAGGCCCAACTTGATATGCAGTGGTGGTAATAAAATTTTTTTCGAATCTACTAATGGTGGTCGTAAATTATAAAAATCTAACATCAGGTGTGGGGTACACGTGTACTTTTCGTAAACGTTTGGTATTCTGTGAAGTTTTGTGGTTGTGAAAGACATTATGGCAGAAGACTTGGCAAAGTCTCTAGGAGCAATTGCATCGATTTTGGAAAATCTACATAGGAAGGTGGCCCAGTTTTGATCCGGACAGCACCAATAGCCACGTAGGGTTACAAAAAATAGAGGGATATAAAAATGAATTTGGGTGGTCTGACCGGGAAACTGTAAGTAGAATTGGACCTTTTCTATTAAAATCTGCACAAGGGTGGTTTTCTGTACGGCAACCTACTGAAGAAACATGGGAAAATTTCAAGGTTGATTTTTCCGTATCATTTCCTAAACAGAAAAATCTAGGTAAGCTTCTCAGTGAGGCAGTAGGCTATCATAGCTCAGAGGCCTGTAGTTACGTCGAATATGCTAAAGTCAAACTCGAAAAGTTGAAACGCACCCGAGCTGGTTGGGTGGATTTGGATTTGATAGAGATTATCGCACATTCGATAGATGATGCCGTTGTAAGAACTGCTGCTTATAATTGTGGCACGTTATCTGTAAGTGATTTGATTGCATTCCTTGCTAATTATATAAAAGTTCCATCATTCGATAAAATGTCAACACATCCAAACAGTCAGAGTGATGACCTTCCACGAAAAAACTCCAAACAAATTAGTTGTTATTCCTGTGGCAAAATATGCCATTTTTCTCGGGGGTGTAAAAGTAAGGCATTTCCAATTCTCAGCAATAAAGATGCAAAAACGTTCTGTCGTTACTGCAAAAAACCGGGCCATGAAATGTATGCTGTACATTTTTTTGACCTGGCTCTAGGAATTGATGAACAGGCCAGTTTTGTCTGGTGTAATGAAGTGCCTTTGCCCGACTGTCCCATTCACACAAAAAACAGCAAAACTTTGTGTAGCCTAGCTGCAGCCCAAGTAAAAGTGCAACAACTTTCAAATCGCCACAAATATGCCATTGGTGCTCATCGTATTTTATGCATGTCAATAGGTACTTCATATTGTCATATGATTCTTTCATGTGAACTGCATACCCTACAGGAAGAGATGGTAAAATATTTCCAATATGCAATAACACTGCCTTTAAACTGAATGTTGAACTGTCTATAAACAATCTCCATTCTTCTGGGTTATAGTTTATATTTAAAGCCGCCAGTAAGCCGTTAATGTTACTGCAGAAAACCAAGTTATTCTCCATATTGAAAAATGTCTTTGTGGCGTTTACGAAAAACACATACCGAAACATCGTCTTCTAAGTTCCACTGCTGCAGTCTTGATCCAAGTAACTCTGCCTTACATTTTGGAAGTTCTAAATCTCTTACAAGATCATTTAATTCTGACTGTGTTATTTTGTGCGGTTGGTGGCATGACGTGCTCGGTATAAAATCAGGATCTCTTGACGTTGATGGCATATCTTCTTCCTGACGAATCACTCGATCGCCATGATCTGATTCGTTTTCTGATTCGCAAATGTAGGATTCTGGGGGTTTTGGAATAGGATTTTCGTCACTTTGAGGCACATGTCTCATCGCAGATGGTATGTTTGGGTAGATAATAACCGATTTTTTTTTTCTTGGACATACCTGTGGCTTGTCCAACACAAGGTACCATGCAAAAGTAACAATCATTAATATGATTTGTAGGCTCTCTCCAAACCATTGGGACAGCACAGCGCATAGACCGTTTTTTGCCATTTAACCAGCTCCTCAGACTTGAAGCACATGTATTACAGCAGATGTGGGGTGCCCACTGTTTGTCTTGATCACCTAGTTTACAACCGAAATAAAGCTGATATGCCTTTGTTATTAGTGGAGTAATAGACCGTCTCTGAGACGCAAAAGTCACATCACCACACACGTAACAAAACTGATCTGGATTGTTTACACACTTTCGAGACATCTTGCATGAACGCTGTCAGCCAACTGAGGAAAAAATGGCTAATATAAAACAATATAGTGTACACGTATGTATAACGTAACACAATCATGCCGATTACATCATCTTTCCTTGCCGAATATAAAAATGTAGCACGTGCATTCTTGTGAATTACAGTATATTAATACTGTCACAGCAGGAACACATATAATTACCGTATCTCTAAAACTTGAACTAATATTGAAAAAATAAGTTTCATTCCGGTTTTAGCACATTAAAAATAGTAATATTTTGTTGATTTTATTTAGGAAATTTTTTGGCTGTTGATCAGTGATTATTGAGCGAACAATTGCAAAACTATGCTTTTTTGAGACTTTACGCTACTAAAAATCCATGTTTATTATTGGTGGCTCCATGAGAGCGAAGCTTTGTATAATGAGGTAATTTGGAGCGCTAAATATGAGTATGATGGTGAAAAAATTTTAGTGTCATCGGACTGGATATGGGGTGGAAAACTGGTAAAAACTAGTTACTCGGGCTACCCTGACTTAAAACTTCTTTGGTGGTGGAGCATTTGCGTCGATGACAGCTTACTGCATGGTTCAAAATAATGACACCAAGATTCGTCGCCAGCAGTTATCGACGAAAGAAAGTCATTATCGTTTTGCTGGTATTCCCTGAGGTATTGCAGAAATAAGTAAATTCGCAAGTTTGTTTGGTCCTCTGATAAATCTTGAACAGGCCTCGTAGTTTTTGCAATAATCGCCGCTTCGTCAAAGATCTAGTATAGGCTACCTCACCTGTTCTAATCGTAGGCTTCGATATAGTTCATATATAAAAGCGGCCTTTCATCGTTTATTTGTGCAGACTGATTCGACTTCCGAGTAGAAATGCGGTGGTAAATTCCGGCCAAGCTGTATCAACAACTCCCTGAAATGGGTATCGCAGTGTACTTGACGTGTAGTAATTAATGTTCCAGGCACGGCTGAATTAGCAATATATGTTTTTTGTTCATTTCGTGTGGCTTTGAGCAGTGCTCGACCAATTCCTATTGGTGGCTGTTTACCAACAAGATCGTCCTTTTTGCTTCAGCTGGCCTTCCAAAGGGGAAACGGAGAACGTCTAGCAATCTGTTTAGAGGTACCTATCCTTCAATACTAAAAACAATGCACCCTAGGAAGAAACACAAGGGTGATTATTTGAAACAAGTTTAAGGCAAAATAGTGCCACTAATGCCTTGTATCTCCGCCACTGGTGCACGTTTATTTTAAGCAAATACTTTTTAAGGTGGACAATATTTAGGTAAATCCACATACCAAAGTTAAGTTCATTCCAGTTGACGGTTTTGAAGATATTAAAAAAATGTTTTTTATTTTTAAACTTCAACACCCCGTATCTTTTCAATGAACCTTTCGAGGAAAAAATGGTGCATAGACGACCCCCTTGAAATTCGGTACTGCGTTAGATGTTTCATTTTTGGTCACGACTTGTGAATCATCCTGTATACAGAGTGTTTCAGTTTATTGTTGCATAACTTTAAGATTCGATAGAACTTTTCAAATTAATGCATAAAGTCTATATAAAAATGGGTCGAAAAATGCGTGGCTTCCGAAATACAGGGTGTTTAAATTTACTTTCTAAAATAGTTTTTTTTAAATATTTCGAACAGTATTTGATGTCTAACAGTGAAAATTGGTATACAAGGGTTTTTTGGTATGACAAAACGAACCATAGTTTTACTGTAGCCGCTAGAGGGCGCTCTCTACCAATTTCTTGCTTTTTGAATAAAAAAACTGATTCTTCGCACTTTTCAACATAAAAAAGCTCTCTTGTGAATTTTCGTTATAGTTTATGATAAAATAACGTTAAAAAGTCAGTATCCCGATAATTTTTAGAAGTAGGCTGTGCCTGCAAATATTTTTGAAATTGAAAGCAGAATAAGGTTAAACGTCAATTAGTTGACAGTTAGTTTTGTTGTCTGTTGAAACCTGAAAGGTTTTTTGCAATTGTGAATGCATGAAATTTAGTTTCTTTTACCTGTTTTTTTTTTGTAAGTTTTATAAAAATGCCATTTTTATTCTCCAATCAAGAGTTAGCGGATATTCATTTTGTGTATGGCTTTGTAAATGGAAACGCAGCAGAAGCAGCCAGAGAATAAGCACGAAGATTTCCAAACAGACGACATCCAACTCGCTCAGTATCAAAACATAAACATAAATGTTCGTCAGCGCAGATTTACACGTATGATTCTGCGTGAGTTTGATAGAGATCCGACCACAAGTGTTAGGAGAGTTTCTGGCGCCTTGGGAATTTCAGAAAGCCATGTTCACCGTGTTCTTAGAAATGACCATAGACGTCCTTACCATTTGCAACCCGTGCAAGGACTACAGCCAGGGGACGGAGAACGAAGAATCACATTTTGTCAGTGGATTCTTAATGGAACTGATAATAATAGGGAGTTTTTAAGTAACGTTTTATGGACCGATGAGTCATGCTTCACTAGACGTGGAGTGGTAAATTGTCATAATCAACATATTTGGTCGCATAAAAATCCGCATGCAGTTCGGGAAAGAAATTTTCATCATGAATTTAGTGTGAACGTGTGGATTGGTATCTACCGTAATCGACTATTTGGACCCTACCTTTTGCCTGCAAGGTTAAATGCTTAAATGCTTGGAATTTTTAAAGGCTGAACATGCAAATATGTGGGATGATGTTATGTTAGATTTAAGAAGATTGGCCTGGTTCCAGCTTGATGGTTGTCCAGCTCATTATTCGAGAATAGTTAGAAACTGGCTGGACGAAAATTATCCAGAAAGATAGACCGGCCGTGGAGGACCAGTCGCCTGGCCTCCACGACCCCTTGACTTAAATCCATTAGATTTCTTTGTGTCGGGATTTCTAAAAGAAAAAGTGTACCAGACTCCCGTAACCACAAGAGATATCCTTATAGACAGAATCAGGAATGCATGTGATGAAATAAGGCCTTATTTGAATAATGCTATACCACGTTCGACCATTCGTAGATGTGAATTGTGTATTGAACAATTGGGTTTACATTTCGAGCAACTACTTTAGATTTTGTACGTTTGTCCTAACTACCCGGTAGCATTTTAGTTGTAAATAATTAATATAATTTGTTAAAAATTGAAAAAAACAAATTAATATTCTGTTTTTTTGTGTTTATTTGGAGTTAGGAATTATTGCTGTGTTTAAAAACACAATCTAAACGATCATCTTAATTACTTGTAATGCCCAAATCGAAAATGTAAAAAAAATATTATTTTCCCATAAATAATTAAAAATGCATCGAACCTTAAAAATCGAAATATCTCAAAAACTCACAGGGGAGTTTTTTATGCAGAAAAGTCCAAAGAATGAGTTTTTTTATTCAAAAAGCAAAAAATTGCACTAAAAAAGAATTTTCGGTCATTTTAATACACTACAGGTACAGTAGAAAGCGCCCTCTAGCGGCTACAGTAAAACTATGCCCATGGTTCGTTTTGTCGTACGAAAAAACCCTTGTATACCGAGTTTCACTGTTATACATCAAATATTGTTCGAAATATTTAAAATAAACTATTTTAAAAATTAAATTTAAACACCATGTATTTCGGAAGCCACGCATTTTTCGACCCATGTTTATATAGACTTTATGCATTAGTTTTAAAAGTTCTATAGAATCTTAAAGTTATGCAACAATAAACTGAAACACCCTGTACATATGTGAGTTTGTCAATTCGTGTTGGTATGTATTTTAATTCGTTTTTATTATTTTTTAAGATCCTACCTTTGAACGTTATATCCGTTAAGATGTACATGCACTTACGCACATATTTTCATTGTTTTATTGTCAAAACCTTGAAATAATTACCTGTTTTTAATCATATACATGTGAGATTTTATAGTGATTCGAGGAATTATTTAATTATTATTAATTTAGTTTTCGTTCCAGGTTTTTGTTTTCCTTGTTCGCTTTTGTCGTTTCCTGATTTAAGAGTGACTTTTTCTAGATCTCTTTGAGATCGACAGAATGAATAAAGAACTTGAATTTGAGGGAGCAACGACAGTTGCGATAGATTGCACCTAGTAGATTGACTATTTGATTCAAATTTAAACTGATAATACTCCTTTCGAAATTTATAGACAGGATAAGATTGTAGATACATATCTAGAACATAAACACGTACAATCAGTAAAAAATGAATCCTATAAATGTAATAAAATAACAACAATAATAATAACAATTGTTTGGTTATCATCGAAAACCATAGCGTAGGTCGTATTTTCAAATTACGCTGTCTAACATTTTTACAATCTACTTGCAATATCTATTATATTTGAAGTTGCATTAAAGTGAGACAAACCTTCTTTCTCATCGTCTAAGTCTGCTAATACCTCTTCTTCAAACATAGAAGATGTGGAAAAATCTACACTATGTACTATTTTAAACTGAAGATATATGAAAATGTATTAAAACATAATACTTCTAAATCTTATGTCGACTGATGATGACTTCAAAACTTACTATAGATTAAGATTTACACTAGTCTACGTGTTTTTCTGGCATGTATATGAAGGAGATATTGGTATCACAAGTGTGAATAGATCTACGCATAACTGATTATTGTTGATGTATGTTATTAATTCAATAAAATATAATCTTCATTAAATAATTGTTATAATATTCATAATTCATCCTTGAATATCGAGAACAATTTGTCTGAGAGATGCCTTCCCCAGCCATACGAACTATTCATGCAACACTTAACGTAACTTAACTTAAGAAAATGAGCATTTAAAGCGCATGCATGGCCAGGATTGCCAATGCTGCAATGGCGACAATAGCAACATTAAACACACTAATAAAATCATATGTTTAACGTCAAGATAGCAGATGAACGAATGTTTTGTGGCATTTGTGTTACGTGGACTTGCGGACAGGCCTTGGCATTGACAAATGGCCCCTCCCAACACGCTTGCGCCAATCCGCTGGTAATCAGTCACAGAACTCGGATAATAGTCCAGATAATATCGGAACATCTGCCCGGAAAAATCTTTGGATTCCGATTTTTGCATAATCTGATCCAAGGACCTCTGTTAAAGAATCTGCATGTGACTAGGCCCAAAATTGTTCCAAAAATTGTTATTAAACCAATTCCAAAAATTGATTTGATCGCTTTGTTTAAAGCATTGATTCCCAAAGTGGTCTATATCGAACCCTAGGGGTCTATGACAACCTGCAAGGGGTCTACGTAAGCGAAAAAAAATTTGGGGGTCCATGAAATGAATATGGG
This sequence comes from Acanthoscelides obtectus, assembly GCA_963669975.1. NCBI lineage: Eukaryota > Metazoa > Arthropoda > Insecta > Coleoptera > Chrysomelidae > Acanthoscelides > Acanthoscelides obtectus. The sequence goes on from CAVLJG010000009.1 coordinate 75,080,327, forward strand.
GGTCCACGATAGTAGATCTCAACACATACACTGATAGTACCTATTTACTTACATCATACTATCTTATAAAATCAAAACATATACATTATTTATAAAATTACCTATGAAGTAAAAAATTTATTATATATGTTTATAAAATTGTGTAAGTTGTAGGATGTTGGTATTCGCAATACATTTTGAACTTGTAAAAACCTGAGAGTCGCAGTCTCCGAGCTTCGCTACCTTGCACTGACTTGTTCAATTCGTCACTCTATAAATACGAATGTGGGACAAATACGTTTACTGGTTTCCTGAATCTTGAAAAGGAAAGTGCTAAGAAAATATTTTAAAAAATATAAACAAATAGTATATCACACAAATTATAGTCAGTCAGTGTTATTTTGTTTGAGAGTGCTGAAGAAAAGTAAGTACATTATTTTTTATTAAATTTTAGTTTTGTACTCGTAGTTAGCAAAGATAGATAAATTACGCCAATCATGACTTTAGTTATTAGAAGTTAAATATTCAATCATGCAAAATTACTCGAGTACTCCTCAATAGTTTCTTTTTGAAAGTTTTAGCAATCGGTAATGTAATTACAGTGCAATCTCCGTAATTCGAGCTAATAGTTGCAAGAAGATGTTCGAATTATGGAATGTTTTCGGAAAAATCAAAAAATATTTTTAATATACAGCTGCTGGATTTTCTGTCTTATTTAGATAATTTAATTTTGCTCACGGATGACTGATGCCATGTCCGAATCTAAAAAGAAATGTAGACAGTACAGTGTTGATTATTGAAATTTGGCTTCATTCCATCATTGCCGGACAAACAATCGCCTATGTGCCTTTTAAACAACAAAGTTTTGGGCAATGACGCGATGAAACCATCTAAACTGCAAGATCATCTGAGAAGATGCCACCCTGATAAAACAGAGAAAGATTTGAAATACTTTCAAACACTCAAAGATAAATTTCAGAAGAGACCTACACTGGACAGAATGTTCAGTTCGACGTCACAAAGAAATGATGATGGTTTGCGGGCGTCTCACAATATCACGTTACTTATAGCAAAATCCAGAAAACCGCATACTATCGGAGAGAAGTTAATTTTGCCAGCCGTTGAAGAGGTTTTAAAAACTATTTTACACAAACCTGCATCTGATATCATTAAAAGAATTCCCTTAAGCAACAATACTGTTGAAAGACGTATTGATGAAATGAGTTCTGATATTGAAAGCTTCTTATGTAATTATTTGCAAACGACCCGTTTATCTATACAACTGGTCAGACACCTGTTTATTTAATGTTATGTATATTTTACATAACAGATACAAAATTTTATTTTGAGTAGTTTTAATTTAAATTCACGTAATAAATGTATAAATTAACATGTGTTTTTACTTTACTACTTCACTACAGTTAGAAATTTACAGGAAATCAATAGCAGGTAAGTAGGGGGTCTACCCAACACGGTAAAACTTGGCAAGGGGTCTACGACACAAAAAAGTTTGGGGAACTCTGGTTTAAAGTATTTTGCGGTTTTTAGGACATTCTGAACAAAAAATGAGCTTTACAACTTCACTTAAGGTGTAACTGAAAATGTTATTATCTTTTTGATTTGTAAAAGAATTAAACTTTTAATCTGATATAATGAATAGCAGTTTTTCTAACGCGAATCTCACTAAATCCATCTATGCATCAGAGTACAATATCTGCTAACTGCAAAGAAAGTTAGCAGAAATGTCAGCAGTCTGCACTAATTTTGTCAATTAGAGCTTCATTTAGATAAAAATGCATTAAATATGTGTTAAACGTCATTCATTTTTTGTGACCAAGTCCTAAGGTCGGTAGTATAAAATTGATAAGGTTTTTTTCGTCCCCTGTAAAATTACGGTTCCTGCATATAGCAGGTATTGTCAGATGCTTCCCATCAGAAATTCACGGATAACATCCAGATTTTCACATTATACCAGGTATTCTATACATGAAAACAGTTTTAATGGACGGACGGTGCGAGCAAGATCAATCATGCACCGCGTGCACTGAAAGTGGCATGAACAATTTGCTAACACGTTTGTTGTACTTTCTGCAAATACCGCACGCGAAAAGTTGCACCATTATCGAGTTACGCGAGGTGCGATGTTTTCAACTTTCAAATTAAACTTTCAAGCTATAAATTTATCAATATTCGCTTTTACGAATACAAGTTAATAATAATCACTGGACAACAAATTTTAGTTTTTTAATTGTATCTTGTGTGAAAAGTGCATTTCTTTGTTAATTTTGGGGCGCTGAATCCAAAAATGACAATGAAATAGAAAAATTAGTTGCGGTTTAGAAAAAAAGCTTTTTATTTTTAAGGATATATTAAAAAAAGTAACAAGATTCATATACTTATAAGAATCACTATATGCGCTGTCTTTTTGCTATTCTTTTATGGATCGTTTCTGGAGCATCTCTACCAAGAGTCCAACAGTAGTCTGCAAGCATGGAAGGATTCCACTTTCCCTGGTACCTTTTTTCCATTGTTGAAATATCCTGATGAAAACGTTCGCCGTGCTCATCACTTACGGCTCCGCAATTGTCAGGAAAAAAGTCCAGGTGTGAGTGTAGGAAATGTATCTTAAGAGACATATTACAGCCCATCTTGTGATACGATGACAGCATATTTTTGACAAGGGTTTTATAGTTGGCAACTTTTCTATTTCTCAAGAAATTAGTGACCACCAGACGGAAATCATTCCAAGCAGTTTTTTCAATACCTGTTAAAGTGTTTGCAAACTGTGTATCTTTCAAAATATTTGGAATCTGTGGCCCAACAAAAATACCTTCTTTAACCTTTGCCTCACCTAGTCTTGGAAATTTCTGACGCAGGTATTGAAAAGCTGACCCATCTCTATCTAATGCCTTGACAAAGTTTTTCATTAGGCCCAACTTATATGCAGTGGTGGTAATAAAAATTTTTTCGAATCTACTAATGGCATATGCTGTACATTTTTTTGACCTGGCTCTAGGAATTGACGAACAGGCCAGTTTTGTCTGGTGTAATGAAGTGCTTTGCCCGACTGTCCCATTCACACAAAACTTTGTGTAGCCTAGCTGCAGCCCAAGTAAAAGTGCAACAATTTTTAAATCGCCACAAATATGCCATTGGTGCTCATCGTATTTTATGCATGTCAATAGGTACTTCATATTGCCATATGATTCTTTCATGTGAACTGCATACCCTACAGGAAGAGATGGTAAAATATTTCCAATATGCAATAACACTGCCTTTAAACTCAATGTTGAACTGTCTATAAACAATCTCCTTTCTTCTGGGTTATAGTTTATATTTAAAGCCGCCAGTAAGCCGTTAATGTTACTGCAGAAAACCAAGTTATTCTCCATATTGGAAAATGGTTCTAAGTCTTTGTGGCGTTTACGAAAAACACATACCGAAACATCGTCTTCTAACAAGTTCCACTGCTGCAGTCTTGATCCAAGTAACTCTGCCTTACATTTTGGAAGTTCTAAATCTCTTACAAGATCATTTAATTCTGACTGTGTTATTTTGTGCGGTTGGTGGCATGACGTGCTCGGTATAAAATCAGGATCTCTTGACGTTGATGGCATATCTTCTTCCTGACGAATCACTCGATCGCCATGATCTGATTCGTTTTCTGATTCGCAAGTGTAGGATTCTGGGGGTTTTGGAATAGGATTTTCGTCACCGTGAGGCACAGGTCTCATCGCAGATGGTATGTTTGGGTAGTTAATAACCGATTTTTTTTTCTTGGACATACCTGTGGCTTGTCCAACACAAGGTACCATGCAAAAGTAACAATCATTAATATGATTTGTAGGCTCTCTCCAAACCATTGGGACAGCAAAGCGCATAGACCTTTTTTGCCATTTAACCAGCTCCTCAGACTTGAAGCACATGTATTACAGCAGATGTGGGGTGCCCACTGTTTGTCTTGATCACCTAGTTTACAACCGAAATAAAGCTGATATGCCTTTGTTATTAGTGGAGTAATAGACCGTCTCTGAGACGCAAAAGTCACATCACCACACACGTAACAAAACTGATCTGGATTGTTTACACACTTTCGAGACATCTTGCATGAACGCTGTCAGCCAACTGAGGAAAAAATGGCTAATATAAAACAATATAATGAACACGTATGTATAACGTATCACAATCATGCCGATTACATCATCTTTCCTTGCCGAATATAAAAATGTAGTACGTGCATTCTTGTGAGTTACAGTATATTAACACTGTCACAGCAGGAACACATATAATTAGCGTATATCTAAAACTTGAACTAATATTGAGAAAATAAGTTTCATTCCGGTTTTAGCACATTAAAAATAGTAATATTTTGTTGATTTTATTTAGGATATTTTTTGGCTGTTGATCAGTGATAATTAGTGAAAGAAAAAATGTCAGTTCTGACGTCTACAAAATCCGTTTCTTGGATAAACCCGTCGCGTAGATCAGGAATCTGACAACAGTTTTTCACTGTGATCGACAGAGAGTCCAAAATGTTCAATTTTCCTACTTCAAATAGTACTCTCCGATACTTTACGAATTTTCGATGACCTCGTCCGAAATCAGCGTTGGGAGCTTTTTTAGCTTGTAAGAACGAGTGACGAAATACGAGGGTGGTACGAGAAGTACCCGGCCTGACGTAGAGATGGCGATAGTTGTTTGGAAAATATCATTGTATTAGAAAGTATGCAACCTATAAAGCATATGTGTCATGTTTCAAGACGCCACGTTGTTTAGTATTTGTTTGGCAGCCATCAATACTGAACGTTTTCAGTGAATTTGTGAAAATGGAGAAAATTAGTCATCGTTATGTGGTACAATACTCAGGCCTCAGCCCAACCAATATAAAAGCTGAACTGGCTTCTACTCTGGGTGAGTCTGCTCCTTCATTTACAACAGTAAAATATTGGGTAGCAGAGTTTAAACTAGGCCGTATGAGCTGCCAAGACGAGCATCGCAGTGGTCGTCCAAATGAGGTGACGACTCCAGAAATGGTGAAGAAAATTCACAAAGCGGTACTGAATGATCGACGACTGAAAGTGCGCGAGCTAGCAGACATAGTAGGCATTTCAAAAGATGCGGTTCATCGCATATTAGCTGAAAATTTGGACATGAGAAAGCTGGGTGCAAGATGGGTGCCGCGATTGCTCACAATGGAGCAAAAACAGTGTCGTGAAGATGTTTCAATTGATTGTTTAGCGAAGTTTCACAACAACAGAGCAGAATTTTTGCGTCGTTTCTTAACCATGGATGAAACATGAGACCATTCCATCTGCAGGCAAGGTTATGGCGTCGGTTTTTTGGGATGCGCGTGGGATAATTTTCATTGACTGTCTTGAAAAAGGTAAAACTATCAACGGCGAGTATTAAGCGAACTTATTTCAACATTTGAGCGATGAAATCAAGCAAAAATGGAAGCATTTGGTTAAGAAGAAAGTGTTGTTTCATCAAGACAATGCACCAGCTCACAAATCCGTTATTGCAATGGCCAAAATTAACGAATTAAAGTTTGAATTGCTACCTCATGCACCCTATTCACCAGATTTAGCCCACTCGGATTATTTTCTGTTTCCCAAACTTGAAAAAATGTCTCAGTGGTCAAAGATTTTCCAACGATGAAGAAGTGATGTCGGCAGTTAATGGCTATTTTGAAGAGCAAGACAGTTCTTATTATAAAAAGGGTATCGACCTTATTGAACATCGCTGGGAAAAGTGTATAGGGCTCAAAGGAGATTATGTTGAAAAATAAATACATTTTTTCATAATTTTTGTGTTTTCTTCGTTGGGTCGGGTACTTCTGGGACAACCCTCGTAGTCTAATCATATTAGACAAAAATACCTCTGGCTTGCGAAATAATTGTAAAGTCTGGTTTTATTGCTGTAAGTTGTTCACGGGGGTAAACGCCTCAATTTTTGAGGTAAAACTTTTTATTCGACAACAAAGAAAGAGAAAACGTGGTTTTTGGGATTCAATCGAAAGTGTTGGCAGGAACGGAAAAACTCTGCATACAAGGTTTCTAGGTAGACCTACAAAATAAGACCAGACGTAAAAAGATCCGACTAATAGCAAAAAAGTTATGGCCGAAAACCGAGACAAACTGCAGGTTTTGGCACATGTTGGTAATGCGACGATGGCTTCTCGCAGATATTTGAAGTTCCTTAAATTCGGAGGATTCTTACTACTTGGGTTATGTTTAATCATCAACATCCAACTAGCAAGCTCACAATTCTCCAATTTAGAGAAAAACTAGCGAAATATTTCTATCAGTGTGGCAGAGAAGAATTGCAACCAAGAACTCCTAAAAGATACCATACCCTTACTGTAGGAGAAACCGAAAACAAAAAGAGGAGAAAATGCTACAAATTACTAAGAAGAACAATGAATAATCGCGAAGCAGACAAACAGGTGAAAAAGTCTACACTCACTGCGAGGAGTGCGCGGGGAAGCCGGCCTCCTGCTTAGTTTGTTTTAACGAAGCCCATTAGTCGTTTTGTATTGCAAAATCAATATTTTACTTTTCTTTTATACAAATGACACCATATTTTAGCTTAGAATTTGACTGTTTCTATATTATAGCTTAGGATTTGACTGTTTTAGTTTAATATTACAGAAAGTGTTTTTAATATTATTGCAAAAATACATATTTTACTTTTTTATATCGTAAAAATACTATACTACGTGACATATAAATCCGAACACCCAGTTTAAATGGTTTTATTTTAATAAAATTTTGTATAAGTACTTAATGAAGCATAATAAGTAAATGATAAAAATTTCAAAATGATTGCGCTGCTTTAAAGCCCTTTGACCTTTAATAATCTGTGGATGCATCCTGATGTGCTACGCATTCTCCAACGCGCCTAGGCATGCTTCTGATCAGGTGGTCAATGTCCTCCTGTGGTATCTCATTCCAGGCAACCACCAACTCCTCTCGAAGTGCTTCTAAAGTCTGAGGAGGACGTTGCAAATTGAGCAATCTCCTACCCATCATATCCCACACGCGCTCAATTGGGGATAAATCGGGAGATCTTGGTGGCCATGGTAACAATGTGACATCATTATGTTGAAAGAAGTCTATTGTGACTCTTGCAACATGTGGTCGGGCATTCTCTTGTTGGAAAGTTGGATCTGCCAGGGTGTCAAGATAGGGTAAAGGATGGGGTACTAGGACTTCGTGGATATAACGCTGCACGTTCATGTTACCTCTGATGAAGATTAAAGGTGATCTGGAACCATAAGCTATAGCACCCCAAACCATAACTCCAACAGTGTGATGAACATGTCTTTCAACAAAAAACTGTGGATTCCTCCTTTCACCACGTCGCCTTCTAACCCTGGTACGACCATCGTGCATGCCTAAACAAAATCGAGACTCGTCACTAAAGACAATACTGTTCCATTCCTCATCCCAGAGTGACCGTTGTCTGCACCACTCAAGGCGATTGCGTCGGTGTTCTCGAGTTAAAGGGAGGACCCAGTGTGGCCGGTATGAAAACAAGCCAAAGCTTCTCACTCGTCGGTAAACAATTCGCATGCCAATAGGTCTTCCGTGTTCTGCAAACCATTCATTTGCAATGGACCTGGTAGTGGAGAAACGGTCCCTTAAGGCCAATAATCTTAGGCGGCGATCTTCACGGTCTGTTGTTCTACGGCGGCGTCCAGTGCCCCTTGCTCTTTGCGTACGGCCGTCTCGAAACCATGCCTGACAACACCTAACCACAGTGTCTACACTTCTTTGCACTCTAACTGCAATTGCCCAAAAAGAAAGTCCAGCTTCCCGAAGTCCCGCTATACGGCCCCTATCAAACTCACTAAGTTGACGAAATCGTACAGGTCTCCGTACTCTAGGCATCGTAACCGATCGTAAAGGATGTCAAGAACCAAAATCCGCCAACGTTGATTCTTTACTGCTTCTGAAATATTCATTTCTAGAGCGTTAGTGAATTAGAGAAAAGCAGTATAAAAACCGGAATGTCCAACTGATAAGGCTGAAAATTTTTTCACTTGTTATTTACAGTAAGATAAATACATTCATCAACTTTTATTAAAATAATACCATTTAAACTGGGTGTTCGGATTTATATGTCACTTGGTATATTATTTAACTTTAGCTCTGTTTTAGCTTAAAGGAACTTTTATAATTATTACTGTGTTGTTATTTCTTTTTTATTTTATAAAAAAAACTTTATTGTTGACTACGGGGTATATTTCACCCGCAACGCATGTCGGGCCAACTCAGTACGAGTCAAGTTTGCCCCGTAACGCATATCAGGCCAACTTAGGTTTTTAGCCAATGCAGTGAACGTGTTTAAAATATCTGGATCACACAGGTCTGTGATTCTCAGTCTTGACTGTTTTTCAGTCCGTGCTTGTTGTATATCGATGCGTCATATGCGCTGAGTCAACCTTCCTGACGAAATATTCAGAGAACCATCATAGATGGAGTAACTCAAAAAAAAACTTACTACTAACTCTGAAGGCAATTCAACTCTTGAAGGGATTACTCAAGGATATAACTACTAAAATTTGACAAAAATATAGGTAACTTTTTCTTGGATGGCAGCCCATTTTAACAAAATGCTATAGTCAACGCCAAACAAAGTGGCGTGCACGTCATCAAGGTGGGTGTGTTGAAAAATTTACATTGTTGCCAAACTTTTTGTAAAATAACAAAATTTATTATATACATATCTAGGTTTATAATCAATATTAACCTCAAATGAGAACAAAAATAATAGTATAATAAAATTATAGATCTGTACTTGCATAATCATTAAGTATGACAATTATTGATCAAATGACACTATGAAACTACCATATTTAATTGATAGCTTAAAGGTACTGAATAAAAATCCAAATGGGGTCCTCCAAATTTTATGCATGGTATTTATTTTACAGAATTCATACAGAAAAATGCATTCTAAAATTAGGTAAGCTACTGGTGTAAGCTTTTTCTGTACAATAAAGTTAGTCGGAGTTTCTTTCTTCAGCGCTGTCTGAATCTGAATCTTCATCACTCTCAAAGTTGATTATTAAAGGTTCGATGTCTGGTCGATCAAAAATTCGTTCTCTTTCATACCATTTAAAAATTTCTTGTTCAGTATGTCGAACACTATTTTTCCACATGTCTGGGGTAACCGTTTGTAGAGCCTCGTTCCACATATCCAAACAGTCTTTTTCACTGTTACCATCTCTACCAATATGTCTGTTATAGTAACCTTTTGCTATGCCCCAAATTAACTCAATAGGGTTAAATATACAATGGTAAGGAGGCAGACGAAGAACTTTGTGCCCATGTTGTTCCGCCAATTCATCAATCACGTATATTTTAGGTGGTTTGTTTCTAAAAAAGCAGTTATTTTAAGAATAGGAATAAACAAAAGAAATATAAACTGTCGACCAAAATATATATAATTAAGAAGCATTATGTACCGAGCAACAATACTCAATAGCTCTGTTTTAAACATTGTGTTTAAAAATGGTATGTTTTGATTTGTCAACCAGTCTTGGATATTTTTTTTTGTCCATGCATTGTTGGGCACTTTGTTCAATATCATGCTGTGATAAGGGGCGTTATCCAGTATAATCATAGATGGACTCTCCAATTTTTCTAATAACTGATGTTGAAACCATTTCAAAAAATTGTCCTGGTTCATCTCTCCATGGTAATCGCTCAATTTTGTTTTCGAAGAAAATATCGCTTCACTACCCTCAATAAACCCATTTTCATTTCCAGCATGTAATATAATGTATCTAAAATATATTAGTTTTAAATTTTATAGTGCAAATTGTGTAAAAGTACATACCTTTTACCATCTGTTTTAATAGCTTTCACGCTTTTTTGGTTTCCATTTTGCCAAGAGCGACCTATGGTCCCATTTTGAAATATCCAAGTTTCATCGAGGAAGATAAACTGGTATAAGGCCTCAACCTTGGCTTGATTGTATTGCCTTAGAAATTCCACCCTTTTCAAAGCTATACTTGGTAGTTCCATGAGCCCTTGTCGCGGATTGTCCTTAAGCCACTTAAATCCAAGATCTCTAAGCAACCGCCGTAAAGACGTGGCACTACCATCAAATAATGCCCTATCTCTTAATCGAGACCATAAAGTTTGTATCGTAACTTGTTCTTCTGAAACCATGTGTAATATGACATTATAATTTAGTTAACAAATTAATGCAAATTTCTGATAAGTTATTATAATAAGATCTTACTTTTGTGATACATATTATAGATCACTTCTCGAATGGCACTTGTATCCAATGTCGCTGTGTTGGTTACACGTTTAATATAACTCCGCTTTTTCTTGGGCGATTCTAAATTTGCATCACTTTTCACACCCTCGGAAATACGACTAACTGTCCTTAAACTAATTTTTAAAGCAGCAGCAACACGCTACAAAAAATGAAATAAAATTTCACTATTATTAATATACATTACATATAATTATTAGTAACCTACCTCTTGAACAGCATCTAAAGGCAACAAAGGCCCGTTGTTGTCCCTTTCTTGCTCAAAGTAGTGCATTAACGAGGCCACGAGTTCCTTACACCGACTATTTAACTGTTTGGGCATCTTTATATACCAAAATTGCCTTTATCTACTCGTAAAATGAATAATTTTGTTTTGAAACAAACAGTTGTTGATTTACAGTATGCGGGGCCAAAGGATTTATAAAGATTTGAAATGCCACAAATTGATTCAGTGTCAAAATTAATACAAATGTCAGTTCCCAGTTTAAATAAGTTTCAAGGTGACAATGTGTCAACGCTGCGAAATCGGTTTAGTGCGTTTACATGTCGATAAGTGATTGGAGCGTTTGCAAAACATTTTATTTCGCATAATGCGTCTAAATTTATCAGAAAGCAACTTATGTGATATTTTAATAACAATGTTTATATGACTATTAACCATAATAAGAGAGTAATGACCATTTTACAATTTATATATCACATTAATATGAAACTGCAATAGAGCAATTGTTTGTGATAGAAACCTAGGCATTAGGTCGGGGAATTTTTATCGTGATGACGTGCACGCCACTTTGTTTGGCGTTGACTATAGTTAGGTTAGAGAAGGTTCATTGTATCCGAACGAAAATTTAATTCCACAAATGAATTCCAACATATACCACAAACAACCGGATTTATCGATTATGATTGGTGAAAAATTGCCGCCTGTTACATTGTGTAGTTGGAAAAGGATAATGGACGTAAGAATAAATTGATATTGGATTCCCGTAGCTCCTCGCAAAGGAGGCGCGAGGAAAAAAAGCGGCGATGTCTGTAAACAATGAATGGCACAAGCGGATCTCGGATATCTCTAAGAAAACGTCGTATTTCTCAGAGGTAGTTTCCTGTGAACGCCCTAGGGAGGCGCGCGAGATACGTATACGTGTATGGAAATTGCTATTTATATATTAAGAATGAAAAGTGGCACCTCCTTGCCATGATATACGTATACATCGGGAAAGCGGAAAATGATATCTATTATCTGCGCTTCTGTGGGAGCTCTCGATCTTTTGAGAGCGTTTTCTTCTTATTTAATGCTTGTAACGCCGTGCAGAGTCATCGCCTCCAAGAAAATACACAGTCGAGTAGTACTTATTCCTAAGGCGAACGTCACACAATCAGCATTTACCTTGTGGATGTCATCAGTATCACCGAATTCGGACTATACGCCATTCGTAGTCCATATACGCCCCCGCACAACAAAGATGCAGCGCGACAAAGCGGCAGCGGCTTAAGCGTTGCAACAGCTATTGGTCGATAGGGCATAAAACTACCAACAAGTGCAGCATTCGACAGGATAGAACTCGGGCTCGAGGGCCTCGGTTGGTCGCGTTGGTCAAAGTGTCGTGTTACTGATCACCTAGCCGGCCGGGCCGCGAGTTCGAATCTCGCCTTCGCCATGGATGTTGTGACGTCGTGTGTTTGTCCATAATTAGAGAAATATGAGTAACACACATCTGTGGCAAATGGATAACAATGCCAAAAAAAAAAAAATGAACGCGGGCTCGGCCTATCGCCGGCACGCCGACGCCGGCAGTTGCTGTTCATAGCGTGTGTTTATATACTAAGTGACATATAAATCCGAACACCCAGTTTAAATGGTTTTATTTTAATAAAAGTTGGTGAATGTATTTATCTTACTGTAAATAACAAGTGAAAAAATGTTCAGCCTTATCAGTTGGACATTCCGGTTTTTATACTGCTTTTTTTTAATTCACAAGAATTAATATTTCAGCCGCAGTAAAGAATCAACGTTGGCGGATTTTGGTTCTTGACATCCTTTACGATCGGTTACGATGCCTAGAGTACGGAGACCTGTACGATTTCGTCAACTTAGTGAGTTTGATAGGGGCCGTATAGTGGGACTTCGGGAAGCTGGACTTTCTTTTCGGGCAATTGCAGTTAGAGTGCAAAGAAGTGTAGACACTGTGGTTAGGTGTTGTCAGGAATGGCTTCGAGAAGGCCGTACGCAAAGAGCAAGGGGCACTGGACGCCGCCGTAGAACAACAGACCGTGAAGATCGCCGCCTAAGATTATTGGTCTTAAGGGACCGTTTCTCCACTACCAGTTCCATTGCAAATGAATGGTCTGCAGAACACGGAGGACCTATTGGCATGCGAAGTGTTTACCGACGAATGAGAAGTTTTGGCTTGTTGAGTGGTGCAGACAACGGTCACTCTGGGATCAGGAATGGAACAGTATTGTCTTTAGTGACGAGTCTCGATTTTGTTTAGGCATGCACGATGGTCGTGCCAGGGTTAGAAGGCGACGTGGTGAAAGGAGGAATCCACATGTTCATCTCACTGTTGGAGTTATGGTTTGGGGTGCTATAGCTTATGGTTCCAAGTAACCTTTAATCTTCATCAGAGGTAACATGAATGCGCAGCGTTATATCCACGAAGTTCTAGAACCCCATCTTTTACCCTATCTTGACACCCTGGCAGATCCAACTTTCCAACAAGATAATGCCCGACCACATGTTGCAAGAGTCACAATAGACTTCTTTCAACATAATGATGTCACATTGTTACCACGGCCACCAAGATCTCCCGACTTATCCCCAATTGAGCACGTGTGGGATATGATGGGTAGGAGATTGTTCAATTTGCAACGTCCTCCTCAGACTCTAGAAGCACTTCGAGAGGAGTTGGTGGTTGCCTGGAATGAGATACCACAGGAGGACATTGACCACCTGATCAGAAGCATACCTAGAATGCGTAGCACATCAGGGTGCATCCACACATTATTAAAGGTCAAAGGGCTTTAAAGCAGTGCAGTCATTTTGAAACTTTTATCATTTACTTATTATGCTTCATTAAGTACTTATACAAAATTTTATTAAAATAAAACCATTTAAACTGGGTTTCGGATTTATATGTCACTTAGTATACATCAGCATGTCGTCTACGGATACAGCAGATGAAACTGAGAATATTCCTCCCGATGCTTCCTTCAGCCATGCTTCCTCTTCAGTGATGTCTCCTCCCCGAAAACGTGACAAGAAGGGGCATTTGAATATTCAGGCGAAATAAATTTTCCTTCACGTTTATAAGCGCGAAATTTTAGACCATCCTGAAATGAAAATTCATGATATTGAATGGCGAACAAAACGGACTTAGGTCCTAAGACAATTTTCAACATTGTTAAAGAATATAACAAAAGCAAATAATTGTAATTGATAATGCTGCACACCACACTTGAAAACTAGAAAAAAATCCCGCGATATCCACAAGAAAGGCAGAAATTCAACAATAGGCCGTATCAAAAGACATTAGTTTCAATGAAAATATGGCCAAACCAGCACTTATCAATCTAGTCAGGCAGCACAAATACAAATATTATAGATAGAAAACATAGAAAAATGTGAAGACCCACTTCTAGATGAGGATCCGTACCATCCTGTCCCTGAATATGTTTATACCTTTATTTAAAAATAAAACTAGTAATGTTGACAGTCAGCCTGGATATATCTATGATTACTCGAAAGGAGATTTTTATAAGTTATAAAATCTGTTAGAATTATCACTCCTATTAGAGTTGCAAGAATGATTATACAGTATTCCTTAAATTGTATACTGTAAGGACATTGGCAAAACCCTCTTAGTACTGCTATACAAGCAGAACGGGCACACCTAATAGGACACTTGAGTCATTTAAGAGGTTGTATAAGGGCTGCAAGTAACAGTTATACAACAAAAGTGTAAGGATCTTGCAGCCGCTATAGGACATTTGCGTCAGTGCAAGATTCAGTTTTTGTCAACTATACAACTATTCTGTTACGTGATTCTATTTTATTACAACCAAACTAATTCTTATATATTGTATAGACGAAGTGAAGAATATACAACTAACACATTACAGTCATCTTGTTTACTTACATATCGGCCATTGTGAATTTCATACACAGGTATATGATAAACTTCTACACTGTGATATAGGGCTATTGAATTACTTGCGCAGCAAATTTTATTGTGACTATCGTGCAAAGTAGTTACGCAATTTGTACGGGCTTCGTAATTGATTCATATTTTGACAATGATCAAAAGGTCTAGATTTTTAAGATGGAAAACTGAACTTATCTGCGGGTTTGTTTTATAAACGTTACCATGGATGCCACAATACAACCATTTTGACTAACGTGCAAATATGCCGTATAAAATAGTTGTATAAACAGTTAAAAATTTGCCCTATAAGGTGTTGTATAACTATGCTATTAGAATATTTTAAACACTTCATTTTAGAGCAAATATGTTGCATAAAGCAAATCTGCATTCCACAAAACTTTAAGCCAGCATTTTGATGTTCAGGCAACAACAACAGAGAGCCTTCATGGCTGAACGGCTCTTTTACCAAAAGCTTATACCACTAATTTGCTAGTTGGGTGGTCAGATCTTCAGAAAGCTGAAGATGTGAATACATGTACTGACTCATTCTATGGAAAGCTTTATGGATGTTTAGACCAAGCGATACCCAAAAAAGCAGTGAATAGAGCCACGTATACTGGTGTCAATTATCCAATTTACTTTTCCTTGGCACTGAAGAAAAACATTAAATTAAAAATCGGCTTCGCGGACAAATTAAGAACGGTAAAGCTAGCTTAGAAGTTAAAAAAGACAGTCCACAATCAAGCACCAAACTGCAAAAGAATGTCAGGCCTATAATGAGACAATTGAACATAATGTCAACAGTGACCCCAGCAGCTTTTGGGACTTCGTAAGGTCAAAGCGTGCAAAGCCTTCAGAGGTTATGTATGAGGGTTGTGCCATTAGTGGTCCCCAGGAGATATCCGATACGTTTGCATTGTATTTTGGATCAGTATTCCATAATAATGACTACACATTTTCCCAGGTCACCGAGGCGCAAGTTAAAGCAAGTATCAGGAGGTTAACAATTACAGACCTATCACTGTTCTTAATGCTCCTGCAAAGATTTTTGAAAACATATTGTATCAAGATATCCTGAACTCGTGTATAAACGAATGTGCTCTTCAACAACATGCTTTCTTGCCAGGTGTCTCAACTGTTACCAATTTGAGCATTTTCAGAGGCAGCAGCTGAGGCTATAAATAATAAACAACAGTTGGATGTTGTGCTTACAGATTGAGTCAAAGCTTTCGATAGGGTTGACCATGGCCTGTTGGTGGCCAAACTGGGTAGATCTAGTTTTTCTTCAACCGCATGTGAATTTATGGCATCTTATCTTACCATGAGACGATAACAAGTAAAGGTTGGCAGATCAGTATCAAACCAATACATAGTTTTATCTGGGGTGCCGCACGGTAGTAACCTTGGTCCTTTGCCATTCTGTATTTTTATTAACGACATACCAAACTGCATAATAAACAATTCAGAATACATTCTCTATGCTGATGACTTTAAAATATTCAAGCCCATAACATCATCTAAGGATTGTCATGAGCTACAGAAGGATTTAGATTTGGTATCCAATTGGTTTCACGAAAATAAGATGTTAAAAATTGACAAATGCCATGTTTTAACTTTTACACGTAAAAAACAATACATAAATTTTACATACATCATTGAAAATGTACAGCTAGACAGAGAAAGCACATGCAAGGATCTTGGCGTCTACTTCTAAACAAACTTAACATTTGTCCAGCATTATGAGTTATTCTGAATGTCACAAAATGTAAAATTTGTTCATATACCAGTAAAATACGTCCGATAACTTTTGACTACAAACTGGAGCACGAGTGCTTAGTGAGATGCTCAGAGGTGAAAGATTTAGGTGTTCTGTTTGACAACAAATTAGAATTCACCTGTCATATTGATAACATAGTTTCGTCCGCTATGAAGACACTCGGGTTCTTGATACGAAACTGCAAATCTTTCTCTAGTAAAATTGCGCTGTACGCTAGTTCGATCAAAGCTGGAATATGCATCAAGTGTATGGAACCCTTGCTACCAAAATCATATTAATACAATTGGCAGTGATCAAATGACTATGCTGTTTAGATTCGCGATGCAGCCGCTAGAGTTAAGAAGAATTACTAACAGTTTAAGATTTCTTTATAAGCTCGTCCATAATCAAATTGACTCTCCGGCCTTGCTATCCAAACTCAGTTTTCATGTGCCATCTCGCGCTTCACGTATATGTCCGGCTTTTTATTTCAATACGCCAATATCTAATGTTTTGATCAGGTCGCCCATTTACTTCATGTGTTCCAACTTTAATGCAATAGCAGATAATTGTGATATTCATTATGACAGTATCGTTGAGGTAACGACTAAATCCAATGAATATTACTATCTAATATACAACTTTTGATGTGCATACTTTAATGGTAGTCTAAATGGTAGTCGTCCTTTTCTAAATGTTTTTTTTTCTATTTTGTATTTACAATTATATACATTTAAATATTTTATTTTTGTATGTTTTATGAACCCTTGTGGTCTTTTCCACTTATATTGTCCTATAAATGGATGCTTCTGTTGGGAAATAAAGAATTATTATTATTATTATTCATAATTAGGCATACAAGACATTTCAAGGATATAAATACAATAATAAGTTTGTACAACACTCTAGTGAAACCTAATTTAGAATATGCATCAACTATTTGGTCACCACAAACAATGAACCATATCGAAATGATTGAGAGAGCGCAGAAGAGATTTCTCAGATATTTGTATTCTAAAAAACATAATATATATCCTTTTATGATCTCATATAAGAATATGTTTAATGAATTTAAAATGGTCAAATTAAGCGACAGACGACGTTTGAGTGCTGTTTTATTCCTCTACAATGTCACTAAGAACCTAAAGTATGAGAAATGTGACATATAAATATGTATTATTTGTAGTTCCTAAAGTTAAATTAAGAATAAGAAAAAACAAATTGTTCCAGTGTCAAAAGTGAAGTAGCTCTCCTATAAATAGGATGACGTACGAATGTAATATTCTTATGCAACGGTGTGATTTAGACCGTTTTTGTACATCAGTAGGACAAATCAAAGCTGTGTTTCTCAACAGCACATTCTTGATGCCATTAGTATTATATACAATTTTATATATACCTAATATGTATTTTATGTTTGTTTTGCATTTTAAAATGTTGTTTTGTCTTTGTAATTTATTTTTTAGTTGGAGCTCTTACATTTAAATACATTTGTATGTGTTTGTAGGAGGGTAAATAAATAAATAATCTTAAGGTTATTGAGGAAATGGCTAAAAACCAAAGCAGGACCATTTTAAGGCTACCCCCTTATCACTGCGAATTAAATCCCATTGAAGTGATTTGGGCAAAAATAAAAATCTTTGTGGCTTCAAACCATTCAAATTCTGTGAGATCTGGACAATAAGATTGATATTTAAATTGAACCTGTAATAATTAATATTAACCATTCAGACGATGATTCAAGTACTTCCAGCGAATAAAGAATTGTGAAAAGTACTTCTTTCTACAAAAATAATCATATATTTTGTTAGATTATTCCAAGACCATTGTGGAAAATACGGACCTGTACAATCTCGCTTTTGGGCATACTGTGTCTTGTCTGACCGTAAATGGACAACGAATGGGGTATACCTAGAAAGAGCAAGCTTACGACTTATCTGTAAACAAAATTACGTAGTCACGTTCATATTAGAAGTCGATCAGGTTCAAGCCTCCACTTGATATTTCACAACAAATTTGTACTTTCTTGCAAAAGCATGTAAAATTCACGAAAAAAGTGAATGTCTCTGTGGAATGCAAAAAGTAGTTTAAATGGAATAAGAGCAGATTCTTTCATCGACAGCAGTTAATATATCATTGTTATTGGTGTTGCAAAAAGGCATGCACAGGGCGTAAGAACCTAGCTCTAACTTTTTTATCACTTTCCAGAAGACAAGTTGTATATGGAAGCTATAGGCTTTACTTTTACTCTGTCTGGTAATAAGGTGTCTGAAATTTGATGTAACATCTCAAGTTTAATATTACTAACTTTCTTAGCCTTGGTTGGCAGGTGCTTAATAGTTACATTACTCATGACTGCATGAGATAAGTAGGTGACGAGATCCAGTTTCTTTACGAAGAAATATATTTCCCTACACCTTTTTTTCTAGAACTATTAATGTATACGTTTCGTCGCTTGAATGCAGAAGTATTCTAAGTCACAAAATGTAAATTTTACAGGAGTGCTATTTTTCGTGTTTGTGTCTTGCCTAACATTTCTGAGAAATTTTGGATATAGAACGTTTTACCGAAAAAAAAATGACAAGTCCGTGAAAGTGGACTTATATGTGTTACTGACATTGGACTTACAGTAGTTCTGTGAGTGATCATCTGCTGTTATCATAGTTTTGCAGCGAAATGACGTGCCTCAACCCATTACGCCAAAATATCGTTCAAGACCAGTGTTGGGGAAACGCTTGCGCAGGGACTTACAATACCTCTGCATGCAATGTAGGAGACTATGACCTACAATGTCGTGTTAAAATCTAAAAAATGACGAATTTGGACATAAAATAGTTCTGCATTCAGGCGTCGGTTTGTTGTCGAACAAAACGTTTTACGCAAAAATTGGTGATCACATTTTATACGACAATGTTTCAAATACCTCCTTGAATAACTTGCATCTATCAAACTATACAATTATTTCGCCTAATACAGCGTGCGGCAGAGAGGATGGACGGTTTTAAAAAAATCATAAAATAGTTAGTTTTTACTCGAAAACAAATTTATTGATGGAATCAGGTTCACAATTTGAGACAGTCAAGTGTGGAAAATCACATCAGGCATGTGGTGGCCGAAATCGTTGATGCAGTTCTGGAGGCGTTCGCGTATACTCTAGCTTCGAGGTTTCCCCATAAGAAAAAATCGCATATGTATAAATCTGGGGACCGAGGAGGCCAATGGACATCGCCAAACCTGGAAATAAGGCGACCAGGGAAGAGAGGGCCAATAACGTCCATGGATGCTGGAGATCCATATGCAAAATTCGCCTTACCGAACGATCACTAAGGCGAAGTGCAGCAGCATGTTTCCGGGCAGATCGAGTCGGACTGCGAAGAAAGACTTGTCGAACGCGTTTAACATTTTCAGGAGTTCGAACTGTTCGCGGCGCTCCTCTTGGTTTTCTGTTGATCAGTTCACCACGCCTGCGAAGTGATTCAACCCAACGAAGGATGGTGTTTCGAGAGGGAACAGCTCTATTCCGATGAATGTTGAAGTGGCGACGAAACGCACGCTGTACGACGATGACTGACTCATTATTTCGTCCAAGGCTCCATAACGACAACTAGTAAAATAATACTAGGATCTCATGAGTCAAACGGCACCCTCCCCACCTCTCTCGTAGACGGAGGCGGAGAGTACTACCCATCCCAAAAACGTCCGTACTCTCTGCCGCACCCTGTATGATCAGACTATATAATATTCACTTGCCAAGTGCTAGTGGATGCAACGCCTTTTTATTATCCACCCTGTATTCCGATACCATTAGAACTGATGAAAAGCACTATAGCAACCTCCTATCACTATCCATTGATTGAAAACTATTGAAAACTATTCAGCTCATCTCATCTCCCATTCCATCCAAAGAAAACTATAAAACGATCTAGGCATTCATCGGCTGTACATCCGGTTCGGAGATAATTCCTTCCTCTAATTTAGAGAGATGAAAGTTAGCAGAAAGCTGGAATCAGCGTGGAGGAGAGTCGGTTATTTAGCCTGTGCACGAGCCCTGACTCACAATTAGTGGTGGTAGGATTCAGGGCCGGCCCCAGGGCAGAGCAATACCCAGGGGTATGACGTATTTTGGAAAGTGACATTATGTCCGTTCCTTGTGTCATGATGTAGGTTTTCCCATAGGATGTCAACCTGGAACTAGCTGTTGCTTACTATAGTCAACGCCAAACAAAGTGGCGTGCACGTCATCACGATAAAAATTCCCCGACCTAATGCCTAGGTTTCTATCACAAACAATTGCTCTATTGCAGTTTCATATTAATGTGATATATAAATTGTAAAATGGTCATTACTCTCTTATTATGGTTAATAGTCATATAAACATTGTTATTAAAATATCACATAAGTTGCTTTCTGATAAATTTAGACGCATTATGCGAAATAAAATGTTTTGCAAACGCTCCAATCACTTATCGACATGTAAACGCACTAAACCGATTTCGCAGCGTTGACACATTGTCACCTTGAAACTTATTTAAACTGGGAACTGACATTTGTATTAATTTTGACACTGAATCAATTTGTGGCATTTCAAATCTTTATAAATCCTTTGGCCCCGCATACTGTAAATCAACAACTGTTTGTTTCAAAACAAAATTATTCATTTTACGAGTAGATAAAGGCAATTTTGGTATATAAAGATGCCCAAACAGTTAAATAGTCGGTGTAAGGAACTCGTGGCCTCGTTAATGCACTACTTTGAGCAAGAAAGGGACAACAACGGGCCTTTGTTGCCTTTAAATGCTGTTCAAGAGGTAGGTTACTAATAATTATATGTAATGTATATTAATAATAGTGAAATTTTATTTCATTTTTTGTAGCGTGTTGCTGCTGCTTTAAAAATTAGTTTAAGGACAGTTAGTCGTATTTCCGAGGGTGTGAAAAGTGATGCAAATTTAGAATCGCCCAAGAAAAAGCGGAGTTATATTAAACGTGTAACCAACACAGCGACATTGGATACAAGTGCCATTCGAGAAGTGATCTATAATATGTATCACAAAAGTAAGATCTTATTATAATAACTTATCAGAAATTTGCATTAATTTGTTAACTAAATTATAATGTCATATTACACATGGTTTCAGAAGAACAAGTTACGATACAAACTTTATGGTCTCGATTAAGAGATAGGGCATTATTTGATGGTAGTGCCACGTCTTTAAGGCGGTTGCTTAGAGATCTTGGATTTAAGTGGCTTAAGGACAATCCGCGACGAGGGCTCATGGAACTAACAAGTATAGCTTTGAAAAGGGTGGAATTTCTAAGGCAATACAATCAAGCCAAGGTTGAGGCCTTATACCAGTTTGTCTTCCTCGATGAAACTTGGATATTTCAAAATGGGACCATAGGTCGCTCTTGGCAAAATGGAAACCAAAAAAGCGTGAAAGCTATTAAAACAGATGGTAAAAGGTATGTACTTTTACACAATTTGCACTATAAGATTTAAAACTAATATATTTTAGATACATTATATTACATGCTGGAAATGAAGGGTAGTGAAGCGATATTTTCTTCGAAAACAAAATTGAGCGATTACCATGGAGAGATGAACCAGGACAATTTTTTGAAATGGTTTCAACATCAGTTATTAGAAAAATTGGAGAGTCCATCTATGATTATACTGGATAACGCCCCTTCTCACAGCATGATATTGAACAAAGTGCCCAACAATGCATGGACAAAAAAAAATATCCAAGACTGGTTGACAAATCAAAACATACCATTTTTAAACACAATGTTTAAAACAGAGCTATTGAGTATTGTTGCTCGGTACATAATGCTTCTTAATTATATATATTTTGGTCGACAGTTTATATTTCTTTTGTTTATTCCTATTCTTAAAATAACTGCTTTTTTAGAAACAAACCACCTAAAATATACGTGATTGATGAATTAGCGGAACAACATGGGCACAAAGTTCTTCGTCTGCCTTCTTACCATTGTATATTTAACCCTATTGAGTTAATTTGGGGCATAGCAAAAGGTTACTATAACAGACATATTGGTAGAGATGGTAACAGTGAAAAAGACTGTTTGGATTTGTGGAACGAGGCTCTACAAACGGTTACCCCAGACATGTGGAAAAATAGTGTTCGACATACTGAGCAAGAAATTTTTAAATGGTATGAAAGAGAACGAATTTTTGATCGACCAGACATCGAACCTTTAATAATCAACTTTGAGAGTGATGAAGATTCAGATTCAGACAGCGCTGAAGAAAGAAACTCCGACTAACTTTATTGTACAGAAAAAGCTTACACCAGTAGCTTACCTAATTTTAGAATGCATTTTTCTGTATGAATTCTGTAAAATAAATACCATGCATAAAATTTGGAGGACCCCATTTGGATTTTTATTCAGTACCTTTAAGCTATCAATTAAATATGGTAGTTTCATAGTGTCATCTGATCAATAATTGTCATACTTAATGATTATGCAAGTACAGATCTATAATTTTATTATACTATTATTTTTGTTCTCATTTGAGGTTAATATTGCTTATAAACCTAGATATGTAAATAATAAATTTTATTATTTTACAAAAAGTTTGGCAACAATGTAAATTTTTCAACACACCCACCTTGATGACGTGCACGCCACTTTGTTTGGCGTTGACTATATTTCATACATCATAGATCCCTACACTTCCCTTAAAATTAAAAGTAATATACAAATATTTTGAACAGACCTGTCTCTGGATATTATCTTCGTCCTGTTCCGCAGTGGATAGTGGCTGCCGTACTGCCGTGAATGACGAACGGAGAGGTTACAACGTTTATAAGCGCAGGGGAGGCATTAATCGGCTAGAATTTATGTGAAAGTGTACCTGTTTCAAAATATGTTGAACAGCGTGGGTAGCGAATTTTCTCAGGGGAAGGAGGCATTTCCTAAAATCCTTAAAATTGTATACAAAAAATGCAAATTTTATTTGTTTGAGCCTGTTTGACTGACTTGATATATCTAATTTTTTGTTTTACTTGTTCGTAATGAACGTTTTGCTCAGAGTGGTTAACTTACTACTTACTAACCGAACATTACCATTTATGAACTGATGTCAACGTTGTATGTGAATTGCAGAGTCGACCTACATGACGCCATTTATTTATACGCACAAACTAGGATCGTGTTTAGCGTGACCGAAAACTATTCAGCCAGCAGTTTGATAAGTCAAATAAACACGGAAACACAGTACGAGTATATATTTTCTAGTGAAAATTATTCTATCGAAATTAAAAATTCGAAAAATACCTACTGAATCGTTATTCTACACAAATAGTAAATAGGCATGTTAGCACGTAGAATTTATATTAAATCCTGTAGATACAATATCATTAGATGACGTAGGTAATAAGGCATTCAATTTAAACGCTGCATCAGACAAGACAGTTTCAACTTTGGAACAGGATCCCTTTGTTAGGATCTATCACCACCGAGACACTCTTTCCTTTCTCCAAGATAGTGCTGAATATTCCTGGCCCGGAAACTGCTTTACAACTGCGGCCTCGACCGCTTCTTCTGCTGCCAGATCTTCTGCTTCGTGACCTTTTACTCGACCTCTTGCTCCCTGTCCTCTTGCCCCTCGACCTTCCACTCCGTGACCTCTTGCACATTGACCTTCTGCTCCTTGATCTTCTGCTCCCCGACTTCTTGCTTCTCGAGCTCCTCCTCTTTTTTCCTTCCCTTCCTCTCCCTTTCGACCTCTTGCACTCTGACCGCTTTCTCCTTGACCTCCTCCTCTTGCTCGCTAACCTAATGCATGCTGACCTCTTGCTCGTCGACCTCTTTCTCCTCGACCTCGTTCTCTTGCTTCCTGACCTCTTGAGCCTAGACATTCCCCTCTTCCTTGATCTTCGTCTCCGCTTTCTAGATCGTTCTCTGCGTCCTTTAGATTTTGACTTACCCCCAAGGCCATTCTCTGATCTCCTGCAGCTCTTTGAACGTCTTCTTTTATCGTTGGAGATCCCTTTGCACTTTTGTTCATTTTTTTGCTGTCGGCAAGCTTCTTTGTAGAATTTCCGCCTCTGCTCGAGGGTCATTTTACACCAACACTTTGCGCCTTAAAAAAAAAGAATATATGTAAAGATAAAGAACTTGAGAGAAGAAATCGGGGGCAAATGTAAGGCATAAAAATATGAGAACAAGCTCATATAAATAAAATACGGAGTCTTCGAACTTGTTAGTCCTTGACAGTTTACACGGTGTATATATAATAATAATGATTCTCTATATTTATAATGAAAGGGCGAAGGCTCATGCAGCTTCTTTTCTAGTAAAATGATGTGAATACATCCAAATTTGGAATTAAAACTTCAAGCACATACGCTCACGAAAAAAGCTTATCCTAAGAATTGCTAGTGTTACCAGACGATTTTTGGTTGAAATGTCGTTCAAAATTATAGCACAATTACGAGAATTTTCTAATAAGGAACTTTATAACACGACACGCCTATGCGAAATTAATAATAATAATAATAATAATAGACGTCTTTATTTATCCACAATTACATTGTAGTATAGCCAAATGTCAGACTTATATGGAAGTTTAGCATGCTGCTACTCTTACACTTAACCATATAGTCTCTAGCAGATGTTCAAAAGAATACACTATCCACAAACAGATTTGGTTCATTACATCGAAAGTAAAATTTAAAAAAAAAGAGAAAAAGGCATACTTGCCAAACCCAAATGCACCAAAAAATTATTAATCTGAATTAAAGATGGAATAAAAACGAAATGAATGATTACGTAAATTACATGTTTTGAGGGTTGAGTAATAATGTTTTAACTTTTTGTCGGAAGACAGGTAATGAAAATTCTTTATATGCTTTAGGAAGGTCATTATAAATAATAGCAACATTGTAAGAAAAACTGCGTGTAAAAAGTGTAGACGTATGCAGGGGTATTCTAATATTATTTTCTCTGAGAGTTCTACAGTGAACATCATTATTAAATGAAATTTTTTCCTTCAAGTAATAAGGTTTAGACGTGAGCAGCAATTTGTGAACAAAAACTGAATAGTGATACTTGACCATGTCATTAATTTTTAACCAGTTTAGAACGGGATATTTCGCCGATACATGATCAAATTTACGTAAGCCAAAAATGAATCGTATACAATTGTTTTGAATAACTTGAATAATGTTTTTAGTGAAATTGTCTAAACAAGTATAGTATACGATATTACAATAATTTAGTATAGATATGACCAATGCTTCACATAGTTTTTTACGCATCTTAAAATTTAGTAAATACCTGTTTGCTATAAGAGTGCGCAGCCGTAGGTAGGTTTTCTGAGATAGACTTTTAACATGTTCAATAAACCTTAATTTTGTATCAAAAACAACACCAAGAATTTTTGCAGAATCAGAAAATTGCAAGATTTGGTTATTTATCTGAATGTTCAAGAGCTGTGTTACATTGTATGTTTTTCTTTGTGCGCAAAATAATAACATTTTAGATTTTTGTGGATTAATAAGTAGATTGTGATCTAAAGAGTATTTAATTAATTTATTCACATCGTTTTGTAAAATTTGAGTAGTATTATTGACATTATCTGGGTTAAAATAATGAAGCAATTTCGTATCGTCTGCAAATGACTGGACATGAGAATTATCAATACTTTTGCTTAAGTCGAACGTATACATATATGAGGAACAGAAGCGGCCCCAATACAGAGCCCTGAGGTATGCCTGAGGGAATTATTGTCACTTGAGACATTCCTTGATTGAGAAAAACACACTGAGTTCTTTGATGAAGGTAACTGCCGAAAAGTGAAAGGGATACACTGTCAAGACCTATGTAATTTAATTTAGCAAGTAATAATTTATGATTGATGCTGTCAAAGGCTTTCGAATAGTCTATAGAAATTAAGGCTAGTGCCATTTTCTTGTCTAAGGCACTTAAAATATTGTCCTGCAGATTAAGTAGAGCAGATGTTGTACTATATTTTTTTCTAAATCCGGATTGAGTGTCGGGAAGTATAAAGAATTTTTCTAGGTAAGCGGTCAATTGGAACTTTATAATTTTTTCTAAAATTTTGGATAAAATTGGTAATAAACTGATAGGTCTGAGATCATTATACTCAGTGGGTTTCATTTTTTTAGGAATTGGAATAATTAGAGCTTGTTTCCATGTGTTTGGAAAGTAGCCTTTTTCCAAACAGTCGTTAAAGATGTGGACGATGTGATGGAGAATAACTGGCAGGCAAAGCTGGATCATTGACAGGGATATACCATCAATTCCCTTCGCATCAGATTTTAGGCTCCCTATTGCCTGTAATACGTCATTTGAACCAACCTTATTAAAAAATATATTCAGAGCTCAATTTATTTTTGAAATAGTTTTCGCAAACTAGTGTTTTCCCCCTATTACCAGCCTCACTCACATTTTTATCCAAGTCCGCGGTGACGTAAGGTTGGGTATCGTTGAAACTTATTGGCAAAGATCTGAAAATTGAATCAGCTACTTATAGGCTAAATGGATCTACAATGACGATCTTGTTTGTAAAAATATTACACTTCATCCAAAATTTACCTTCTATAGCGACTTTCTTGACGGGCCAGTTGCAATACTTCTTTCTGAAGACCCTCAAGAAGTTGAGGAAAGGGTTGATGGTTATTCTACCTTCCTTGCATCTTTTCCCCTTCGTTTTCTTGCCGCGACGTCGAACATTTTTCCCGTGTTTTGCTGCCCTTTTTCCTTGTCTCTTGCAGCCCCTGGAACGCCTGCGGGCCATTTCAAGCGCGAGATGCCTTACAAATTTTGATGCTACTCAACGAATAACACATTCCCTAATTTCCGAACTTGAAAAAATGAGTATCGAATGACATTTCGCTTGACGCCAGTCAAACTGAAATAAGCAGGCTTTATTCCTTAGAATACAGTGCGTGATTTTAAATGAAACATGAATCTGGGGACATGATGCAATTGACGACATCAGGGCTCTATTCAATACAAAGTATCGTGGAATTGCTACTTGTGACTTACAGTAATACGAGGTATTGTGTTCCAAGTAACTTTCAAACACGATATGCTAGCAGTGCAAGTTACAAGACCATATGCGCAAGCTGGTTGGAGTACCAGTGGTAGTATTTTTATTAATATATCAAATTCGTTTGCTCCAAGAAAATAAAAAAAATAATAATTATTTATTTCATTGTTGAATGGGATAGAGAAAGTCATCAAAACAGTGGTGACGGATTGAAATCTATGAACCATAAATCTAAACAAAAACTTTTCCAAGATGCAGAAATATACTAAGTGACATATAAATCCGAACACCCAGTTTAAACGGTTTTATTTTAATAAAAGTTGGTGAATGTATTTATCTTACTGTAAATAACAAGTGAAAAAATTTTCAGCCTTATCAGTTGGACATTCCGGTTTTTATACTGCTTTTTTTTAATTCACTAACGCTCTAAAAATGAATATTTCAGCCGCAGTAAAGAATCAACGTTGGCGCATTTTGGTTCTTGACATCCTTTACGATCGGTTACGATGCCTAGAGTACGGAGACTTGTACGATTTAGTCAACTTAGTGAGTTTGATAGGGGCCGTATAGTGGGACTTCGGGAAGCTGGACTTTCTTTTCGGGCAATTGCAGTTAGAGTGCAAAGAAGTGTAGACACTGTGGTTAGGTGTTGTCAGGCATGGCTTCGAGAAGGCCGTACGTAAAGAGCAAGGGGCACTGGACGCCGCCGTAGAACAACAGACCGTGAAGATCGCCGCCTAAGATTATTGGCCTTAAGGGACCGTTTCTCCACTACCAGGTCCATTGCAAATGAATGGTTTGCACAACACGGAAGACCTATTGGCATGCGAAGTGTTTACCGACGAATGAGAAGTTTTGGCTTGTTTTCATACCGGCCACACTGGGTCCTCCCTTTAACTCGAGAACACCGACGTAATCGCCTTGAGTGGTGCAGACAACGGTCACTCTGGGATCAGGAATGGAACAGTATTGTCTTTAGTGACGAGTCTCGATTTTGTTTAGGCATGCACGATGGTCGTGCCAGGGTTAGGAGGCGACGTGGTGAAAGGAGGAATCCACAGTTTTTTGTTGAAATACATGTTCATCACACTGTTGGAGTTATGGTTTGGGGTGCTATAGCTTATGGTTTCAGGTCACCTTTAATCTTCATCAGAGGTAACATGAACGCGCAGCGTTATATCCACGAAGTTCTAGAACCCCATCTTTTACCCAATCTTGACACCCTGGCAGATCCAACTTTCCAACAAGATAATGCCCGGCCACCTGTTGCAAGAGTCACAATAGACTTCTTTCAACATAATGATGTCACATTGTTACCATGGCCACCAAGATCTCCCGACTTATCCCCAATTGAGCACGTGTGGGATATGATGGGTAGGAGGTTGCTCAATTTGCAACGTCCTTCTCAGACTCTAGAAGCACTTCGAGAGGAGGTGGTGGTTGCCTGGAGTGAGATACCATAGGAGGACATTGACCACCTGATCAGAAGCATGCCTAGGCGCGTTGGGGAATGCGTAGCACATCAGGGGGCATCCACACATTATTAAAGGTCAAAGGGCTTTAAAGCAGTGCAATAATTTTGAAATTTTTATCATTTACTTATTATGCTTCATTAAGTACTTATACAAAATTTTATTAAAATAAAACCATTTAAACTGGGTGTTCGGATTTATATGTCACTTAGTATATTTGCTTACCAAAAAATGTCAATTGTATGACGTTTGATTCATTTTTGGAATCAAAATTAATAACTCTATTCATCTGTGCAAAAATCCAATATGGCGTCCGTACCTAAATTTGTAGCTGTGCCCCCATTGAAGCGACTTCATATCTCTTACAGTTCCCGAGATCCCATGGTGAGGGTAGAATTTGAAACGCCTTGTACAAATGAGATATTGTAATCAGGCCTCTAAATTGGTCGAATAAGCCTTTGGCTCGAACTCCGTTATTATGGACTCGATACTGGAAGGCGGCTCATGACATATCATGCTCAAATTTGTTTTCTGGTGAGATGGAGTCATGAGGCTTTGTAAAATGTCAAACTTCTAGCTCGAAAAATTGGCTCTGTAGACGCGGTCAAAGCTTCAAGACTATGAAAACTGGTAATTTTACCCTTTATGGCAGCATTGCCAATATCTCGCCGCTCCTGATATAAGGAGAATGAAAAATGAATAAAAGGTCACCTGGAAGACAGATACAGGGTGTAAACGTTATGATAGTCATTACAGACAACGCCGCAATGCCAGACGCAAATTACGATGGAACGCCGTGTAAATAAAGATGGAGTTTTTTATTTTTGGCTCTTAGGTATTATTTTATTATTTGATAATGTAACTCGTAAAATGCAAACATTTAATAAAAACGAACTTACCACTGTCTCAGCGCTACACCTGGTGTGTGAAAATTTATTCGTATTAAAAAAAACCACTTATAAATAGGGAACAATTTTAAAACCCACACAGCACTTTTTTTGTATTTAAAGAGGGTGTTCAAAATGTCGTCCTCTACTTTCCACCCAAGGTTTATTACGACGAACATAGTTTCTTCTTACTTTAGGTCCTCGAAGTTGTCCATTTATTATTTCAGCCGCATTAAAAATGTTTTCGCGAAGTTGTGCTTCAGTTGTTATTAGACCAGCCCCATAAACCATCCCATTAAGTTCTCCCCAATACCAGGAATCCATCGGATTGAGGTCAGGAGATCTTGCTGGCCATTTTCGACGATCAGGAGCATTTCGACCGATCCAGCGATTTGGATAACGTTCATTCAAATACTGTATGACGCCTCTAAAAATGTGTGGTCGTGCCCCGTCATGAAGAAACCACAAATTCTGTCTCCGTTGCATTGGCATGTTGTCTAAGGTCTGTTCCAAACGTTCTGGTAGGTTATTGGCTAGAAAGCTAAAGTATCATTCTCCTGACAACTTTGGGGGTAACTCGAAAGGGCCAATTACCTGATCGTCAAGAATCCCCTCTCAAATATTTATTTTAAAACGTTGTTGGAACTGACCTTAACGAATAGTATGAGGATTTTCTTGGGCCCACGTGTGAGTATTATGGAAATTTAATATCCCGTCTCGCGTAAAAGTACATACGTCCGTCGCTAGAATATTTTTAAGAAAATCCGGATTTTCAATGTTCACTGCCAGAATGTTAGTCTGCGAGGATAGTCTTCAGGTAACAAGGTCTGCACTCGTTGTACATGGTAGCGATAAAGCAAATTATCCGGTAGGATTCTCTGGACTATGGTATGCGATAGTCCTACGCGGCGGCCTAATTCCCGAGTGCTGATATCTGAATTGATTTCCACGATATTTGAAATTTGTTCCTCCTGCTCTACAGTAACCTGTCTTTCACGAATATTGGTGGGCTGAACACTTCGTGTATCTCGAAGTCTTTGGTACACTTGCACAAATGGGTGTACCCGTTGGCGAAATCTGCAACGATAAATTTGAGCTGCAAGATTTGAATTCTGACTAGCTTCACCGTAAACCAACAACATGTTGGCGAACTCTTGATTCGAGAACATTGTAAATAAACACGACGACGTACGCGAACAAAAACAAAACAACACGCCCGATGCCCGATAACTAACCACTGTTACCGTTTGCGATCGATTGCCGGTTCGATAAGAGTGATGAAAGTTCGACGCGCTGTTGTCATGTGTGTTTTAAACATTTAATTTAGCAAGACTTACTTACTGACTACAAATTTTGGCTTAACATAGAAAAACTTAATGCCATTTATTTGCTAATTACCCAATTTAAAAACGTTTTTATTATAGATTATAAAAATTAGTAAGATTGTGGTGATTGTGGTCGATATAAAGCACTTAAAGTTGTAAACTATAAAGCCATTTAGATAAAAATCTATTGACTTTTTGACCATGGGTCATATGAACTTTTTGACTTGTTTTGACTCCCCTTATTACCCATTCCAATAATGACTACCATAACGTTTACACCCTGTATACTATCACTGTTGAGGTACTTGACCATTGTCAATCTACTTGCAACCATTTTTTACGATCTGCCATTAGAACCAGGCCGAGACATTCACAAAACTCTAGTGGCTAGCGTCGCCAACGGCATACAGCAAAGCATGTGGCTCGGAGGAAACTTTGGCCAGTCAAGACTATCAAAAGGCAATATCGCTGGCAGCCGGTGACCCTTAAAGACAACAAAGTCCGTTTCCACAGGGCACAACAATCATTAAAGGGAACGGCAGCTGTTAACAGATCCCAAACTCTGCGTAGAACGGTCTGTCTGCGACCGAAGCGGCACGACAAGCCGCGATGTCGCCGATAAACTTTCTCGTGACGAAGAATCAGGATGGGAAAGGAACAAACATTCAGAGCAGCGGGCCGGATCAGTGACGCACATAACGGGGGGGAAGGGGCGAGGTCTGTTTGGCTCGTCTACTGTGTATCCTGTACCTGTTATGCAGGGTCCACATCAAAGCAAAAACAAGGAACAATTCAAAAACGCAACAAATGAGCAACGTTTTGGAAACAAAACAAGATGAAAACTCATGTCCACAAAGACATGATCGTGGTATTGAAAAAGTATTGTCCGATTTGCGTAAAGATGATATTGGATTGCGAGTACAAATGCGTTCTAGTTTCGAGAACTTTTCAAAAATGTCAAATGAGAACTTTGTACAACTAAGGCAGCTGATCGAAATTTAAAAAAAAATACCAATTTCAGAAATGCCATTAACATATTTGAAGATTTTTGGCAACCGGAGACTCTTATCATAGCTTGAGGTATCAGTCAAAAATATCAAAACAAGCAATATCGATAATAATACCAAAAACTTGTGATGCCCTAACTGAAGGCCTCAAAGAATATATTAAGGTACGTTTTTGATACTAGTTCCTGTTTTATATTTATTTTGATCTTAACCGACTCGAGACGGGTACGCCAAAAGTTGCATGAAACAGAAACAAAACACAAATTGTTGACGAAATGCTACCGATTTGTTGCTTAACATTTTGAAAACCACCAGATGGGTCCCGTGCGCCACACTAATTTTTTTATGAAAATGTATTAAAAATGGTTTGTCAACACACCTTAGATACATCATCTATATAATTTCTTTGTATTCTTTGTAATTTGACTAGTGTACAAAAAATATACACGTGGCCTGGAAGATCATTTCTTTGTTGTCCGCCGCGTGTATAGGTCTGGATACACTCTTCAGACTTGTCATTTCTTGTCCATAACAGTAGCGTTGTTGTGGTAATATATGTATATTATGTGACATATAAATCCGAACACCCAGTTTAAATGGTTTTATTTGAATAAAATTTTGTATAAGTACTTAATGAAGCATAATAAGTAAATGATAAAAATTTCAAAATGATTGCACTGCTTTAAAGCCCTTTGACCTTTAATAATGTGTGGATGCACCCTGATGTGCTACGCATTCTCCAACGCGCCTAAGCATGCTTCTGATCAGGTGGTCAATGTCCTCCTGTGGTATCTCATTCCAGGCAACCACCAACTCCTCTCGAAGTGCTTCTAGAGTCTGAGGAGGACGTTGCAAATTGAGCAATGTCCTACCCATCATATCCCACACGTGCTCAATTGGGGATAAGTCGGGAGATCGTGGTGGCCATGGTAACAATGTGACATCATTACGTTGAAAGAAGTCTATTGTGACTCTTGCAACATGTGGTCGGGCATTATCTTGTTGGAAAGTTGAATCTGCCAGGGTGTCAAGATAGGGTAAAAGATGGGGTTCTAGAACTTCTTGGATATAACGCTGTGCGTTCATGTTACCTCTGATGAAGATTAAAGGTGACCTGGAACCATAAGCTATAGCACCCCAAACCATAACTGCAACAGTGTGATGAACATGTCTTTCAACAAAAAACTGTGGATTCCTCCTTTCACCACGTCGCCTTCCATCGTGCATGGCTAAACAAAATCGAGACTCGTCACTAAAGACAATACTGTTCCATTCCTGATCCCAGAGTTACCGTTGTCTGCACCACTCAAGGCGATTACGTCGGTGTTCTCGAGTAAAAGGGAGGACCTAGTTTGGCCGGTATGAAAACAAGCCAAAACTTCTCATTCGTCGGTAAACACTTCGCATGCCAATAGGTCTTCTGTGTTCTGCAAACCATTCATTTGCAATGGACCTGGTAGTGGAGAAACGGTCCCTTAAGGCCAATAATCTTAGTCCAGTGCCCCTTGCTCTTTGCGTACGGCCTTCTCGAAGTCATGCCTGACAACACCTAACCACAATGTCTACACTTCTTTGCACTCTAACTGCAATTGTCCGAACAGAAAGTCCAGCTTCCCGAAGTCCCACTATACGGGCCCTATCAAACTCACTAAGTTGACGAAATCGTACAGGTCTCCGTACTCTAGGCATCGTAACCGATCGTGAAGGATGTCAAGAACCAAAATCCGCCAACGTTGATTCTTTACTGCGGCTGAAATATTCATTTTTAGAGCGTTAGTGAATTAAAAAAAAAGCAGTATAAAAACCGGAATGTCCAACTGATAAGGCTGAAAATTTTTTCACTTGTTATTTACAGTAAGATAAATACATTCACCAACTTTTATTAAAATAAAACGATTTAAACTGGGTGTTCGGATTTATATGTCACTTAGTATATGTTAGTTCTGCTCTAAATTTCGCGTTCTGCTGTTCATTTATTTCTGACTACTTCACCAGCATAGAATTAGCTGAAAAATTACAAGGCAGTAAAACGCATCTAGTGGGAACCCTATGAAAAAATCGTAGAGGTATTCCGAAATAAATACTGTCCGCTAAACTGAGGAAAGGTGAAATTGTAGGGAAAGAGAAAAACGGCATAGTTATTTTCCAATGGAAAGATAAGCGAGATGTGCTTATGCTTACCACTAGGTATAAACTCAAATTCGTTGAGACAGAACTGATGCCAAAAAGAAGTCGGAAGCTATTCTGGCTTATAATAATGCAAAAAGCTTTATCGATGTACTCGACCAGTTGTCATCCTATTGTACCTCAGACGGAGTATCAAATGGTATAGGAAGGTGGCTGTTGAGTTACTAACTGGAACAAGTATAGCAAACGCCTATTCACTGGACAACAAATTTTAGTTTTTTAATTGTATCTTGTGGGAAAAGTGCACTTCTTTGTTAATTTTGGGGCGCTGAATCCAAAAATGACAATGAAATAAAAAAATTAGTTGCGGTTTAGAAAAAAAACTTTTTATTTTTAAGGATATATTAAAAAAAGTAACAAGATTCATATACTTATAAGAATCACTATATGCGCTGTCTTTTTGCTGTTCTTTTATGGATCGTTTCTGGAGCATCTCTACCAAGAGTCCAACAGTAGTCTGCAGGCATGGAAGGATTCCACTTTCCCTGGTACCTTTTATCCATTGTTGAAATATCCTGATGAAAACGTTCGCCGTGCTCATCACTTACGGCTCCGCAATTGTCAGGAAAAAAGTCCAGGTGTGAGTGTAGGAAATGTATCTTAAGAGACATATTACAGTCCATCTTTTGATACGATGACAGCATATTTTTGACAAGGGTTTTATAGTTGTCAGCTTTTCTATTTCCCAAGAAATTAGTGACCACCAGACGGAAATCATCCCAAGCAGTTTTTTCAATACCTGTTAAAGTGGTTTCAAACTGTGTATGTTTCAAAATATTTCGAATCTGTGGCCCAACAAAAATACCTTCTTTAACCTTTGCCTCACTTAGTCTTGGAAATTTCTGACGCAGGTATTGAAAAGCTGACCAATCTCTATCTAATGCCTTGACAAAGTTTTTCATTAGGCCCAACTTGATATGCAGTGGTGGTAATAAATTTTTTTTCGAATCTACTAATGGCATATGCAGTACATTCTTTTGACCTGGCTCTAGAAATTGACGAACAGGCCAGTTTTGTCTGGTGTAATGAAGTGCCTTTGCCCGACTGTCCCATTCACACAAAAAACAGCAAAACTTTGTATAGCCTAGCTGCAGCCCAAGTAAAAGTGCAACAACTGTCAAATCGCCACTAATATGCCATTGGTGCTCATCGTATTTTATGCATGTCAATAGGTACTTCATATTGTCATATGATTCTTTCATGTGAACTGCATACCCTACAGGAAGAGATGGTAAAATATTTCCAATATGCAATAACACTGCCTTTAAACTCAATGTTGAACTGTCTATAAACAATCTCCATTCTTCTGGGTTATAGTTTATATTTAAAGCCGCCAGTAAGCCGTTAATGTTACTGCAGAAAACCAAGTTATTCTCCATATTGAAAAATGGTTCTAAGTCTTTGTGGCGTTTACGAAAAACACATACCGAAACATCGTCTTCTAACAAGTTCCACTGCTGCAGTCTTGATCCAAGTAACTCTGCCTTACATTTTGGAAGTTCTAAATCTCTTACAAGATCATTTAATTCTGACTGTGTTATTTTGTGCGGTTGGTGGCATGACGTGCTCGGTATAAAATCAGGATCTCTTGACGTTGACGGCATATCTTCTTCCTGACGAATCACTCGATCGCCATGATCTGATTCGTTTCCTGATTCGCAAGAGTAGGATTCTGGGGGTTTTGGAATAGGATTTTCGTCACTGTGAGGCACAGGTCTCATCGCAGATGGTATGTTTGGGTAGTTAATAACCGATTTTTTTTTCTTGGACATACCTGTGGCTTGTCCAACATAAGGTACCATGCAAAAGTAACAATCATTAATATGATTTGTAGGCTCTCTCCAAACCATTGGACAGCAAAGCGCATAGACCGTTTTTTTGCCATTTAACCAGCTCCTCAGACTTGAAGCACATGTATTACAGCAGATGTGGGGTGCCCACTGTTTATCTTGATCACCTAGTTTACAACCGAA
Source organism: Acanthoscelides obtectus (assembly GCA_963669975.1). Classification (NCBI taxonomy): domain Eukaryota; kingdom Metazoa; phylum Arthropoda; class Insecta; order Coleoptera; family Chrysomelidae; genus Acanthoscelides; species Acanthoscelides obtectus. Next base: position 75,116,392 of record CAVLJG010000009.1, read on the forward strand.
ATGAAGCTGATATGCCTTTGTTATTAGTGGAGTAATAGACCGTCTCTGAGACGCAAAAGTCACATCACCACTTACGTAACAAAACTGATCTGGATTGTTTACACACTTTCGAGACATCTTGCATGAACGCTGTCAGCCAATTGAGGAAAAAATGGCTAATATAAAACAATATAATGTACACGTATGTATAACGTAACACAATCATGCCGATTACATCATCTTTCCTTGCCGAATATAAAAATGTAGCACGTGCATTCTTGTGAATTACAGTATATTAACGCTGTCACAGCAGGAACACATATAATTACAGTATCTCTAAAACTTGAACTAATATTGAAAAAATAAGTTTCATTCCGGTTTTAGCACATTAAAAATAGTAATATTTTGTTGATTTCATTTAGGATATTTTTTGGCTGTTGATCAGTGATTTATATAATAAGAATAAGAATGAACGAGAAAAAATAAGTGTAACAAACTTCAAAGAAAAATTATGCTTGAAATTACTTCCAAAAGGTAAACAAAATTTTGATCCCCATGACACACCCGCAGAACATAAATTTATTCAAGCAGGAAAAAAATTAGATGCCTAGTTTGCTATCAACGGGATAAAGATAACCACGGACGACCTTACGCAATAAATAAAACAAAACAAGATACAACTAAATGCCAAGTCTGTGAACTAAAATTTCTTTGCTCAGAATGTTTTTTTGATAAGCACAAAATTATGCCAAAATAATCATTGAACATCATTTGAAAATATGTTTTAGTATCTCATTTTGTAGAACGATTTTGTGTTGTTGGTGTTACATTTAACTTTAGGTCGATAATATAAATAATGTCATGTAATATCTATTTTTGATTTGTTAAAAAAGTTCACTTCGAACGATTAAGAAGCTTGTCTTCATTTCATATTCTACCGTATTACTAGTTAAAATAAACACTTTTATACGCAATAAATAAAACAAAACAGGATGCAACTAAATGCCAAGTCTGTGAACTAAAATTTCTTTGCTCAGAATGTTTTTTTGACAAGCACAAAATTTTGCCAAAATAATCATTGGACATCATTTGAAAATATGTTTTAGTATCTCATTTTGTAGAACGATTTTGTGTTGTTGGTGTTGCATTTAACTTTAGGTTGATAATATAAATAATGTCATGTAATATCTATTTTTGAATTGTTAAAAAAGTTCACTTCGAGCGATTAAGAAGCTTGTCTTTATTTCATATTCTACCGTATTATTAGTTAAAATAAACACTTTTATACGCAATAAATAAAACAAAACAGGATACAACTAAATGCCAAGTCTGTTAACTAAAATTTCTTTGCTCAGAATGTTTTTTTGATAAGCACAAAATTTTGCCAAAATAATCATTGAACATAATTTGAAAATATGTTTTAGTATCTCGTTTTGTAGAACGATTTTGTGTTGTTGGTGTTGCATTTAACTTTAGGTATTATTAGTTAAAATAAACACTTTTATACGCAATAAATAAAACAAAACAAGATACAACTAAATGCCAAGTCTGTGAACTAAAATTTCTTTGCTCAGAATGTTTTTTTGAAAAGCACAAAATTTTGCCAAAATAATCATTGAACATCATTTGAAAATATGTTTTAGTATCTCATTTTGTAGAACGACTTAGTGTTTTTGGTGTTGCATTTAACTTTAGGTCGACAATATAAATAATGTCATGTAATATCTATTTTTGATTTGTTAAAAAAGTTCACTTCGAACGATTAAGAAGCTTGTCTTTATTTCATATTCTACCGTATTATTAGTTAAAATAAACACTTTTATATCAAAACTGACAGGCTATTAGCATTTAGGTTATGAAAAAATCTATTATTACTTAACTATTGATATAAAAATAGCTGAGATTTTTTTCTCAGGCTAAGATTATTTTTAATTCGGCCCAGGCCACGTTAAGTTATATCCAATTAAGAATATACGTGAAACGTGCCGCTGTAGAATACACGTGGCTTAACGTTTCTTCACTGACTGATATATTTATATATACACGTGGCGGTTTGAGCTCAGCCATTATTTACAGGGTGACTTCGAAGTTGAGTCATTTATTTTAACAGTGAGTAGATCTGATCAAAAGAAATGTTTTTTCCTTTACCATTTTTCTGGTAAAATTAAAGTAACAAAGTTATAGCCCTTTGGAAGTTTGAATACCGCCCTGTCTCAATAATAATATTATGTGCTCGTGTTTGGCGACAACGGATATAATCCGCCTTATCGGTTCATCGCATCGGAAACAAAAAAGCGAAAGAATTTGGAACGATGTTTTTACAATTATTTTATTCATTTGTATACAGTCAGTGTCAGTCGGTAACACGTGAGTGAATAGTGGTGTCTGTTGCGTGGCTCAAACGAAATAAAAAATGGCACATGTTTATGCGGATCGGTTTCCCAATCGAGTGCAACCAACCCCTCGTACCTTTGTTAATGTAGTACAACGGGCTCGTGAATCAGGTGACGGCATGCCGGTGCTCCAAGACCTCACGATCAAATACAGGTCCGCACTGAAGTACTTGTCGGGAGGATACTTGATAAAACAAGGTAAAATTTTTTTTAATTTTTTTCTTTATTTTTACACACATATTTTGGTTTATCTTCCTTCTACAATCATTATCTGAAAATTAATGACTCAACTTCAAAGTCACCCTGTATATTCAGGTATACACATGGCAGTCAAAGTATTAATTGTTGAAAAACATTGAGTTGCTGTTTTGTAGGTTTGGTGTGGACCCAGCATTAGACATAATAGTTTGTTATATATTTTCCATTGACACAGCTACCGTATTTACAAAAATGATGAATGTGCCAGCAAACGACCACTGGGGAAAGGAGGTGGGTTGATAAGGGCCATTTTTTGCCCCTAACACACTCAAAAATAAACAGTTCGATTCCAGACTACTATTGAATTAATTTGTGAGCTTCAAGGCGTGTATTTTTTCATTATATAATATTTGAGGTATAAATAATGTATTATGCTTCAGAAATTATTGCCAAGAAATACTCTATTTTGCGCTTTTTCTGCATTTTTGTTGTTTTTCGATCTTTGAATCATGTTTTTCCTACGAAGCGTTCCATGAACAACATTAATTTTAATGCTTAGTGAGTCTACTTATTATAAGCTTGTATTCGAGTATTTATTTGTTTTGGTACAGTGAGCACACCAATCCAAAAATACGTAATATATGCTGCGGGACAGTGAGTCACGCTGCAATCGCTGCATTTTTTCAGATATTTGTATGGGTTGCTAGACGTCCTAATATTTAACTGCCACAAAAAAATATGAAAGCGTTGGAGAGGGGTGAAAACTACCCCCACATCTACATAAATCATAGCACAATTTTTTCGCAACCACTCCGATTATTTTTATTTAGCAGATTCTTTGGTTTAGCTCATCATTGCCCTTATAGGAATAGGCCATTTCGGTTGTAAATGATGAAAATGAGATTAAAAATGCCTGCAAATGCGTTAGATGCAGAATATTGTTGATATTATCTGGGTTTTAAAAGGTATAAACACATTCCTAATCACGAAATTTGCAGAATGGAAATGGAATACATACCGCGACGTTGCCATATTTAAGAAATGTAAGAAAATCAATCAACTCCCTTTTCAGTCTGGAATTTGTCCCCCTTTTAAGACAATATCCATCAACACGCAAACCTATGCAGTATTGAATTCTGGCAATATCGCACACTCTTTGAAAACAAACATTCAATAAAAACCTGTTATATAATAAAATATTTCTCAACTTTCATGTTTGCACTCATTTTCAGTCCCATTTCTTTCATCTATATTCCAAAAACTAGGGTCTGAAATCATGTGTTCATCAAAAACGGCTGGTGTAGCTGAGCTAGAGAATTACCTTTTTTCTCGAAAACTAGCCGAGATACAAAATATGAAGTAAACGAAAAGGTCTGCTAGATAAAAAAATTCAGAGTCGTCGTGACAGTTGCCTGTCTGGAATGATTTATGTGGGGATTGGGGTAGTTTTCACCCTGTTAGAACCCTGTTAAGTCTTTCGTAAAAGTCATATATTAGTACGTCTAGCAAAACAAACGTGTTCCAAATTTCATTCAAATCGGACTTTCTGTTCTTCGACTTCCTTAAAAAATGCGTTTTAAATAAAACTTTGATAAACCAAGCACTTTGCATAGAGCGAAATCATCCCGAGTCAACTTATTTTGACTCTAATAATACGTGGCACTTCTATGTTCAGGGAATGTTGAGACATGCTACATATCTAAATGACAGATCTGCTGAACTTAACAGCAAAAATGGGAAATGGTTATGATTATCAAGGCTTCCGCATTACACCCTTGAAAAATGCACTGATGCAATCCGTACTTACGCGCCATCTATTACTTTTTTTTACCTATAAGTTTATGTGCTACCATGTGAGTCAAAAGTCATGTGGTATGCCAAAGGTGTGCGATTTATGATCATGGATTCGCTTACAACACAACAACGCATTTTGGATATCCAAACTTATTACGAAAACGGTCGAAATATAAAAAATACTTTTCGCAAACTTCGCACTAGTTTTGGCCAACATGGACGCCCTCCAGGGCCTGGAATTCGTTGGATTGTTAATCATTTTGAAGAAACTGGTTCAGCTGAAGGTCGTAGACCATACCAACATGCTCGTCCATCTCGTACTCGTGAAAATATAGCCGCAGTGAGTGAAAGTGTGCGAGAAGATCCAACCACCTCGAATAGGCACCGTTCGCAACAATTGGGAAACAGTGAGACCACTTTACGCCGGATTTTACACATTGGTTTACACCTCCATCCATACAACTAACACAAGAATTGAAGCCGGCACACCATCAACGGCGGCGGATTTTTGTTAATTGGATGCTGGAAAGAGAAGACGGATTTTCGGCCAAAGTGCTGTTTTCTGATGAGGCTCATTTTCACCACAATGGGTACGTAAATAAGCAAAATTGCAGAATCTGGGGAGCTGACAATCTACACCAATATCATGAACAACCTCTCCATCCTGAAAAACTGACTGTTTGGTGCGGATTATGGGCTGCTGGCATCGTTGGACCATTCTTCTTTGAAGATGCCGAAGAAAAGGCCATTACCGTCAACGGGGAACGTTATAGCGGCATGTTAACAGACTTTTCGTGTCCACAATTGGATCGTATTGGTGCGGACGATCTTTGGTTTCATCAAGACGGAGCAACGGCTCACACATCTCGCCAAACAATCGCCTTATTCCACACGAAATTTCAAGACCGCATAATTTCACGAAATTCAGATGATACCCGATTATTCTGAGAAAAGTCATTGAACATTTTGATGTTCGGATGTTGGCGTGTAAACGAAGCCGCGGTGGTCACATGACTGATGTTATTTTTCATACATAAATGGCATAAACCAACCTACATTTATCAATAAAAAAATTCGATTTCACCTCGTAAAAAGCGTGTTGATTTTTCAAATAGAAAAAAAGTGATAGATGACGCACGCTGTATTTTAATCATTTCCAAAGCTTATAACGTATATCCATTCGAAAATACAAAGTCTGTAAGTTAAGTAATGAGATTGGCGATGTCACGTTCGACCTGGCAACACTGGAGGCGCCAGGCTTGGAGAGGTCTCCAAGACTGTGCGGCTTCAGCAGGAAGTTATTTTGAGGATGATAACATATAATTGTAATTAAATTTAAATAAAAAAATAAAAAACATATATGTGATCTTATCACAATTTACAGACCTCGTATACCTTAAAGTTTGTCATCCTTATTTCACTATTTTCTTCCTCATATTTTCCGACAGCTTACCATTGTATCGAGCCAGCCAAGCAACGTTCTGAATATAATATTTCGTTAACAATCCAGTAATCCTCTTATAAAAGGTAAAACCGAAACCTCAAGACTCGAACTCATGCCTAATAAGCTTCGTAGTTAGAGTTGCAACCGGATGTCACTCATTCCCCTCCGAAGAAAACTTCTAACTGTTTCGCGGGAGTTGGGACAATTCGGTGGAGTTTTGTGTCCTTACCTATTTAGTCAGAGAGATCGCGGTTATTTTCAACAGCATGATCTGATACTTAATTCCAGCAAGTGTAAAGTCCATATCCAGAAAACAGTCTGTCTTACCATATGATTATACACTGAAAACCAAATTTATCTGACGGCTTGAGTTTAAAGTGTACGAGAGAGAAGGTTGTATAGATACAAATGTTAGAAAAAGATAGAAGCCGCTTTGATAGCGAAGTTCATCACCGCGTTATCTTGCAACGCTGACGCAGTAATCTGCCGCGTTGGCAAATATTTTATACCGGTTCTTTGAATTAAGATGCATGTTGAAAATATGCGTCGGTTTGCTCTGGACGCCCCAATGATAATAACATATACTAAGTGACATATAAATCCGAACACCCAGTTTAAATGGTTTTATTTTAATAAAATTTTGTATAAGTACTTAATGAAGCATAATAAGTAAATGATAAAAATTTCAAAATGATTGCACTGCTTTAAAGCCCTTTGACCTTTAATAATGTGTGGATGCACCCTGATGTGCTACGCATTCTCCAACGCGCCTAGGCATGCTTCTGATCAGGTGGTCAATGTCCTCCTGTGGTATCTCATTCCGGGCAACCACCAAGTCCTCTCGAAGTGCTTCTAGAGTCTGAGGAGGACGTTGCAAATTGAGCAATCTCCTACCCATCATATCCCACACGTGCTCAATTGGGGATAAGTCGGGAGATCTTGGTGGCCATGGTAACAATGTGACATCATTATGTTGAAAGAAGTCTATTGTGACTCTTGCAACATGTGGTTGGGCATTATCTTGTTGGAAAGTTGGATCTGCCAGGGTGTCAAGATAGGGTAAAAGATAGGGTTCTAGAACTTCGTGGATATAACGCTGCGCGTTCATGTTACCTTTGATGAAGATTAAAGGTGACCTGGAACCATAAGCTATAGCACCCCAAACCATAACTCCAACAGTGTGATGAACATGTCTTTCAAAAAAAAACTGTGGATTCCTCCTTTCACCACGTCGCCTTCTAACCCTGGCACGACCATCGTGCATGCCTAAACAAAATCGAGACTCGTCACTAAAGACAATACTGTTCCATTGCTGATCCCAGAGTGACCGTTGTCTGCACCACTCAAGGCGATTACGTCGGTGTTCTCGAGTTAAAGGGAGGACCCAGTGTGGCCGGTATGAAAACAAGCCAAAACTTCTCATTCGACGGTAAACACTTCGCATGCCAATAGGTCTTCCGTGTCCTGCAAACCATTCATTTGCAATGTACCTGGTAGTGGAGAAACGGTCCATTAAGGCCAATAATCTTAGGCGGCGATCTTCACGGTCTGCTGTTCTACGGCGGCGTCCAGTGCCCCTTGCTCTTTGCGTACGGCCTTCTCGAAGCCATGCCTGACAACACCTAACCACAGTGTCTACACTTCTTTGCACTCTAACTGCAATTGCCCGAAAAGAAAGTCCAGCTTCCCGAAGTCCCACTATACGGCCCCTATCAAACTCACTAGGTTGACGAAATCGTACAGGTCTCCGTACTCTAGGCATCGTAACCGATCGTAAAGGATGTCAAGAACCAAAATCCGCCAACGTTGATTCTTTACTGCGGCTGAAATATTCATTTGTAGAGCGTTAGTGAATTAAAAAAAAGCAGTATAAAAACCGGAATGTCCAACTGATAAGGCTGAAAATTTTTTCACTTGTTATTTACAGTAAGATAAATACATTCACCAACTTTTATTAAAATAAGACCATTTAAACTGGGTGTTCGGATTTATATGTCACTTAGTATAAAAGAGTGAACGTGTTTATTTCGTTTCTGTTCGTTTCATGTTCCTCTAGAAAACCTGGGTAAATATTTGAGGTGCTGGTTATACCACCCATTGTTGCAGTGCTGCAAGTAACATTCGATTTTGTTTAAAATAATTTCGTAATACGCACCCGCAGTAATGCTGCACGTTTGAGACGGTGAATTGCATTTATTGTAACGCTGCTGTGTCTTGTACTAAATCACAAGACATGCAAGAAAAACGGTCATGCCAAGTGTATTACCACTTCCGTTGATATATTGGGTGTCTTAAAAAATGTCCCCGATCTATCATGGAAATGATGAGACTTCCATCCAAGAAATTTTGGATCAAAAGATTGAATGTTAATTCGACGCTTGCCTCTCTTGCTTTACGAATACTAGTTCCTTTTTCTTCATTAGTACCTACTCTTATTTTATTCAAGTTTTTGGATAAAGAACATTCATTAGCTTATTTAAACTTTTAAAGTTCCTTTATTAGAAGTAAAATAAAAGTCTTTGTACCTATATCATGTGCGTTTTTTTGTATTCATTGAAAAAGTAAAGGGAGGCATAAAAATATAATTTATAGTCCGGAGAGCCTCAAAAACAAAAAGTTTGGGAAACCCTGCTCTAGCTGATCTTCTCGTTTTTCTGATGTACTTCGCAACAGAACTAAACCAGCCATTATTATTCGTCCGAAAAATACCAATAGTAGTAGTAGCCAGTAATACAAACCGAGACGGACATTCTAGTCAGTTGATGCTGTTGAAGCCAACACTCATCTAGGTAAGATCCGTGATATCAAGGAAGGTGGGTTGGTGCTTGGTTGTAAAAGCAAGGCAGATATACGGCGGTATACCAGATGGAATGCCTTCTTTGGAGGAATTTCATTTATCTGTTCCTAGCTATTGTATTCTGTTAGTTAAATAGTGGCACAGAAACGTGATGACAGACTCTGAAAACCCTATATACAGGGTGTTTCAGTTTATTGTTGCATAACTTTAAGATTCGATAGAACCTTTAAAATTAATGCATAAAGTCTATATAAATATCGGTCGAAAAATGCGTGGCTTCCGAAATACAGGGTGTTTAAATTTACTTTCTAAAATAGTTTTTTTTAAATATTTCGAACAATATTTGATGTATAAGAGTGACAATTGGTATACAAGGGTTTTTTGGTACGGAAAAACGAACCATGGGCATAGTTTTACTGTAGCCGCTAGAGGACGCTCTCTACTGTACCTGTAGTGTATTATAATGACCGAAAACTTTTTCTTAGTGCATTTTTTTGCTTTTTGAATCAAAATGCTCATTCTTCGTACTTTTCACCATACAAAAGCTCTCTTGTGAGTTTTCGTTATAGTTAGCCGTTTTTGAGATATTTCGATTTTTAAGGTTCGATGCATTTTTCATTATTTATGGGAAAATAATATTTTTCTTTACATTTTCGATTTGGGCATTACAATTAATTAAGATGATCGTTTAGATTGTGTTTTTAAACACAGCAATAATTCCTAACTCGAAATAAACACAAAAATTGAATATTAATCTGTTTAATTTTCCAATATTATGTTTAACAAATTAAATTAATTATTTACAACTAAAATGCTATTGGATAGTTAGGACAAACATACAAAATCTAAAGTAGTTGCTCGAAATGTAAACCCAATTGTTCAATACACAATTCACATCTACGAATGATCGAACGTGGTATAGCATTATTCAAATAAGGCCTTATCTCATCACGTGCATTCCTGATTCTGTCAATTAGCATATCTCTTGCGGTTACGGGAGTCTGGTACACTTTTTCTTCTAGAAATCCCCACACAAAGAAATCTAATGGATTTAGGTCAGGGGATCGTGGAGGCCAGGCGACTGGTCCTCCACGGCCGATCCATCTTTCTGGATAATTTTTGTCCAGCCAGTTTCTAACTATTCTCGAATAATGAGCTGGACAACCATCAAGCTGGAACCAGGCCAATCTTCTTAAATCTAACATAACATCATCCCACATATTTGCATGTTCAGCCTTTAAAAATTCCAAGAAGGTCGCAGCATTTAACCTCGCAAGCAAAAGGTAGGGTCCCAATAGTCGATTACGGTAGATACCAATCCACACGTTCACACTAAATTCATGCTGAAAATTTCTTTCCCGAACTGCATGCGGATTTTTATGCGACCAAATATGTTGATTATGAAAATTTACCACTCCACGTCTAGTGAAGCATGACTCATCGGTCAATAAAACGTTACTTAAAAACTCCCTATTATTATCAGTTCTATCAAGAATCCATTGACAAAATGTGATTCTTCGTTCTCCGTCCCCTGGCTGTAGTCCTTGCACATGTTGCAAATGGTAAGGACGTCTATGGTCATTTCTAAGAACACGGTGAACATGGCTTGCTGAAATTACCAAGGCACCAGAAACTTTCCTAATACTTGTGGTCGGATCTCTATCAAGCTCACGCAGAATCATACGGGTAAATTTGCGCTGACGAACATTTATGTTTTGATCCCTTTGCAGATTTCCAAAACCATTTTCAATTATTTGGCGATGCACTCTTACAAATACTGAGCGAGTTGGATGTCGTCTGTTTGGAAATCTTCGTGCGTATTCTCTGGCTGCTTCTGCTGCGTTTCCATTTACAAAGCCATACACAAAATGAATATCCGCTAACTCTTGATTGGAGAATAAAAATGGCATTTTTATAAGACTTACAAAAAAAAACAGGTAAAAGAAACTAAATTTCGTGCATTCACAATTGCAAAAAAACGTTTCAGGTTTCAACAGACAACAAAACTAGCTGTCAACCAATTGACGTTTAACCATATTCTGCTTTCAATTTCAAAAATGTTTGCAGGCACAGCCTACTTCTAAAAATTATCGAGATACTGACTTTTCAACGTTATTTTATCATAAATAATTAAAAATGCATCGAACCTTAAAAATCGAAATATCTCAAAAACGGCTAACTATAACGAAAATTAACAAAAGTGCGAAGAATCAGTTTTTTTATTCAAAAAACAAAAATTGCACTAAGACAAAATTTTCGGTCATTTTAATACACTACAGGTACAGTAGAGAACGCCCTCTAGCGGCCACAGCAAAACTATGCCCATAGTTCGTTTTGTCGTATCAAAAAACCCTTGTATACCAATTTTCACTGTATTTCGGAAGCAACGCATTTTTCGATCCATGTTTATATAGACTTCATGCATTAATTTTAAAACTTTTATCTAATCTTAAAGTTATGCAAAAATAAACTGAAACCCCCTGTATTGTAAAATACTAGTCGAAATTTCATGATTTAGTTTATCAAACGCCTTGAAGTACTCCAAGAGCACGACAGCGGAATCTGTTGCTTTCACGATAGATAGTCTGGTAACAAATTATTCTGAGTAAAATAATCTCTTATTTGTTGATGCAATATAATCGATAAGTCTTGATAGTACTGGTAAAATATACTAAGTGACATATAAATCCGAACACCCAGTTTAAATGGTTTTATTTTAATAAAATTTTGTATAAGTACTTAATGAAGCATAATAAGTAAATGATAAAAATTTCAAAATGATGTCACTGCTTCAAAGCCCTTTGACCTTTAATAATGTGTGGATGCACCCTGATGTGCTACGCCTAGGCATGCTTCTGATCAGGTGGTCAATGTCCTCCTGTGGTATCTCATTCCAGGCAACCACCAACTCCTCTCGAAGTGCTTCTAGAGTCTGAGGAGGACGTTGCAAATTGAGCAATCTCCTACCCATCATATCCCACACGTGCTCAATTGGGGATAAGTCGGGAGATCCTGGTGGCCATGGTAACAATGTGACATCATTATGTTGAAAGAAGTCTATTGTGACTCTTGCAACATGTGGTCGGGCATTATCTTGTTGGAAAGTTGGATCTGCCAGGGTGTCAAGATAGGGTAAAAGATGGGGTTCTAGAACTTCGTGGATATAACGCTGCGCGTTCATGTTACCTCTGATGAAGATTAAAGGTGACCTGGAACCATAAGCTATAGCACCCCAAACCATAACTCCAACAGTGTGATGAACATGTCTTTCAACAAAAAACTGTGGATTCCTCCTTTCACCACGTCGCCTTCTAACCCTGGCACGACCATCGTGCATGCCTAAACAAAATCGAGACTCGTCACTAAAGACAATAATACTGTTCCATTCCTGATCCTAGAGTGACCGTTGTCTGCACCACTCAAGGCGATTACGTCGGTGTTCTCGAGTTAAAGGGAGGACCCAGTTTGGCCGGTATGAAAACAAGCCAGAAGTTCTCATTCGTCGGTAAACACTTCGCATGCCAATAAGTCTTCCGTGTTCTGCAAACCATTCATTTGCAATGGACCTGGTAGTGGAGAAACGGTCCTTTAAGGCCAATAACCTTAGGCGGCGATCTTCATGGTCTGTTGTTCTACGGCGGCGTCTAGTGCCCCTTGCTCTTTGCGTACGGCCTTCTCGAAGCCATGCCTGATAACACCTAACCACAGTGTCTACACTTCTTTGCACTCTGACTGCAATTGCCTGAAAAGGAAATCCAGCTTCCCGAAGTCCCGCTATACGGCCCCTATCAAACTCACTAAGTTGGCGAAATCGTACAGGTCTCCGTACTCTAGACATCGTAACCGATCGTAAAGGATGTCAAGAACCAAAATCCGCCAACGTTGATTCTTTACTGCGGCTGAAATACTCATTTTTAGAGCGTTAGTGAATTAAAAAAAAGCAGTATAAAAACCGGAATTTCCAACTGATAAGGCTGAAAATTTTTTCACTTGTTATTTACAGTAAGATAAATACATTCACCAACTTTTATTAAAATAAAACCATTTCAACTGGGTGTTCGGATTTATATGTCACTTAGTATACTTATAGGACGAAGATCATTCTAGCCACTACTTTCAGACTTCTTAGGTATTGGTATAATTTTGTCGATTTTCCATGAGGCTGGCTATTCTCTATCTAAAATATAGGAGTTTAGTATATCAGTAATGTAAACTGTGTGAAATTGAAATGAAGTTTCGACCTTAGCACTCACATTGCTATAATAGTGATCCAAAGCGTCATATCACAAAACGAGCTTTCTTCAGATGGATTGTCGCGATCTCTCCAACTATTATAGCCGCTTCGCAGGAGTTATGACAACTCGCCGGAGTTTTGTGTCCTTTTGTCTGTATTTTTGTTGCTCTCGTCTCGAGGCGTTGTAAATTTTAAAAGTTTTCCTGACGTTCGGCACATAAATTTTGCTAAGTAGCTTATTAAATACGGATTTCTTCGTTTCGCCCCTCGCACCGTAAATTATTTAAAGTACGTTTGTGTTTTGTTCTTATTTATAGCAGCTGCGAAGCAAAAAATGTTTACTTATGAAGTTGAGAAGTGGTGTTAAGAAGAGTTAACTGCCTCTGAAAATTTATGGACGGCTACTTTTTTACGAAACAGCGATGTTTCAGTTCTCGCTTTCAGGCTATATTTCTGGAACTATGACAGCAGACAGCTACTTTCCACTGAAAGAACGTGGCGCTTAATGCTGTAACAATGCTCAGCTTAAATCTATAACGTCTTTCTGAAATTTCTGATGCAGCGTGGCGCATCGAAAACGCAACAGACGCATTTACTGCCAGCTCAGTTTTTTTTTGGGGAAAAACGCTCAGACCCGTCGATTTTGTTTTCGAGGGGGACACAAGTTTGGCAAAAAATCACGTTAACACGTGCAGCCCCCTGGGCGGGGGTGACACCAACCCTAAGGTCTTAAATGGAACAGGAGGTCAAGTGACACCTTATTTTAAAGGTCTTTTAATTCCCTTTATAGTGATATGAAATTAATGTACTTCTGTTCAGGAGTTTTGAAGATTTATTGATTTAAAGCTTAAAGTAGACTTTAATAGGTACATCAGATTAGTTTGTACTACTTTTTGAATATAATTGAAAATCAGAATACATTGCGAATAGGTTGATGCTCCAACAGGATGGTGCCCCACCACATTACGCATCCAGATCGATGGATTGGTAGAAGAGGTGCCATTGAATGGCCCCCAAGATCGCCAGATTTATCACCTTTGGATTTCTTTATGTGGGGTTATTTAAAAAGCAAAATCTATGCTACTCAGCCAACATCATTAGAAGACCTGCGACAAAGAATTGTGAATGAGTGCCTTCAAATTACTCCTCAAATATAGCAAAATGTGCGGCAACGTTTTGAGCAAAATCTTTATTATTGCATGGAGAGTCATGGTGGGAATTTTCAACATTAACTTGCCTAACGGGTCAGTTCATTCTTTATTTTCAAATTACTTTGCTGCCAAATGTATTGATCTCCACTAATGATGATGTATTAGTTTTATTTAAGCTTTAAATCAATAAATCTTCAAAACTACTGAACTGAAGTACATTAGTTTTATATCATTATAAAGGGAATTGAAAGACCTTTAAAATAAGATATCACTCGACCCCCATTTTCATTTAATTTTGTGGGTGGTGTCACCCCCGCTTAGGGGGCTGCACGTGCTAACGTGATTTTTTGCCATACTGGTGTCCCCCTCGAAAACAAGCGGGTCTGAGCGTTTTTCAAAAAAAAACTGAGCTGCCAGTAAATGCGTCTGTTTCGTTTTCGATGCGCCTCCCTGTGTATCAAGAAACATAGACCAGGAATATTGCTGTCTCCCCTTTTGAAGAAAATGGAGCCTCCCATGTTTATAATACGTATTTTACTGTTTTTTTTGCAAATCCATGTGGTTTATTAAAATTTTAAAATCTCCTTCACTACAAGTTCCTCTTTCTTTCCATGAGTCAAAAACAATCTTCCTTTTTCGATTCTTTTTTTATCCTACTCTTTTCGGTTTTCGTGCATGTGGTCGTATCGTCCTTAACATCCTTCTGCTCCTTTTTCGCTGCTCTTACTGGTTTTTTAAAAAGGCATTCTTTACCTTGCAGTTGAGGCCCCATTTCCATCAACTGTGGAGTATTTATGACGTCCTTTTACACCTCGACTTTTTTCTTTGAATCATCTATATTTCTCTCTTACCTTCTTCTGGATTTTTCTCTCTAGAGTTGTTAGATCATTATTGCCTCACCTTGCTTAAATCTTGGTTTATTTTTCTTCAACATTATCCTTCTTTTCTCTTCACCATTGGATGCCCCAACTAAGCACGTCCTGTTGCCTAATCTTACTGCGCAATTTCTTCTTACAGATGCTGTTCGAAGAAATTGCTCATGGAATCTTTCAGAATATCTATATTTAAACCTGAAACTACTATATAACTCTTTTTCATTTCTATTTCACAATATTCCAATCTGTCTTCTAGAACACATGCTTTGTGTCCTCAGCGTGCGATCCTCCTTTTTCAACTCTATCATAACTTCTTTGAATTCCTTGTTATCCATCCTGATTTGCCTCATATCACTGATTGGCTGTCTCAATAAACTGTTGTTGTCCTCCTGTTGAGTCCACTCTGCTTCCATATTCCCCGAGGTGTTCTTTGTACCCTCTTGGATTGCTGAACAGAGACAGCGATTCTCTGTCTAATCTCTTCCGTTCATCAGAGAGATAATCGTCACCGTCACCTTTTCTTCACAAGACTGTGTAGCTCCTCTTCAAACGATCGAAAACTGTACTCCTTATTCATCTTTAATTTATCAAACTAGGCAAGAAAAACATAAGAGTAATTACACTGATCAACAGCCAAAAAATATTCAAAATAAAATCAACAAAATATTACTATTTTTAATGTGCTAAAACCGGAATGAAACTTATTTTTTCAATATTGGTTCAAGTTTTAGAGATACGGTAATTATGTGTTCCTGCTGTGACAGTGTTAATATACTGTACGTCTCAAGAATGCACGTGCTACTTTTTTATATTCGGCAAGGAAAGATGATGTAATCGGCGTGATTGTGTTACGTTATACATACGTGTACATTATATTGTTTTATATTAGCCATTTTTTCCTCAGTTGGCTGACAGCGTTCATGCAAGATGTCTCGAAAGTGTGTAAACAATCCAGATCAGTTTTGTTACGTATGTGGTGATGTGACTTTTGCGTCTCAGAGACGGTCTATTACTCCACTAATAACAAAGGCATATCAGCTTTATTTCGGTTGTAAACTAGGTGATCAAGACAAACAGTGGGCACCTCACATCTGCTGTAATACATGTGCTTCAAGTCTGAGGAGCTAGTTAAATGGCAAAAAACGGTCTATGCGCTTTGCTGTCCCAATGGTTTGGAGAGAGCCTACAAATCATATTAATGATTGTTACTTTTGCATGGTACCTTGTGTTGGACAAGCCACAGGTATGTCCAAGAAAAAAAAAACCAGTTATTAACTACCCAAACATACCATCTGCGATGAGACCTGTGCCTCACAGTGACGAAAATCCTATTCCAAAAACCCCCAGAATCCTACACTTGCGAATCAGATCATGGCGATCGAGTGATTCGTCAGGAAGAAGATATGCCATCAACGTCAAGAGATCCTGATTTTATACCGAGCACGTCATGCCACCAACCGCACAAAATAACACAGTCAGAATTAAATGATCTTGCAAGAGATTTAGAACTTCCAAAATTTAAGGCAGAGTTACTTGGATCAAGACTGCAGCAGATGTTTCGGTATGTGTTTTTCGTAAACGCCACAAAGACTTAGAACCATTTTTCAATATGGAGAATAACTTGGTTTTCTGCAGTAACATTAACGGCTTACTGGCGGCTTTAAATATAAACTATAACCCAGAAGAATGGAGATTGTTTATAGACAGTTCAACATTGAGTTTAAAAGCAGTGTTATTGCATATTGGAAATATTTTACCATCTCTTCCTGTAGGATATGCAGTTCACATGAAAGAATCATATGACAATATGAAGTACCTAATGCCATGCATAAAATACGATGAGCACCAATGGCATAATTGTGGCAATTTGAAAGTTGTTGCACTTTTACTTGGGCTGCAGCTAGACTACACAAAGTTTTGCTGTTTTTTGTGTGAATGGGACAGTCGGGCAAAGGCACTTCATTACACCAGACAAAACTGGCCTGTTCGTCAATTCCTAGAGCCAGGTCAAAAAAATGTACAGCATATGCCATTAGTAGATTCGAAAAAAAATTTATTACCACCACTGCATATCAAGTTGGGCCTAATGAAAAACTTTGTCAAGGCATTAGATAGAGATGGGTCAGCTTTTCAATACCTGCGTCAGAAATTTCCAAGACTAAGTGAGGCAAAGGTTAAAGAAGGTATTTTTGTTGGGCCACAGATTCGAAATATTTTGAAAAGACTTTAACAGGTATTGAAAAAACTGCTTGGAATGATTTCCGTCTGGTGGTCACTAATTTCTTGGGAAATAGAAAAGCTGACAACTATAAAACCCTTGTCAAAAATATGCTGTCATCGTATCAAAAGATGGGCTGTAATATGTCTCTTAAGATACATTTCCTACACTCACACCTGGACTTGTTCCTGACAATTGCGGAGCCGTAAGTGATGAGCACGGCGAACGTTTTCATCAGGATATTTTAACAATGGAAAAAAGGTAACAGGGAAAGTGGAATCCTTCCATGCTTGCAGACTACTGTTGGACTCTTGGTAGACATGCTCCAGAAACGATCCATAAAAGAACAGCAAAAAGACAGCGCATATAGTGATTCTTATAAGTATATGAATCTTGTTACTTTTTTTAATATATCCTTAAAAATAAAAAGTGTTTTTTCTAAACCGCAACTAATGTTTTTATAACATTGTCATTTTTGGATTCAGCGCCCCAAAATTAATAAAGAAGTGCACTTTTCCCACAAGATACAATTAAAAAACTAAAATTTGTTGTCCAGTGTTATTTGCCGCAAATTGAAGGTGAAATTCGAAAAATTGCGCGATTAAAAAAAAACAGTGACGTACTATTTTTATTTGGAAAAATAATCCCCTGTACCTCCAACAGTGGTGCACGTTAAATTCAAGGAAAGACACTTGATTGTGGACAATGCTCAGGTAAATCCCCATTTCAAATTTTATTTCCTTCCACTTGACGGTTCTGAAGATATTAAAAAGAATTGTTTTTTTTTAATTTCAACACCCCGTATCTTCGTAATGAAGCCCTCGAGTGAAAAATGTTACATAGAAGACCCCTCTTAAATTGCGGTCCTGTCTATGATTTTTCATTTTTGGTCATGACTTGTGAATCACCCTGTATTGCCTTGTTGATGTGCTGTGCCTCTTGCATTGTACACATTATTTTACTCCCGCCAGTGACGGGTCAACTTTTATACTAAATTATTCACTTATTTCCAACAAGCAATGTCTTACTTTCAGATACTATTATACAGTCATCCATACAATTTATCGATACGATGTTGCTTGTTACGAGTTGGTTCGATCTGGTCTGCTTTAAAAGCGTTCGGGGCTATCGAATACTCATTGTTGAAAAGATCGATAAGTTCCTTGGACTTCTTCTGTCTCGAAATTGTAGTGGCGACCATGACATAGATCATCTTTGTAAGAGAGTGACTCCTCTAGGTTATTGCATCAAAAAACTTCAGATTATTATTAGTTAATAGACCCGTACATGAATCAACATGAAAAATTAATGTCAGTTTGCTTTATAAACTGTAACCTAAAAATGTTTCCTTACAAAAGCTGGGGGTGTTGAAGTTTTAGGGAATAAATGGAAATTAATTAATATTTTCAGAACCGCTTCAGATATTTCACTGATATTCAGTACGTAGTGAAAGTTAATAAAGATCTATATTTTTCAATGCAAAAATAATTTTTAGCTTCAACAGTGGCGTGGGTACGGGTATTGACTTCGATATTTTTTAAGAAAAAAATGGTACGCCAATGGTTTTTTGGCAAATAAAAATTATTTTTGAATTCCCCGTTCAATTTAAAATAAATGATCTCTTTTGAATTGTTTTTCTTCGATGCGCCATTTTCGAGTAAAAAAAATAAAAACCGTTCTATTGTCTAACTTGTAAAATTATTATTAATTTAATTGGCAAAATTAAACACATTAGGGGTAATGAACAACAACAACTAACAACATGAACTTAACATTAAAACCAACGAAATGTTGAAAATGGCTCCCTTCACTTAGTATGCATGCTTCCGCCCTCCTTCTCATGGAATTGCGCACTCGTTGAAATATCCCTGGAGTGTTTTTTATTCTATCACAAGCTGCAACTATTCTTTCTCTTCGCACCCAAAGAGTAAAAACATCTAGAGGAACTTCTGATGCACTTTTATTCCTAGTATACACATTCGATCTGCATGAGTCTGTAGAACATTGTTGCACTCAAATGTATGCTGACGATACACAGCTAACATTTCGTTTCAATGAATCTAATTTACATGAAGCAACGTATAAAATTAACCTATATCTTGATAATGTATTAACGTATTGTAATAGGCACTGTCTCCGCATCAATTCATCAAAATGCAACGCGATACAATACTGTAATATACAATCAAATTACAATATAACAAATCGAGTATTCTTGATAATTGATTCAAACCTTTTAACGTACATGTTAAATATATAAATATATAAATAGTCGTTCTACAACCGATAAGTTTAAAACCATCAAAATAGTAAACCACGATGCTCTTAATCAAGCCCTGTCTGAAGTCAACTGGCCTGCTTTTCTTAAGAACCGTAGCACCCAAGATATGTGGGACACTTTCGCTCAACGAGTTCTAAGCGAAACGGCTGACAATACTGTTGAAAAGAAGGTATACTGTGACCCCTCAAAGCCCTGGATCAACTCTAACATATCGAGGATGCTTCGTCACAAGGGATCTTTGTGGCAACGGTTTAGGAGGAGTGGCCACTCACAAGATTACGTGTCTCATCGATCCTTTTCTAACCTCCTATCTAGAACGTTACATAATGCCAAACATGCTTATGAACGAAAACTCGTTACCTCCAAAAATAAGAAGAAGCTGTTTCGGTATCTAAGAACAAACCTGAATTCCAAAGTTTCATCACCTCAGATCCGCGACGCTGACGGTCATCTCCGCCACCGAATCTGCCAACTTACTGGCAGAGTCCTTTAGTGATGACTTCGTCGATGAACCTAATGGAGACCTTCTACCGACCACTATCTGCCATAGGTGTCCCAACAGCCTTTGCAAAGTTGAGTTCCTGCCTGAAGATGTATTAATGCACCTGCGAAATCTGAAGACCTCTTCCTCCCCTGGTAAAGATGGGATGACGGCTGCTGTACTTAAAAACTGCGCTTCAGCACTGGCCCTACCATTAAGCTTGATATTCACATCGTCTTTTAGATCTCATACCCTACCCTCATGCTGGCTTAGTGCTTCTGTTACCCCTGTATCCAAAAAGGGCGACAAATCCTCCGCTAAAAATTATCGACCAATAAGTCTCGTTCCTATCGCCGCCAAAATAGCTGAAAGAATCATATTAGATAAGCTCCTGTCATTTGCTTTCGAAAATGACCTTATCCCTAAGAATCAGCATGGATTTCTCCCTGGTCGATCAATAATGACCAACCTTCTCCACTCTCTCAACGATTGGACTCAGTATCTGGACACAAAGACTCCCGTTGATATAATCTACTTAGATTTTTCTAGGGCTTTCGATCACGTACCACATAGAAGGCTTCTGTTTAAGTTGGAATGTATGGGAATAAGAGGCGAGTTGTTACTGTGGATTAAGGCTTTTCTCACCGGGAGGACTTTCTCTGTGCGCGTCAGTGATAGCCAGTCTCACCTTCATCATGTAGCAAGTGGAGTTCCTCAAGGCTATGTCTTGGGGCCAGTGCTGTTCCTTCTGTATACAAGTGACCTGCCCGCATTGATTTCCTCCACATGTTCAGCTTATGCCGACGACACCAAGATTTACAATACTGTCGTAAATTCTGCTATGCTTCAACGAGATCTTGATATTGTTTGTCAATGGTCAGTCAGTTGGCTTTTACCCTTAAATCTAACTAAGTGTTGTGTCCTTCACCTCGGGAAGACAAATCCGCGATTTACATACAAGATCTCTGACCACAACATCGAAGCAGTTTCCAGCCACACTGATCTGGGCGTTGTAGTCAACGATCGTCTTTCCTGGTCAGAGCATATTCACCACGTTACATCAAAAGCCAAGAAACTTCTAAACATGCTGGAGAGGTCTTTCAAAGGATCCGATGTCAACACTTGCACCTACATTTACAAGGCATTCGTGAGGCCAATTCTTGAATTCGCTGGCCCGGTATGGGACACTGTGCTTCTGCGCGATAGAAATCTCGTCGAATCAGTACAGCGTCGGGCTACTCGTATCCCTTTTGGAGCACGAAGACCAAGCTATGAAGATCGCCTTGAATTATCCAACCTGACCTCATTCTCTGAGCGAAGACTTCGTGGCAAAGTGAGGTTGGTGCTACTTCAGTTAATAGCTTCAAAGTGCATTATGATAGCTGGAGGAGTGTACAAACTTTATAGCTATGAACTGTCTTTTTTTATTTTTTTCTATTTGATGTATTTGTGTTTCGTGTCCGTACACTATATTTACTGCATGAGCTTATAGTACTGTGTACTCTGCTCATCTCAATTATCCTAATAATAATAATAATAATGTGAATAGTATTGTGAAGTCGAGTTATATGAAGATCAAGCTTTTATGTTCTAGTCGCCATATTTTAAACTGTAAGTGCCGTAAAAAGTTGTGTGAAAGCCTCATATTATCAATTTCAGCTTACTTTCTAGTCCTCATTTACCCATGCCTAGACTCAGTTTGCAAGTCAAAATTGCAGAAGCTTCAGAACAACTGTTGCAGATTTATATTTGGTCTTAGGAAGTAGAGTAGCGTTTCTTCAAAAATCAAGGAGCTACAGTGTCTCAGAGCTGATGGCTTATACAACTATTCCATGTCTTCATTGGTGAATGGAATTTTTAAAACTGGTAAACCCGTCTATTTACTCGGTAAGTTAATTCCTCGTTGAAACCAAATTACTCTAAATCTACTGCACAATGATCTACTTTCCATTCGTATACATCGTACATCCGTCTTTGGAAGGTCCTTTACTTATAATGCGATCAAGGTATACAATTCTTTACCAGCTACATCTGAGAGCTTAAGTTTGCAGCGCCTCAAGAAGACAGTCAAGTTGCACTTTCTGGACTCAGCACATTGAGTGATAGATTCATTTTGCTGAACGATATCTTGTTCTATTATTTCTCTTCTTTGTATACATTAATATTATATATTTACTCCTTTTCGATGCATTCCTTACAGCTACTGATTCATGTTGTTATGCAAATGTTTTGTGATGTCTGGTTGTAGTATGGTTTTTTATTATTATTATAAATATTTAAGTGTCTAGCGATCTTCCTCGTACTCGTTTCAGGATGTTCTTCGACTTCGTGCGGCACTGCTTCCTCAATTTCAGGTGTTCTCACACTTAGAGGTCTACCTTCAGATGTTCCTCTTCGGACAGAACCAACAAGATGACGATGAGAGAAAAGGTTCGACTATCTGGCAAAGCACGATCGGGATATCTCTGGTGATAAATCCGTCTGGCTTGCTCACCATTACACTCCTGCTAGAAATTTCGCTTTATGTTTGTAACATTGTCAGGACATTCCACTACGTTTTCCGTATGAAATCCGTCGTTTCCCTTCTTTTCAAAATTACTCAAAGTGAAATACTGTTTGTCATCTAAAATAATGATTTTAGCAGCCTTACCAATAGTCACAACTATGATACTAGGACTGCTATAACTCCGCAATTTTCTGCTCACAGGCTTGTCAAAACGGAAAATGACCCTTTCTAAACACCTATTTGAAGGTGGTAAGGTAAGTTATCGCTGCTTCAGACGCAACAATCTTGTACTATTTAATGCTTCCAAAACTCAGTACTCTACCTTTACGAACAAATAGTGTCCTAGCGTTTATCCCAGGCTAAACATTGCATTTGGGGTTTTTCCTGAGTGTAGTTTCTGGTTACCTGTTCTGTGCCTAAGTATCACAGGGTGTTATTTTCGAAAAAAAAACGGAACTGAATTTGTTTTGTAGTTGATTTTCGCTGCTGGATCTAACTTAAATAACATTGCCCGTAGAGCGTAGTTTTTTCTCCGATGCACATCAACCGATCAATGGAGAAACAGGGCGGAAAAATGCGTCCGCCGCATTTCCTCTGATGCACTCCCGCATCCGGAGTGGAATTAGACATTATTTTCCGGAACTCCGGGCGTTAAATAATTCAACTTGTTCGTTTCTCATGCCTCTCAGCGAAGAGGCACTACGCGCTGCTGTTAACGAAACTTTTCAGGGAAAAACTTGAACGCGGTAAATCAATCGCATTTGTTTGTTCTGTTTCTCTTTTTTGCGATGAAAAGGGATTAAATGGCCGGAGTAAACGCGGAAGTTACTCAAAGGATGTGTGAGTTCTTCCAAAACCACTTACGGAGTTGATAATGAAGTGAGACGGGGCGCAGATGTTCCAAGGGTTGTTCTGCTTACCGATTCAGGATGAACCTCGAGAGATAATTGAAAATGCTGCAAGTTTACAGTAAAAGTTTTTCTTTGGATAGCCTCGTACAAGGTTGTATACAAAAAGATGCAAAAAGTAGATAAACTTCGCTTCCACAACCCTCAGACGGAAGCCCCAGTAGTAAGAGGCGCTGGATTTTGGTAGGGGTGGCAAACTCGATTATGCTGTACGGAGCTCCTATACAGGGTGTTCCTTAATGATATGCAAATATTTAAGGGTGTGAATCTACATGAAAAATTAATGTTAGTTTGATTCATAAGCTATGCTCCAAAAATGTTTCCGTAGAAAAGCTCGGGGTCTTGAAGTTTTATGAAAGAAATGGAGAATGATTAATATACTAAGTGACATATAAATCCGAATACCCAGTTTAAATGGTTTTATTTTAATAAAAGTTGGTGAATGTATTTATCTTACTGTAAATAACAAGTGAAAAAATTTTCACCCTTATCAGTTGGACATTCCGGTTTTTATACTGCTTTTTTTAATTCACTAACGCTCTAAAAATGAATATTTCAGCCGCAGTAAAGAATCAACGTTGGCGGATTTTGGTTCTTGACATCCTTTACGATCGGTTACGATGCCTAGAGTACGGAGACCTGTACGATTTCGTCAACTCAGTGAGTTTGATAGGGGCCGTATAGTGGGACTTCGGGAAGCTGGACTTTCTTTTCGGGCAATTGCAGTTAGAGTGCAAAGAAGTATAGATAGACACTGTGGTTAGGTGTTGTCAGGCATGGCTTCGAGAAGGCCGTACGCAAAGAGCAAGGGGCACTGGACGCCGCCGTAGAACAACATACCGTGAAGATCGCCGCCTAAGATTATTGGCCTTAAGGGACCGTCTCTCCACTACCAGGTCCATTGCAAATGAATGGTTTGCAGAACACGGAAGACCTATTGGCATGCGAAGTGTTTACCGATGAATGAGAAGTTTTGGCTTGATTTCATACCGGCCACACTGGGTCCTCCCTTTAACTCGAGAACACCGACGTAATCGCCTTGAGTGGTGCAGACAACGGTCACTCTGGGATCAGGAATGGAACAGTATTGTCTTTAGTGGCGAGTCTCGATTTTGTTTAGGCACGCACGATGGTCGTGCCAGGGTTAGAAGGCGACGTGGTGAAAGGAGGAATCCACAGTTTTTTGTTGAAAGACATGTTCATCACACTGTTGGCGTTATGGTTTGGGGTGCTATAGCTTATGGTTCCAGGTCACCTTTAATCTTCATCAGAGGTAACATGAACGCGCAGCGTTATATCCACGAAGTTCTAGAACCTCATCTTTTACCCTATCTTGACACCCTGGCAGATCCAACTTTCCAACAAGATAATGCCCGACCACATGTTGCAAGAGTCACAATAGACTTCTTTCAACATAATGATGTTACATTGTTACCATGGCCACCAAGATCTCCCGACTTATCCCCAATTGAGCACGTGTGGGATATGATGGGTAGGAGATTGCTCAATTTGCAACGTCCTCCTCAGGCTCTAGCACTTCGAGAGGAGTTGGTGGTTGGCTGGAATGAGATACCACAGGAGGACATTGACCACCTGATCAGAAGCATGCCTAGGCGCGTTGGAGAATGCGTAGCACATCAGTGTGGCCGGTATGAAAACAAGCCAAAACTTCTCATTCGTCGGTAAACACTTCGCATGCCAATAGGTCTTCCGTGTTCTGCAAACCATTCATTTGCAATGGACCTGGTAGTGGAGAAACGGTCCCTTAAGGCCAATAATCTTAGGCGGCGATCTGCACGGTCTGTTGTTCTACGGCGGCGTCCAGTGCCCCTTGCTCTTTGCGTACGGCCTTCTCGAAGCCATGCCTGACAACACCTAACCACAGTGTCTATCTATACTTCTTTGCACTCTAACTGCAATTGCCCGAAAAGAAAGTCCAGCTTCCCGAAGTCCCACTGTACGGCCCCTATCAAACTCACTGAGTTGACGAAATCGTACAGGTCTCCGTACTCTAGGCATCGTAACCGATCGTAAAGGATGTCAAGAACCAAAATCCGCCAACGTTGATTCTTTACTGCGGCTGAAATATTCATTTTCAGAGCGTTAGTGAATTAAAAAAAAGCAGTATAAAAACTGGAATGTCCAACTGATAATGCTGAAAATTTTTTCACTTGTTATTTACAGTAAGATAAATACATTCACCAACTTTTATTAAAATAAAACCATTTAAACTGGGTGTTCGGTGTCACTTAGTATATATTTCTGTCATTATCTGTTTTGAGTGTAAAAGTAAGGTGAAAATATGTGTGAAATTCGCCAGGCGTGGGGTTCGAAGTTTATGAATATACTTCTGCAAAAAAGCGGTCAAGAGTCTCTGAAACGTCAAAAAACCACTCTTTAGCGATTCTTACTTTGTTCGTTTTGGGAATCTTTCTGCGTCGCTACTGGACGATTTTCAACACTATACAGTTTTTTCATTCTTAGCATAGAAGTAACTTTCGTGTAAAAATGTCATCCAGATCTGAGTAGTGCTTTCCAAGCTACAAGCGCGCTAATGATTAGCAGACACACAGACGGAAATAAGTTGTTAGAGTTTTCGTAGCGTACAAGACATATGACTTCCAAAACACGTATCTCATTTTCAATGTTTCGCAATTACAATTCTTTAACCACCACCAGGCGTGGGAGGTAAAAATCAAGTTTGTTCTGAAAGTGCTAACCCCATCGATACCTCCTTCGTAGATCTCATGCACAGATTTAAAAAAATCCGTAGAAGCTTTACCAATATTGAGCTTACAGCTGTTGATAAGTATCGGCCAAATCAGTTCAGCCTTGTAGTCCAGGAAGTATCCTCCCATCCGCCAAGAAAAATATTCTCTTGCGGTTTTGCATAATCATGATCAAAGGCCTGTTTTAATGAATTTGTATGCTGCCAGGCCCAAAATTGCGTAAAAAATCACTTTTCCAAAACACATTCCGAATATTGATTTTTTCCCTCCGAACACAGCTTTTTTGGTTTTTTGGATCATTCTGAACAAAAAAGCCTTTTATAAACTTTTCGACAAAGTTAATAGTTTTCGAGATATGAGCGATAAACTTTTTATTTGCAACGATCCCTTTAAGTTTGTCAAGCATCTCGATCAAATGCATTTTCATTACCTCGTTAAATTTATTTTTAATTTCGGTCTCACACATTATAAAAGGATTATTGAAGACTTAAATTTATTTGAAATACTGTACCAGCGCTGTATACTGAACTTTGGCAGATCTACAAAGTACAACCAGCACAATTTCGGTGTAGTACTTGCATTTTTTAGTAATAAAGTACAAAGTTGCGATACACCGCTCTGCCCTACAACCTCCATTCCAATTTTTTCCCATAATGTTTTTCGAAAATGGTCTCCTCTGAAACGTGAAAAAAGTTTGAGTCCTTTTTATTTTCATTTTTCTTCGCCATCACTGTATCGATTTTCAAAGACCACAAGCTTTTTCGTCCTAAAATGCTTTAGGATTTGTTTAATGAACATTTGAAGAATCCCTGGGAACCTTAGCAACATAAACGTTTCCGTTTTATCATATTTTTTTCGATGTCGAAGATGACACACTTCAAATATATTTAACGGTCCCTTGGACCAATAGGAAAAGACCTTATCGAAATGCAATTTGACGGAAGCTGTCAATGCTCTCTGAACATCTGTGATTTCTATTGAAATGTTGAAGTCGTGAAAAAACGGTTGCCTTATGAATTGGGGTACATTATAGATGTAATATTATGTCTTTGTGCTTCAGAATTAGGATAATATTCATAGAATTCCAAATTTTTATCATTTTACAAAAGACGGTCAGTTATTTAAATGAACCAATGTAAAATGAGAGAAATAATAAGTCGATTTTCTAGCTATTATATTAAGTAGGATGTTTTCACTGTTTCTGACTGTTCATGCATGGCAACCTAGTTTTGTCTGTATATCACGTACAGGGTGTTGTACATAATACGTACCTGTAGAAATGTACCGATTTTTATTTTGCAAAAAAAAGGATATAAAACGTATTCCAACTGGTTCATCATCTTTTGTTACATTAAAAAGAATTTTCGCCAATTTATGATCTAGAAATACACACCAAATGTAAACAAACATCACATACTGTATTTCTGGGTCCCAAAACATCGATATTTGTAAAAGTATCCGCATCCACCTATTATTCAGCGTCTAGATATTATGTCAGAATCAAAAATATCTATTTATGAAAGCATATCTCTAAGCATTGTTATATTTTCTTATTATTTCTCTTATTATAATTAATAATTGCTTTTAAAGTGATCTGCACATCTGCAGTGTTGCCGAACCGGCAAAAAAAACGGAACCGGTAAATAGTGTCGTTGAATTCAGTGAATGCCGTCCCAAGATCAGTGATAGACCAAGGACCTTTGAGTCATGAGAAACGTCTGTTATTGTATTGGGCGCGCACACAACATGTTTTTTGAGGGCATCGTTCTATATTACAACTTCTACAATTCTTGCTTATAGGATTGTGAATATTTTTCTGTCTTACCCCTGAACCCATGAACTCACCTCTCATTTTAATTAAATATTTATTCTGAAAACAGACAGGTTTCTGTTCCTTTATTGCTTCTCCAGTGATGAGGTAATGACGGTAATCTACCAGCCCGTACCTTTTGTATGCACAAAAATCAATTCAGGGCAAGCAGAGTAAGGGATGAGGATGTGCGATCGTAATCATAGGTAACCCAAATCTACGCCTCTCATGTGCCCGAGTGGTTGAGTGTGTATGCATATGTATGATTGATATGGAGCATAAAACTATGAAGTCTACATAAAAGTAACCTTTAGCTTTATTTTTGGTTTCAGCTCCTTTTCGGCAAGTATAGAAATATTTAAATTATTTTGAAAAATCGTGGAGAATGTTATCGGTAAATATTCTCTTTTCGGTAAAAATGCCGAAAAATCCGATTCAAGTCCATGCATAGACAATCTGAAATTTGCAATATGAATTTATAGTCTAAATCAGAGTTCCCCAAACTTTTTTGTGTCGTAGACCCTTTGCCATGTTTTTCCGTGTTGGGTAGACCCCCTACTTACCTGATATTGATTTCCTGTAAATTTCTAACAGTAGTGAAGTTTAGTGTTAAAAACTTAAAGTAAAAACACATGTTAATTTATACATTTATTAATTGAATTTAAAATAAAACTACTCAGAATAAAATTTTGTATCTGTTATGTAAAATATACGTAACATTAAATAAACAGGTGTCTGACCAATAAGTGCACGCATTGGGAATAAGTGCCCGCATTGAAAAAAAAATAAGAGGGATAAAATAAAAAAAAAGTGAAAAACAATAAAAAAAAGTTTTTTACTTAAAACAGTACAATAAGCGAGTTCGTTTATTAATTATAACATAAACGTATGTTCTACAATAATTTCACTGTTAGTTTGATTAAATTCCGCTTCTTATAGTTTAAGTTATCTAAAAATAGGCAAAAAATTAACGAATTTTAGTGTGTACCTATCCTTGAATTTTCAGAATAATTTAAATAAAATATATTTTCTATAAAGGGGGGTTCTTTAAAAAAATCAATGCGGGCACTTATTCCCAATGCGAGCATTTATTGGTCAGACACCAATAAACATAAAATAAACTATAAATAAAATAACATAAGCAATAAGTCAATATTTTTAGTGAGAAGGATGAACCTGATGCTTTAATAATAAATTATCAACATTTCGCGTCAATTTTGTATGGGTTAATCTTAAATCTCCTCGGCTAATTCTGTTTCTTTTTTTCGTTAGGAGATTGGTAACAGCGCTGAACCCCCTTTCCACTAGGTATGACGATGGAAAGGAAATTAAAAATTTCCTCGCTATATTCCATAATACGGGATAAGTAACGGGTATGTTGTTTTGCAGCCAGAATTGCTGATATCCGTTTTTAAACTGAACCTTAAGTCCTTCGTTCAGTCAGTTCCTCTTGTATTATGACATTGGTTTCTTCTATGTCAGCATATGGATTAATTATCCACGGTGGTATTACCATAGTCAAAATATCCTCAAACCTAGATTCAAAATCTGAATAGAGGGCATCTAAATGTTGAACGTAACTTGAAACGTCGTCTTCCTGGCAGCTTGTCTGTGACAAATTGGGGAACTGAGAAAATTCGCCCCGGCCAATGTTTTGCTTCATTAGTTTAACTCTGGCAAGAAATGCTGATAAGATGGACTTTGTTTTAATTAAATTTAAACTGTCGCCTTGAAATTGCAAATTAACCATATCAAATTTTGTAACCAAATCTGTTAAATAGGCGATGTCTGTTTTCCTCTTCATTAAATTTTCTTTTAAAATCTTATCTTTAGTATCCAGAAATTCTAAAATAGTCTCAAAAAGTGCAAAAAATCTTGTCAAACATAAGCCTTTCGACAGCCAGCGTACTTCAGTGTGAAGGAGTAATTGATGCAAGTGTTCGTCATTTTCTTCACACAACTGCGCAAATAACCGCGTATTCAACGCGTTGCTTCGGATTCGGTTTACTGCATCAATGACTAAATGAAGTGATTCATGCAATCTAACACTCAAATTTTTAGCAACTAAATGTTGTCGATGAATGACGCAATGTATTGCTAACACCCCTGACACATTTTGTTTTAAATAGCTTATAAATCCACGATAACGTCCAACCATGGCAGGTGCTCCATCTGTAGCTACTGATATTATATTTGATAAAGGAATTGCTTTTTCAATGAAGTAATCCTTCGAAACATGAAATATTGATTCACCTTTAGTGTCGGTTATCAAAGTTCTTGCGAAGAGCAGTTCTTCGTAGATTTCTTGATTCATAATAAAACGAACATATGCCAATAATAATGCTGCATTATTAGGTAAAGTTGACTCGTCCAGTTGTATAGAGAAATGGGTCGTTTGCAAATAATTACATAAGAAGCTTTCAATATCAGAACTCATTTCATCAATACGTCTTTCAACAGTATTGTTGCTTAAGGGAATTCTTTTAATGATATCAGATGCAGGTTTGTGTAAAGCAGTTTTTAAAACCTCTTCAACGGCTGGCAAAATTAACTTCTCTCCGATAGCATGCGGTTTGCCGGATTTTGCTATAAGTAACGAGATATTGTAAGACGCCCGCAAACCATCATCATTTCTTTGTGACGTCGAAGCGAACATTCTGTCCAGTGTAGGTCTCTTCTGAAATTTATCTTTGAGTGTTTCAAATCTTTCTCTGTTTTATCAGGGTGGCATTTTCTCAGATGATCTTGCAGTTTGGATGGTTTCATAGCGTCATTGCCCAAAACTTTGTTGCATAAAAGGCACATAGGCGATTGTTTGTCCGGCAATGATGGACTGAAGCCAAATTTCAAATAATCAACACTGTACTGTCTACATTCCTTTTTAAATTCAGACATGGCATCAGTCATCTGTGGGCAAAATTAAATTATTTAAATAAGACAGAAAATCCAGCAGCTGTATATTAAAAATATTTTTTGATTTTTCCGAAAACGTTCCATAATTCGAACGTCTTCCTGCAGCTCGAATTACGGAGATTGCACTGTAATTATATTACCGATTGCTAAAACTTTCAAAAAGAAACTATTGAGGAGTACTCGTGTAATTTTGCATGATTGAATATTTAACTACTAATAACTAAAGTCGTGATTGGCGTAATTTATCTATCTTTGCTAACTACGAGTACAAAACTAAAATTTAATAAAAAATAAGGTACTTACTTTTTTCCAGCACTCTCAAACAAAATAACACTGACTCACTATAATTTGTGTGATATATTATCTGTTTATATTTTTAAAATATTTTCTTAGCACTTTCCTTTACAAGATTCAGGAAACGAATAAACGTATTTGTCCCACATTCGTATTTATAGAGTGACGAATTGAACAAGTCAGTGCAAGGTAGCGAAGCTCTGAGACTGCGACTCTCAGGTTTTTACAAGTTCAAAATGTATTGCGACCACAAAGCGAATACCAACATCCTACAACTTACACAATTTTATAAACATATATAATAAATTTTTTTCTTCACAGGTACTTTTATAAATTATGTATATGTTTTGATATTATAAGATAGTATGATGTAAGTAAATAGGTACTATCAGTGTATGTGTTGAGATCCACTATCGTGGACCCCCATATTCATTTCATGGACCCCCAAATTTTTTTTCGCTGACGAAGACCCCTTGCAGGTTGTTATAGACCCCTAGGGGTAGATATAGACCACTTTGGGAATCAATGGTCTAAATTCTATGCATATCCGTTCATACTCGTCAATATTTCATTTGAAGCTTTTATTTTTCATAAGATTTTAGCAAAATGTAAGATAGTTAAGGCAACACCGCACCCTGCAGCCCAGTTGACAAGAACGACAAGCTGTCAAGGTTAGG
The DNA here is from genome assembly GCA_963669975.1 of Acanthoscelides obtectus. NCBI lineage: Eukaryota > Metazoa > Arthropoda > Insecta > Coleoptera > Chrysomelidae > Acanthoscelides > Acanthoscelides obtectus. The sequence continues at coordinate 75,148,074 of CAVLJG010000009.1, forward strand.
GATGTTTAGATCCACGAAAACTTTCGGGAAAAGTTCATTGGAACCTTCTTTGGTTTATAATAACCTAAAGAACCTAGACCGAATAAACCAATTTTCATAATCGTTTGAAACATTTTTTGATTTAATTTTGGCCTTCTACCATGCATATTAATTAACCAAGATTATGCGAAAAACCGAATCAGAACATTTTTCGTACTTTCTTAACTATTGAAAAGAGTCGCCGGACTATACAAATCCGATCTTAAACATTGTGCACACACGTATCGATCCTGGCATTAGGAATATAAATAAACGTCTGGAACGGATCCCAGTGCATCACGTACAGTTTACTTAGACAAAAGCAAACTTTAAAACTGCACCATTGGCTGATGCTGTCCCCGAGCGGAGTATTTTTGCTCTTGTTAGCTCTCCTCAGCTTCAGCGAGCTGCTAATACCAGAAGCGAGCCTGGGGAAATAACGTTCGATAAAAATATATCTTCATTAGAGGGAACTAAGTTCTGAACGAGAGGGTGCAACACAATGACAAAAATCGTGACTAGGATTTAATCTTCTAATAAAGGAAGGCGGACGAAACAATGCCCAGGAATTTTTCGGTAGGTGGACAGCAATATAGTCCCTATACAAAGGACTTTCCAATAAGGACAGCTCGAGCTTGAAACAAAATAAAGCAAGCTATAGTATGTGGGTGCTATTATTATTATTATAATGATGGCGTAACGTATGTAGTAAAAACACAAAATAACATCAAGTTGCCTTTGGAAGCAAATGTTTGTTTACTTACGTTGACATTCATTTATTATAATATATTAATGCCATGTCTGAATCTGCCAAAGAGTGGAAGAGTGGCATTACATTAGTTTGTGTTTAAATAAATGTCTTCATTGAACAAATCCAATAAATATTTTGTGCCAAAGCTTTTAGGACATATGTTAGCAATTATCCGATGAATAAAAGGAACATCTTCAAAAGTTTATAAGTAGTTTTGCAGTTTATTTCACCAAATTCGTTGGTAAACTGATTTTTATAGTAAAGGAATTTAAAATTGCCCAACTAGCAAAGTAGTGCTATAAGCTTTTGGTAAAAGAATTATTCAACCATAAAAGCTCACTATTGTCGTTGCCTGGACACCAAAATGCTGGCTTAATGTTGTGTGGAATGCAAATTTGTTTTCTGCAACATATTTGCTCTAAAATGAGGTGTTTAAAATATTCTTTAGCATAGTTATACAACACCTTATAGGACAAATTTTTAACTGTTGCATAAACGTTTATACAACTATTTTATACGGCATATTTGCACGTTAGTCAAAATGGCATCCATGGTAACGTTTATAAAACAAACCCGAGCCATATTGTTTTGCTGTGCATATTACTACTTTAGCCAACAAGTTGCTCCCAATGGAGGCACTTATACAACTGTTGTTTAGTAACTGTTAAAGGCTGTATAGTTTGGCAAACGGATCTGCAACATCGGGGTATCGGTGAGGGGAAAGCAAAACATGGCTGGTTTCATTCATAAAATGCCAGCGGCGTGCGGTATTTTATAAAAGTTTGGGATTATTTCATAATTGGTTTAAATTTAGTAAACTATACGTTTATGTTTCACTTTAAATTTTTGAATTATCTCAATAAGCCGACAATGATATGGAGCATTGTCCATAATAATAAATAAAGTCTCGGGTAAACTCAAAAATAGCTGTTCTCTACAGTCTACACCATGTAAAAAAACACTTGAGTTTGTTTCTACACTTCAACAAACGGAAAAATGTCTACTCACCTCCCAAAATTGCCCCAATTCAAAAAATCATGATAACTGCGCGATTTAAAACCTAATTTGAAAATCAAGCTAGCGTTTTTGTCAAAGCCGTAAATAAAATATATTTTTCAAATACAAATAGATACTTGACGTGGTTTTTTAACTTGAGAATATATATATATATATATATATATATATATATTATACATCCGTGATCTTATAATATGCTCATTTACTTTAAAAGGTGCCACAAGCCGAAACATGACCAGAATTAATTTTTCTTTTTTAATCCGCATCTTTCTGGATTCCTATTGTTGCAATTTTGGACTGTTGATGTGGATATTTCTAGAGCATCAGTGTCGCTTAAATAGAAACAAAGAACTTTAAACATATTTCATATCCGTTTAACTTATAACCTCTGTAATGAATAATACTTACATTATACAGCATTACAAAATTACATTTCACCTATTCAATTACCATTGGTGTTCGTCAACTTCATCATTATCATCATCGTCACTGTCGTCATCAGTTTCGCTGTCGTCATCTTGCCCTATAGTTATTATAACTGGTTCCATTTCCTCCATAAATTGATCATTTTCCCAAAATTTATCTTCAATGTCCCTAACATGTTGACAAAATTTCTGCCAATCATTAATGGATATTAAGGACATCGCTTCCTGAGTAACTTCTTTCAGTGCGGTTAAACTGAAGTTTCCAGTGGTATTGCGGCTTCTTATATGAAATTTAAGCTTTGAACAAGCTAATTCTATTAGGTTTAGCTCGCATAAATAAGGAGGTGTTCTTAGAGGAGTATGTCCATGTGAACTTATGATCCGATCAACTACATAATTTTTTTGGTTGTCAGGGGGCTTATGAAGTAAGACCAGATCGAACAAGTCAAATTTTCTGGCAGTTGCCTCATGATTTATGCCTATAAAATATTTTATTGTATAGTTTGATATGTACATGCATGTTTTGAGTCAAGTACCTTTCATTGTCAACCAGGCCATTATATCTTTTTTCGAAGATGATTTTGTCGGGGTTTTATCTTCCTGGACGGAATGATATGGGGCATTGTCAAATACTATAACCGAATTGGCAGGTATATTCGGGAGGAGTTTTTCGGTGAGCCAGCGTGTGAAATTTTCCCGATTCATCTGACCGTGGTAATCGCCTGTAGCTAATCCCGCCTTAAATATCAAACAGGCATTGTCAACAAATCCATTTTCTGAACCTGCATGCACTATAATGAGTCGACCTAAAATATACAAGACGATTATATAGTATGTTACAAATCAGAGTTAAATTTAACATATATATATAGCATTTTTGCTTACCTGTAGAACCTATACTGCTTATTACACCAGAAACAGTTTCGCTCTGCCAGCATTTTTTGAAAGTCAAGTCATTTTCCACCCAGGTTTCGTCCAAATAAACAATATTGCGCCCTTCTTCACGATATCTACGTATTTCACGGATGTATTTGTACCTCCATTGCAATATATTAGGCCTCCCTATCAAAACTTTTCTTTCATTTTGACATTTGCGCCAAAAACAAACATTTGATTTTAATAAACTCCTGAGTGTTTCCCTAGAATAGGGGAAATTTGAGTCTTCTCTCAACTTTTGTAATAACTTCCTAGTTGTCGGGACAACTGTATATTCAAGATAAAATCTGTTTATCAAATGTCTAGTAATCTGAAAATCAAAATCTTCATCTTTCTCAACAAGAGACTGACCCGGTCTTTTTTTCCCGGGACTGGATAACATTTTATTGGGGTTATTTTCTAGTCTTTCTTTATCTTCGTTATAAATTTTCCTAACAGAAGATACTCCGAATCCGGTATAAAGGGACACCCTATCAAGCTTACGTTTAAGCAGCAACTTGAGGGAATTGTTTGCCGCTTCCTCATCGCAAACCCTATAAATAATCATCAGAATGTTAGCTTAGCATTTCCTTGTTTTTTATTTATATTCAGACTCAGTCGTCAAAAACTACAATTATTGCATATTTGTTATTAAAAACCTATAAACATTCGCAATCACTTCTCTTGTTTGGCTATGAATCGTCTTTCCGCGAGTAAATTGGTTCATTTTAAAAAAATAATACTAAAACGAATAACAATAATAAATAACAAAACACTAAACTATTCAAAAACACACAGCACTAAACATACAAACTTAATAGAACAATAAATAGTTAACAATAATAGTTGTAAAACTCATACACGACAATCAACGGAGATAAAACCTACGCCACTGGACTTTTCAATAGTATGGATATTCTAAGAAAGAAGCAAAAAATTGTCTGGGACGCTAACCAATAGGGAGTCGAATTTTCTCATGGCGACAAAACATGTGAGGATATCCGCCAATCAGATTCGTTCAGGCGGTGTCCAATATACCTTTCGGGTGGTTGTTGCCAGCTCAACCGATGTCGATAAGATCTTTGGAAAAATGTTTACTTATAATACGATTCAGTAGTAAAAAATAGTTATTAAATACAAATAGAGCTAACAACCCATTAAAATACTCAGTATTTTGAATTATTATTTTTTGGAATTGTGAAAAATCGATTTTCAAATCATTGAAATTACTTCATTACTGCTTTTTTGTAGTTAAATTTGGCAATATCGAATATTTTCGGTCGCATTCCTTTCGCTGTTGCAGATCCGTTTGCCAAACTTTACATATGCTAAATATGTTGGTATACAACGTCACCATAACCTAACTTTCTGCTGTCATATTTTTGTTAAAATGCCATAACCAATGATTTAAGACAAACAACGCATACATATTGGTTCAAAAGGTTTTATCAACTGTTCAAACAGAAGATATAGATCTGGTACAAATTCTGGGTAAATCATTGGACTCTGTCGGTATTTCACTTAAAATATTCTAATAAACTGAAGACAACAAGGACGATGCCATGATTATACACAACCACCAGCCATATTGGGCAAACATTTATTCCTCTATTTAATACTAAATAATTACGTTTCAGTTCGAAATTACTACTTTGCACGATAATCACAATAAAATTTGCTCCGCAAGAAATTCAATTGCCCTATATCACAGTGTAGAAGTTTATCATATACCTGTGTATGAAATTCACAATGTAAGTAAACAAGATGACTGTAATGTGTTAGTTATATATTCTTCACTTCGTCTATGCAATACATAAGAAATAGTTTGGTTGCAATAAAGTAGAATCACGTAACAGAATAGTTGTATAGTTGACAAAAACTGAATCTTGCACTGACGCAAATGTCCTATAGCGGCTGCAAGAGGCTTACACTTTTGTTGTATAAATGTTACCTGCAGCCCTTATGCAACCTCTTAAATGACTGAAGTGTCCTATTAGGTATGCCCATTCCGCTTGTATAGCTGTTCTAAGAGGGTATTGCCAATGTTCTTACAGTATACAATGCTGTGTAAGGAATACTGTATAATCATTTTTGCAACTCTAATAGGAGTGATAATTGTTAGTTGGGATCATGGAAATAAAACGAATTAAGGATCCTATGTTTGAAATGTGGCATTATTTGAAGGAGAAACAATGTGTTGACTTACAAGGAGAATACCCAGAATATTGAACCATTTTTAGTGGAAAAGCTTGCAGGAAAAAATGGACTTGGTTTTTCAAATATATAGGGTGTTCTAAACGTTCGTGAATTCCTTTTTGAAACTGCTATGCATGAGATGACAGATCTAATGTGTAGTGAAACAGCGAATGGAGAGTAAAAAAAATGCATGGAGTTGGGTTATATGGAATTATCATTATGGCGAGAAAAATTCAAAAAGTTACTGAAAGAGACTTTGTGGTGTATAAAAATGGTTGACGTACGGATGATTACGATGTCCGTAAATTTGGATTTTTCAATAGTTAAGAACATTAACATGTTATAATGAAAGCAGTCAGCGTTTTGAGTTACTTAGTAGACATCATTTTAAAGGTAAAATCTAAAGTAAGCACACTATTGGCCTCATTATGTGGTAAATAAAATTGTTTTCATTGACATAAATTTATATTATTGATGAACATGGTTTCAAATTTAGCTGACGTGGTGTGTATGCTAGTTAAAGAGTGCGCCGATGACGTCTGTGGCCTTGACACTAGGGTTGCTAGGCAAGGAGGTGCTTCTCTCTGTCTCTTTCTAACACTATTTCACGTTTCTCGCGCTTCTCTCCTACACATCACGTCCAGTGTTTAATTATATATAATGAAAGTCAGTTAAAATTTCGAACTCCGCAGCCCCACATAACCTCAAGTGCGCTTGGCGCGCTGGCCGCGCACGACTCAATATAGAAAATTCTAAAAAAGACAGCTGCTACGCGTGGTAACGCTTATGCATATGTAAGCGTTATTAAATATTTTCTTTCTGGACATTTAGGGTACAAAATTTAAACAATAGATTATCGTGCCCCTTTACTCTTTTTGTTGGACCTTTATACACCTCTTACGGCAATGTTAGTCTCAGAATAACAAATATGGCCCTAAAATAACATTTTAGATGTCACCGAAGTACCGTTCAAAATTGTTTGCGATAGTTTCAAAAGCACATTCATATACTTGACGTTGCCAAGCATCTGTGAAAGCTTCTAGAATGGACTGCTTTTCCCGAATGAATGCAGCAGATTTCTAAACTCGCACGTAGTTCGTCAACCGTGTTCACTCAAATTTTGTGTATTAAACGTTACATTTCGCTCCAAAGACAGAAATCACAGAGTATCTTGAAAAACGATCTGCGCACTCGTGAAGCCTCGGTAGCATTTCGAAGAGACTCACCGTAAATTAAATTAATATCGACAACTCCTATAGTGCTGTATCGGTAATCGGTGTGCCACTTTTGTGTCTGTTTTTTAACCAATTTGTAGGCGTTTTGTTTTCTAGGTTGTTGACGTCTGGGTTGGGTACTGACGCGTATTGCGCATTTTCTCATTTGACCTGATTGAGATGCAATGCCGGATTAGGTTTTGTTGAGGTTTCGGAGTCTAATCTCATTATCTTAAGACTCTGGTGTACATGATACTAGAAAATACCGCTTATTTTTCTAGGACCTATATGCCGTGTAGAGGCATATAATCGATTCAACTGCCGGAGTCGAAATGTATAATTTAACCAGATATACATAAAAATACTGACACTATGTTGCTTTTCTTTCTGACATCACCTTTAAGAAGAAACTAGAGATGATTGCACGCTAACCATTACATTGGACAATAAAGAACTATTCTACTTTACCCATGAGACTTCACCACCAACATAATAAAGAAAATCTTGATACATGTCACCGTAAAGGCAGATGTATAGAGTTGGTATACACTTAGCCTAAGTGGCGTGAATCTTGCCGGCAAGTGGCCTCTTCCTGGACGTCTTCCGGCGACAATCAGGCGAACCGGAAGTACGCAACAAACGGGAAGGATGGAGCCGTAGAGCGAGTGCACCAGTGCGGAAGCGCATGTTCTGCTGGGACGTGCCGATACCTTGTCAGTGCTCTCCGGTCTCGAAGAGTTGCTTTTGTCGACCGGATAGTGGCGAACATTGATATTTTATGAGGTTCTTTACTATGTGCGCGGTTTGGGAAATAGTATTGTATGCTATATATGCGTCTCTCTAGAAAAATCAAGTCGATATACACGATATCTAAGCCAGAGATGTCTTAAAATATACACTTTCCTTACTACGCTAAAACTATTATGACTATAGTGACATCATGTCGATTTTTTTTGACATTGTATTGTATTTTTGTGACATTATGTAGGTTTTTCTACCAGATGTTAACTTAGGCCCGTATCGTCAGTCGACCCTAGAATTATTGTAGGGCGCCTTTATGGCCTCCTTGATTGTCATAGTTTTCTACTTCTCCGTGTCAGAACTCTATTTTGAGGTTATGTCACAAACATCTATTTGCATCAAATTGTGCTTGCTTTTGAGTTATATCATGTTTTATCAGCCTGAAATTTCCTAAAATTTAAAAAGAAAACATATCTTCACAATAGGAGAGCGCTAACGCTGACACGGGACAAGTGTAATCTAGAAATTTTTGAAGGAGATAGGAGTGTGACAATCAAGGAGGCCATATACGCGCCCTACAATTGTAGGGACGACTGATGATACGGACCTTAGCACTAGCTGACGATGGACGCTGTGAACTCGTGTTGCCTAAACATCATGAGGCTTCAGTTATCAATGTTTGGCTCTGAATGATGTAAGATCTGCTTCAGAGATGGCATTACTGGGACTCTAACCTATAAGTTGTATACTATTTATAGCTAGAAGGAAACGGCAATGCATAGGTGCATACAGATACTTCATTGGCAGCACATTCAGTAATGATTTTCTCACACAGAAAATATCACTGATTTTGTACACATGCAGAGCAATACACATATTTTCTTCTCAGAAATACAGACTACTCGGCGTCACAAAACGTATGCAACCAACAATGCGTGTAGTTGAGCCATTCCTCCATAGATGGACGATCACAACGATCCTAGTGTATCGACACTGTGGAACAATTTACATGCTTGTCCCAGTTCTACTAGCAATTCAAATTGGATTATCAAAGTTTCTTTAAGCTCCTCATAGCAGCCGCTGTGTCATTTAGGCTTCTGTCTGCGCCGCTGCTTCGTCGATAAAAGAAATGGAAATGGCGAGAGGTGGGGAACTTGATCCACAAAGCTGTGGTTGGGACCTTGGTCACCCACGAACAAGAAACGGTTTAAGAGAGGAACAAACAAAAAGTAATGATTTACAGAAAAAAATACCCCAAAGCCGTATAGAATCTTATTTTCCAGCGTAAGATAAGGCCACTGCCATCTGCTGGGGATTCCGAACAGATAGAAAATTGTAGAGTAAAATTTCTAGTCTTTCAGGCATATCAAATCAATAATATGGCGATATTTCTGAGATAAAGCTCTTGCTCCAAGTGTAACAACTGTTTATATATGATCTGCCATCTTTCTTGATTGGTGAATCTATTCTGTAATTAGGCAGAAATCTAGCTAGGAGCCGTTACTTAAGCGACTGGTGTATAGGTGACACTAATGCAACGACGTCAACTGTCAGTCAATAGAAAACGTCAATGAAACTGTCAAGAGAGTTTTTTGTTGTTGACCAGTTGTTGACTGAAAAAGCATTAAGAATAAAGTTTGTATTTTATCGTCTCTTGAAGATTACGAAGGGAAGGCAAGTTTTGTTGATCACAAATAAAGTAGTCATGTCCGAGAAGCCGAAATTAGATCTCGGAGTATTGGAGGAGGATGATGAATTTGAAGAATTTCCGGTTGAAGGTAACTTAAAGAGGTTATGTGCATCTTCATGATTTGCATTTATTTTCGATTTTTCTAGATTGGACTGGAAAGGAGAAAGATGACCAAGATATAAGCGTTTGGGAAGATAACTGGGAAGACGATAACGTAGAGGATGACTTTAATAAGCAGTTGAGGTAAACTTGTCTGAATTCTTACCAAAATCAAATAAATGATGATGCCCTTTTTTCAGAGCCCAGTTGGAAAAACGCAGCTAAAGAGGCGGGAGAATTAATTATTCCTAAATGTGATACTTAAATAAAATGTGTCAGTAAAACCTTGCTTTGTTTACATTAATATTGTTCAATTTATATTTTGATTTCACTCAGTATTTGCTAGAAATTCATAGTACATTTACGCTACATGAAAATAAAGGTTTGAAAATGTAAAACTATTGTTCTACATGTATGACCATAATACTTATTAGATATGTTTAAAGTGTATATGTGTGAAGAAAAGAAAAATAGTATGTATAATCAATATCATTTATTCTAAGAAAGAAAAGAATAATGATTACATATAATCTGAATCAAACCTCTCAGACTCGGTGCGAGCTCCAACAGCACAAGACAATAATGCTTGAATACTTCTTTCTTCTCCACTTCCGTAAATATACCCATTTGCCTAAAAATAAGTCAGTATCATTTAACGGTGTTAAATCAGAAAGGCTGTTAAGGTCTACACCCCTTTTTTTCAACTGAGTGGAGCGGTATTCTAAATCCTCTCCATGTGACTATTTCATGTTGTGTATACATATGACTAAAAATCAGTGGTGTCAATTAATTCTTGGCAAAAAATGCATATTTTGTGCATTATAATGTAATTTTTTTTTCAAACTTAGCTTCTTAACAAATAGTACAGCTGAAATTATAAGTTGGAATACCACTTCTATGGGAGGATTGAGCAGGTAACTGCTTCTATTCTGATCACCTATGAGTTTTCAAGAAAAGCAATTATTTTTTTAAGAAAGAAGTAACCACCTTTAAAGTGGAATATCCATACACAAATTGAGAGCAGGATCATTATTTGTTAACAAGTTATGATTGAAGAAAAAATGCACGAAAATGCATTTTTTGACAAAAAAAGAAACTGAAAACATTGTTTTTCAGTCATCTCTATACAAACCATGAAACAATTAGACCCAAAGTGTTAAGAATACTCTGAACAGGCTGATGTAAAAACAGGGCTTAAGGAATTGAGCCTTAAAAGCTAGAAAATAACAATGCACATCACATGATTGCAAACTAAAAAAATGTCGGATATTTAGTTTTCTTACCTTATCTATAGCAGACTTCAAATCCAACAAACTTTTGTCAGAATTGACATCTAATGGTACAAAGCATACCAAACTGTAGTCTTGTATTAGCTCTATAATTGCAGCATTGAGTTTTTTATACTTATTAGTAAATGGCCCCTCATCCAGAAGGTCTAAAAGATAATTCAAATCCAAAACATCAGTATAAAAATCCACATTGAAGTCTAACTTTGATGCATTTTTCTTCAACAAATCAGCCTAAAAAATAATAATTAATTATTACAGAAAATTTAATTATCTTAAATTGAAATGTTTGACTGTGGTCATCTCCAGTTAACTTACCTTACTTAAGACATTGACATGTGGTAGAGCTATTTGCATCATGGTAGAAAGTGATAACAATAAGGTTGATATAAACTTGGGTGGATCAGAGCAATAATGAGAATCCACCATGTGCACAGCACAAAGATGATATCCCAATTTCTCCAACTTCTGAAATATCTTTTTGATCGAGCCGTGATGGGTATATAGCTCTACCTGACCAGGCATGTCGAAGATTAAGTAGCTGTCCTTGATTTCAACCAGTTGATTTAGCAGCCAATCAAAATTTTCTTCCAAATACTCCATGCAGTACATTAGAGCCCCATTAGGCCCTAGATTTAAATTTTTCATAACATCTTCAACTGTTACCAGTTGCATTATATCAATTTTAGGTGAATAGTTCATGTTCTCATTTGCTGGATCTAAGTTAACCACCTCCACTTTCCGATTTAGCTTGTCTTTATAAAATTTATAAACTTTACCACAATAGGTCGTTTTGCCAGATCCTGGTGGCCCTATTACAACCTGAGGATGAGAGAAAATTGAAACTATACCGCAAAGTAAGTAGATAAACTGCATCTAATTCAAACATTCTTGCAAAATTTATTTAGCGTAACTGGTTTCACAAATTTGAAAATAGATTTTTTGTTTTTCACTGAAAACTCAGTTTTCTTAACGTGGTCGGGATTAAATGTTTACCTGCCCAAAATAGCTCTCAGCTTTTCGTACCCTCTTGACCAGAGCCATTTTTCTTGTACTCCACTATAACCTCTACAATAGTGTCAATGTTTTCTTTATCAAAGTTCTTGAGAGTCAGTGATGCTAGCAGTTTTTTCCTGATCTTCAGCTTTTCTGTCAGGTATCTGAGTGCTACCTCAGCTGCAATGTTTTCGGCACCCAAAAGTTGCTTGATATTGTAGACGGGTTCAGCGATTGAAATTCCGTTCTCGGGTAGATCTACTTTAACTTGATAGATATTTCCGATTTTATAGTATTGTGTGATGAACAAATGTATGGCATTAGAGAAATTAACCAGGATGAATTCGGTGTGGTGGTCTCCAACGAGAGCTGCGAAGACGTGTACTTTCCCTGGAAAGTCGTCAACGGAAAGTTTGTTGAAAGATGAAGCTAAATCCATTATGCATTTTTTGAAATCTGCCGAGAGTTTTTATCCTCACAAATACAATCAAATGACAACAGTCACGCAAAGTTGCAAAGTTAGGTTAGTTAAAAATATATTAATGATGACAGCTAACTTGCCCGCTCATAGGCAACCAGTATTACGCATCGAGTATTCATTATACCAGGGTCGGAGGAATTGTACCTCCATAAAATATGATGGTCTGAGATTGATTTAAATCCTCCTCCAAAATGCGTATACGCTGTTACCGTTGTTAAGAGCAGCAAACTAGCAATTTTCCCCCGTTTAACCAACTTTGTCTCTTTTACCGTTTCGATGATGAGAATAGTGGCAGTCGGATTTTATGGTATAGTAGTTAATATTTTGATATTTCGTGCAATGGCGGATCCGGCATTTATTTCTGGGGGGTCACAGGATCTTTGTTCAGTATTTTGCTACAGTTTTGTAAATTATGGAACCGTTTCCTAAAACTGGTTCCCCCGTTTTAAAAACTTTGTAATTCTCTTAACAGAACCTCATCAGCAATCCTAAAAGCCATGGGTATTTTTTCTTAAAAACGGTTGATTTTCCCGAAATCAAACATGAATAAATATCTTGAAAGTATCGCAGATAGCATTAAATTGATATAGATGGAACAGTCAATAACCTTAACGAGGCACGTTCCCATTTCCAAAAATGTTGTTTTTAAGACATTATTATACAAAGGTGTAGAGAAATAGCCAATATTTTGCGTTTGTGGCAAGTCCGTCTCTGACGAAATAAATGCTAGGTTTTACAAATAAGACGAGTTAAAAACATAAAGTAATGCACAGCTTATACATGAAGAGAATGAGATTTGAACAGAGTGTTAAAGGCGACCTTAAAGATCTTTCCTTGTATTCCTGTCCGAATATCTGAATATCGATTCAGTCTTTGATCACAAAATGCATGTGGATAAATATCTAGTAATGCACTAACTGATATGCAGTGTTACCAAGCCTAAGAAAGCAAAATCGCTATTATATTTATACTATGTGACATATAAATCCGAACACCCAGTTTAAATGGTTCTAATTTAATAAAGGTTGGTGAATGTATTTATCTTACTGTAAATAACAAGTGAAAAAATGTTCAGCCTTATCAGTTGGACATTCCGGTTTTTATACTGCTTTTTTTTAATTCACTAACGCTCTAAAAATGAAATCAGCCGCAGTAAAGAATCAACGTTGGCGGATTTTGGTTCTTGACATCCTTTACGATCGGTTACGATGCCTAGAGTACGGAGACCTGTACGATTTCGTCAACTTAGTGAGTTTGATAGGGGCCGTATAGTGGGACTTCGGGAAGCTGGACTTTCTTTTCGGGCAATTGCAGTTAGAGTGCAAAGAAGTGTAGACAATGTGGTTAGGTGTTGTTAGGCATGGCTTCGAGAAGGCCGTACGCAAAGAGCAAGGGGCACTGGACGCCGCCGTAGAATAACAGACCGTGAAAATCGCCGCCTAAGATTATTGGCCTTAAGGGACCGTTTCTCCACTACCAGGTCCATTGCAAATGAATGGTTTGCAGAATACGGAAGACCTATTGGCATGCGAAGTGTTTACCCACGAATGAGAAGCTTTGGCTTGTTTTCATACCGGCCACACTGGGTCCTCCCTTTCTTTTACAGTATCTTGACACCCTGGCAGATCCAACTTTCCAACAAGACAATGCCCGACCACATGTTGCAAGAGTCACAATAGACGTCTTTCAACATAATGATGTCACATTGTTACCATGGCCACCAAGATCTCCCAACTTATCCCCAATTGAGCACGTGTGCGATATGATGGGTAGGAGATTGCTCAATTTGCAACGTCCTCCTCAGGCTCTAGAAGCACTTCGAGAGGAGTTGGTGGTTGCCTGGAATGAGATACCACAGGAGGACATTGACCACCTGATCAGAAGCATGCCTAGGCGCGTTGGAGAATGCGTAGCACATCAGGGTGCATCCACACATTATTAAAGGTCAAAGGGCTTTAAAGCAGTGCAATCATTTTGAAATTTTTATCATTTACTTATTATGCTTCATTAAGTACTTATACAAAATTTTATTAAAATAAAACCATTTAAACTGGGTGTTCGGATTTATATGTCACTTAGTATATATACGTAAAGCTGAACGTATAGGCAACTGTCTCATATCCACATCATCATCGCTGGGCTTATCAATTGAACAGGGTTGCCAGGTGCTGTGATTTTTCACCAAATCTGGTAATTTTTAAATGTTTGTATCCTTTACGTATTTGCGAAAGGTCTGTATTTTATTAAATGTACCAAAGAGATTGGAAAGTCGTTAATATAGTTTTCAAACTGGAGTTGACCAGGGTGACCGTGATCCCCATGACCTCTCCCTAGATCCGCGCTTGGTTTCTTGAGATAAAATCTAGTTTAGATAAGATGAAAGCGTAAAACAGATATTCGATAATTATGGTGAAAGTGCAAATCTTAAACTCACCCGTTTTTGGGTACAAGGAAACGAAAAATAAATACTTCATTCTTGTTCGCTCGACGAATTTAGCCGATTTTTGTATTTTAAATTTATTAGAAATATGGTTTGTCTTATGAGTTCATTTTTTTATGTGAAATTAAAATAAAATTGTCAGAGATAGATACTAACAATGTTAAAAAGGTGATCAAATCTGACATTCGAATGAATGAAAAATAAGGTAGTATTCCAAATTGTGGTAACAGATTCCACGAAAGTAAAAGGAATTGGACTCTGGTCGTCTGACTTAAGCTAGTGTACCTATCAAGGTCAGTATCACCACCAATCACAGCCGCCTAAGTCTTATAACGATCGCGATATGCAATTGTTTTCTAGCCTACACTTTTTAAAAAATGGCTGATTGTGGTTAAACGGTTGATTTATATACCAAGTGTGTTACATAAAGTCTCACACAAATTTAATTCGTAATTCAAGTGAATATATTTTAGATTTCATGTCTGCCAACCATAATCCACTGAATAAATCTAAAAGCATGTGTTAATTAGCCTACAATCCTCCGTCCACTCTCTATTCGCTCACCCTGTATGATTGTAAGCATATGCGAATTACTCCTGTAGTGGAATATATTAATCAACCGTACAAAGTTTCGAATGCGGGATACAATTTATACGCCTTCCCTCGTAAGCTTGGCGGTGAAACTACCCGGCATTCTGAGCTCCCTTACAGCCCGGAGGCTGGCACGCGCCTCCCGGATCGATCCTCGCGACGGCGCGGGCCGTGACGTCACCGCGCCGCGGCGCTGTCTCCCTGGAGTGGGGCGGTGACGTCACTCCCTCTGCCGATGTCCGACACTACCACCAACATTCACAGTCAACTTTTCAAATCGGCCACCAGTTAAATCCAGTAATTCCCGCAACAGAACGCGCCTTTTCTTTCATCCTTATATGAGTTGCATCAGGGGCAGGATCAAGAATGCTGCGGTCAGTGATAGCGTGTGCGATTGTTTTCGCGGCCGTCTACGATCCATGTAAGTGATTTTGCGGTGTCAGCTCTTAACTTCACTTTCTAGACGATGATTTGTCGCTTGGCGTAGCAATTTTAGGTTTCTGGCGTAGGTTGTAATTTATCTAGGGTCGTAGCAGTTATGTAATGGGAAGAGCTTCCGTGCTTGGAAGAAGTAATCGATTTAACCTCAAAACGTGGCTGCAGAATTTAGTTTAGGACTGGTGTGTATATTCGTAAAGTGGAATAAATCGATACGATGTATGTATGTGGGTTTCCAGACTTAAGGTCTTTAGGTAAAGCGGGTTAATTTGAATTATACATCTGCATTACTTCACTGGCGGCAATGGAATGCTAGTTCGCTTCGGAGAAGGTCATGGAATTGGGACATCATTCATTACAATAAATTCAGGGACATATGCAGAAATAATATCTTCTGGAAGGGAAAGGAGCGCCTAGGTATCAGTTAATAAAATCGGTTAGTGGTCAAATTTGAGACAAAGTTCAGTTGATAAAGTGACAAACACTTAGATACTTTGATGTTGATTCAATCTTTCATGACTGAAAACGTTATCAATAATACGAATGTATTTTAAACTATACTGAGGTAATGTTAAGTCATACACCATTTGTGCGGGAAATTTTCTCCAAAATTTTAAGTCCTCCACTATCGCAGATTGATTCACTAAGCTAACGTAAAAAAAAGAAAATTCTCGATAACATAACTCTGTCTAACAGGTTTAAAATTCTACTATTCCGCCTTCTTTTTAAGACAAGTGGTGCCCAACTGTTTCGGAACGAGTATCAAAGTTCTTGTATAGATCGGGTTTTTTTAAGCATATCCAGACAAAACAGTTCACTTTTAAAATTACTAGAGTACCACTAACTTACACTAGATTACTATAATCTGTTATCATATAAAAAGAAATTACTTTTGTTGATTTTTAACATTTTATAAAATATACTAAGTGACATATAAATCCGAACACCCAGTTTAAAAGGTTTTATTTTAATAAAAGTTGGTGAATGTATTTATCTTACTGTAAATAACAAGTGAAAAAATTTTCAGCCTTATCAGTTGGACATTCCGGTTTTTATACTGCTTTTTTTTAATTCCCTAACTCTCTAAAAATGAATATTTCAGCCGCAGTAAAGAATCAACGTTGGCGGATTTTGGTTCTTGACATCCTTTACGATCGGTTACGATGCCTAGAGAACGGAGACCTGTACGATTTCGTCAACTTAGTGAGTTTGATAGGGGCCGTATAGTGGGACTTCGGGAAGCTGGACTTTCTTTTCGGGCAATTGCAGTTAGAGTGCAAAGAAGTGTAGACACTGTGGTTAGGTGTTGTCAGGCATGGCTTCGAGAAGGTCGTACGCAAAGAGCAAGGGGCACTGGACGCCGCCGTAGAACAACAGACCGTGAAGATCGCCGCCTAAGATTATTGGCCTTAAGGGACCGTTTCCCCACTTCCAGGTCCATTGCAAATGAATGGTTTGCAGAACACGGAAGACCTATTGGTAAGCGAAGTGTTTACCGACGAATGAGAAGTTTTGGCTTGTTTTCATACCGGCCACACTGGGTCTTCCCTTTAACTCGAGAACACCGACGTAATCGCATTGAGTAGTGTAGACAACGGTCACTCTGGGATCAGGAATGGAACAGTATTGTCTTTAGTGACGAGTCTCGATTTTGTTTAGGCATGCACGATGGTCGTGCCAGGGTTAGAAGGCGACGTGGTGAAAGGAGGAATCCACAGTTTTTTGTTGAAAGACATGTTCGTCACACTGTTGGAGTTATGGTTTGGGGGCTATAGCTTATGGTTCCAGGTCACCTTTAATCTTCATCAGAGGTAACATGAACGCGCAGCGTTATATCCACGAAGTTCTAGAACCCCATATTTTACCCTATCTTGACACCCTGGCAGATCCAACTTTCCAACAAGATAATGCCCGACCACATATTGCAAGAGTCACAATAGACTTCTTTCAACATAATGATGTCACATTGTTACCATGGCCACCAAGATCTCCCGACTTATCCCCAATTGAGCACGTGTGGGATATGATGGGTAGGAGATTGCTCAATTTGCAACGTCCCCTCAGACTCTAGAAGCACTTCGTGAGGAATTGGTGGTTGCCTGGAATGAGATACCACAGGAGGACATTGACCACCTGATTAGAAGCATGCCTAGGCGCGTTGGAGAATGTGTAGCACATCAGGGTGCATCCACACATTATTAAAGGTCAAAGGGCTTTAAAGCAGTGCAATCATTTTGAAATTTTTATCATTTACTTATTATGCTTCATTAAGTACTTATACAAAATTTTATTAAAATAAAACCATGTAAACTGAGTGTGTGATTTATATGTCACTTAGTATAATTGTAATGTCAGGTTTTACCGTATTGTTTTCGTAACGTAGAGAACTACTTACTGTTTCGTTTTGAATTGGATATACGAAAAAATAAATTACTCCATCAAATTGCGGCCTTCGAGCAAGGATCTGCGTGGCACGAAACAGTAATGGTCCTCCAGGAGAGAAATCGAAAAAATATATAAGCAGCTCAGCAGCTGTTTGCTTTACGCACAATGCTTTTCGATAATTATTTATTATTGCTTTGAATGATTATCCTAATATAACGTATTTTTCGAATCTTACACTCCTTTAGAAAGAGCGTTGCAATCCAGCCGAAAAATCAGTGTGTTGATTTCACCTTCGATCTAGATTATTATGCAAATAGAGTCATTAAATAACGTTGATATAAAAACGATGATTTCAAAATACGTGGATACTGTTGCCTGTAGTCGATCTTTTTTATCGGAAATGCATATATAAATTTAATCTACCTGTACGGTGAAGGTTGAGCATTGCAGTGCTTCATTTGACCCTGTGTAATCCATTTCTAATGTGACTCAAATTACAGGCCATATAAATATGTTCAGATATCTACTTAAATTATAGTTCGCGAGTTTATTAATTTGCTTTACTATGCTTGATTAGTTAATGCCTATTTTATCTGACTTTCACTCAATTCTAGTATCTAGGTACTAGTAATCCTGACCCCTTAATCTGAAAATTCAGTTATGTGGTATCGAAACTTGAGGTCGAGCAACACAAAAAAATACAATTTTCTTTGTTAGAGAATTTGATGTAGAGGTTTGACCATTTTCAGCTAGTTTTTTAACTCCTTTTCTCAATTCACGGAAGCAATATTGTAAAAGGCTTTTTACTCTCATTTATTGAACCTTTTCTTTCAAACCATATCTATCAAGATTGATAAGAACTCGGGTACCAATCATGAAAATGGAAACAACGGGAAAGATGTAACGGAAAGCAATGTCAATCATTTGAAAAGGAGTGCTTCCTGAAGGACTGAAGTGTCGATAAATCAAACCGATTTCGCGACCTGTTTCTCAACGCTTATAGTAGAGATTTTCAAGATATAGATGCGGGGTTACAGACCTTTGGGCCAGTAAACTTTTGTATCGATGACTGAAGAGATACGGGTATGAGTGGTATTCGTCCATGGAAAATCCGAGGTGCCTTCAGTCTTAGAGCCGTTTTACACACAAGAGAATTACTCCGAAAATTATGGTCATAATTATGCCGAAAATTTGCATGGAAAAAATATTGAAGATTTCCTCTACAAGCTGTATGACACAAGCAAACAAAATTTCCGAGTAATTCATATGATACGCCTGCGCATTAGAGTAATATTTTCGAATGGACATAACCTTAACGGGTATGACGCCCAATATAATCGGAAAGACAACAGACGCCGTTGATTTAAATTTATTTTTGAAATCGAGATCTTGGTTAATATTATAAAACTTCTCAATGCTTGGACTTTTGCATCCAGAGCCTGACGCCGCAAATTTCTGTTTTTGTAATTGGGTGACTGCACCTTGCACAGGTTTGGCCATTTTTGGTACTCCTCCAACAACAGTGTAACTTCTTCGCGATTCCACGACATTATGAATAAACAATAACAATGAACGCTTCTTCGTAGATTCGAACAGGACCACACCCACAAATGTTAAGTGAGGTTATGTTGTTGACGTTGACATTTGATAATGACATGCACGGAAATAACCCTCTGCGCCGATTCTCGCGCATATTCTATAGAACGGGTTTTATATTTTTACCATGAAAATTTTCATAAGAATTCTTTACGTGTAATACGACAGCAAAAATTTTCGGCATAATTATGACCATAATTTTCAGAGTAATTCTCTTGTGTGTAAAACGGCTCTTACACATAAGTATCAGTGGCGTAGCTAGAAGTCATGGGGCCCCGGGGCAAACATTTTTTGGGGGCCCTCATGAGTATGTTTAAGAATAAAAAATATCATGTTATAATGAAAAAATTATTTATTGTCATAAAAACAAAAAGTAACACAAATTAAAATAATGAAATAATAAAAGTTAAAAATTAAACAATAATAAAATTAAAAATCCCTTCTTCTTGCTTTTCTATTTGCAAATTCGTTGATAATATCATTTATATCAAGGTTTTGGGCTTCTTCATTCTTTATAGAGAGCAAAGCAAGATCGCTTAATCTAATCTGGCCTGTAGTAGATCTAAGATGTTTTTTATAAGTTTTAGCTTGTTAAATGATCTTTCAACGGTTGCAGTAGTTACAGGCAACGTAAAAAGTAAAAGGAACATTAAGTAAACTTCACTTAAGTCGCTTTCAGGTACTCCATACTTACTTAAAATTATATTGAAATATTCCTTAATTGATAGATCATTCTTAAGGTCTGTTTTACAAACATTTAACAAATTGGTATACTGAAATATTAAATTATTTAAATCAAATATTTCAGGATATTTGTTATAAATGGCTGTACATTTATTTTTAATGGATGTTTCATCGCAACTTAATATAATTTTTGGAAGAAGTAAATCAAACAATTTATTAATTTTTTTCATGCTCCTAAATCTATTAGAAATCTGCGTCAGAACACGGTCCATAACAACATTAAAAACATTCATATTAAATAAAATTTGAGTATTATTAAATCTGTAATCACTTCGTTCGTCAAAGTGTTTTTTAACTTTAGGTTGGCGTTTTTGAATTCCGGTTCCGGTTGAATATTCCATTTGTTAGCGAGCTCCGTAGCTTCAATCATTAACATTCCATAAGAAGATCTTAATTCAGTAAGGTTCTTTTCTACTTGTTCTAAAACAGTCACAGATTCACTTATATCAATATTTTTCTTTTGAAGGACCTTTGAGGCGAAGTTAACCTGGGTAAAGATTTTATACATCATTGTTGAAATAAATACAAATTCAAAGCAACACATTTGTTTTTTAATGGAAGAAGCTTCTTCTCTTTCTTCTTTTTTATGAGACTGTAACTCTATTTCTGTTAAAGATTTAACAATATCAAGATAACGAAGTTTGACACCACTATTAGACAATATCCTTCCTGACCAACGTGTTGGATTTAATGTTTTTACAGTTGTCTTGGATTCACTGGTAAAAGAAGCTAAAAGATCCCATCTATTATACTTAAACCAAAAAAAGAATATATACTAAGTGACATATAAATCCGAACACCCAGTTTAAATGGTTTTATTTTAATAAAATTTTGTATAAGTACTTAATGGAGCATAATACTATAAGTAAATGATAAAAATTTCAAAATGATTGCACTGCTTTAAAGCACTTTGACCTTTAATAATGTGTGGATGCAGCCTGATGTGCTACGCATTCTCCAACGCGCCTAGGCATGCTTCTGATCAGGTGGTCAATGTCCTCCTGTGGTATCTCATTCCAGGCAACCACCAACTCCTCTCGAAGTGCTTCTAGAGTCTGAGGAGGACGTTGCAAATTGAGCAATCTCCTACCCATCATATCCCACAAGTGCTCAATTGGGGATAAGTCGGGAGATCTTGGTGGCCATGGTAACAATGTGACATTATTATGTTGAAAGAAGTCTATTGTGACTCTTGCAACATGTGGTCGGGCATTATCTTGTTGGAAAGTTGGATCTGCCAGGGTGTCAAGATAGAGTAAAAGATGGGGTTGTAGAACTTCGTGGATATAATGCTGCGCGTTCATGTTACCTCTGATGAAGATTAAAGGTGACCTGGAACCATAAGCTATAGCACCCCAAACCATAACTCCAACAGTGTGATGAACATGTCTTTCAACAAAAAACTGTGGATTCCTCCTTTCACCACGTCGCCTTCTAACCCTGGCACGACCATCGTGCATGCCTAAACAAAATCGAGACTCGTCACTAAAGCTAATACTGTTCCATTCCTGATCCCAGAGTGACCGTTGTCTGCACCACTCAAGGCGATTACGTCGGTGTTCTCGAGTTAAAGGGAGGACCCAGTGTGGCCGGTATGAAAACTAGCCAAAACTTCTCATTCGTCGGTAAACACTTCGCATGCCAATAGGTCTTTCGTGTTCTGCAAACCATTCATTTGCAATGGACCTGGTAGTGGAGAAACGGTCCCTTAAGGCCAATAATCCTAGGCGGCGATCTTCACGGTCTGTTGTTCTACGACGGCGTCCAGTGCCCCTTGCTCTTTGCGTACGGCCTTCTCAAAGCCATGCCTGACAACACCTAACCACAGTGTCTACACTTCTTTGCACTCTTAACTGAAATTGCCCGAAAAGAAAGTCCAGCTTCCGGAAGTCCCACTATAGGGCCCCTATCAAACTCACTAAGTTGACGAAATCGTACAGGTCTCCGTATTCTAGGCATCGTAACCGATCGTGAAGGATGTCAAGAACCAAAGTCCGCCAACGTTGATTCTTTACTGCGGCTGAATTATTCATTTTTAGAGCGTTAGTGAATTAAAAAAAGCAGTATAAAAACCGGAATGTCCAACTGATAAGGCTGAAAATTTTTTTACTTGTTATTTACAGAAAGATAAATACATTCACCAACTTTTATTAAAATAAAACCATTTAAACTGGGTGTTCGGATTTATATGTCACTTAGCATTTTGCAAAGTGGCAAAATATTGCGATCACCTCTTTACAACAATTTACTGCATCATTTATTACTAAATTTGAGTTGTGACTTGCACAATGTACATATTCGGCATTTTCAAAATTCAAAAGTTGAAAACAATTTTTTCCCATGTTAATCAAATGGGAAATTGAAATTTGCGATGCGGCACCTCAAAATATTAATATTTAAGAGCTGTAACTTTTACAGGACTTTTTTCGTCATTTCTAACAATTTGTTCGATATACTATATACTTAAGAGAAAAAAAAATTAGTCGATATTTTTTAAACAGTCAATAAATAATTTTTTGTCTTTAAGAAACTTTTCGAATTCAGTGTCGGGTTTAAGGTGCCCGCAGAGTTTCCGTAACATAAGACTTAAGCCCAGACTTAAGCACTAAGCTGTAAGGTAATTTTTCATGCCTTAAGGCTTAAGTCTTTACTATACTTTATAAATCACCTTATCAGAATTCTGTATAATTCCTTCCGGTTAAGTCTTAAATGAAACTTAAGTCTTAAGTCTTACGTTACGGAAATTCTGCGGGCGCCTTTACTCAGAAAGGTAATGGACAAATGTACATATACAAACAAAATTACGCACAAATCAAAATCGACCCATTTACTCATTAAGTAATATAACTTACACTTACCTATTTTTCTAATAGGTACCTTATTATAACGAGACACAATAGTCACAATATTCACAATACAAATATATACTAAGTGACATATAAATCCGAACACCCAGTTTAAATGGTTTTATTTTAATAAAAGTTGGTGAATGTATTTATCTTACTGTAAATAACAAGTAAAAAAATGTTCAGCCTTATCAGTTGGACATTCCGGTTTTTATACTGCTTTTTTTTAATTCACTAACGCTCTAAAAATGAATATTTCAGCCGCAGTAAAGAATCAACGTTGGCGGTTTTTGGTTCTTGACATCCTTTACGATCGGTTACGATGCCTAGAGTACGGAGACCTGTACGATTTCGTCAACTTAGTGAGTTTGATAGGGGCCGTATAGTGGGACTTCGGGAAGCTGGACTTTCTTTTCGGGCAATTGCAGTTAGAGTGCAAAGAAGTGTAGACACTGTGGTTAGGTGTTGTCAGGCATGGCTTCGAGAAGGCCGTACGCAAAGAGCAAGGGTCACTGGACGCCGCCGTAGAACAACAGACCGTGAAGATCGCCGCCTAAGATTATTGGCCTTAAGGGACTGTTTCTCCACTACCTGGTCCATTGCAAATGAATGGCTTGCAGAACACGGAAGACCTATTGGCATGCGAAGTGTTTACCGACGAATGAGAAGTTTTGGCTTGTTTTCATACCGGCCACACTGGGTCCTCCCTTTAACTCGAGAACACCGACGTAATCTCCTTGAGTGGTGCAGACAACGGTCACTCTGGGATCAGGTATGGAACAGTATTGTCTTTAGTGACGAGTCTCGATTTTGTTTAGGCCTGTACGATGGTCGTGCCAGGGTTAGAAGACGACGTGGTGAAAGGAGGAATCCACAGTTTTTTGTTGAAAGACATGTTCATCACACTGTTGGAGTTATGGTTCCAGGTCACCTTTAATCTTCATCAGAGGTAACATGAACGCGCAGCGTTATATCCACGAAGTTTTAGAACCCCATCTTTTACCCTATCTTGACACCCTGGCAGATACAACTTTCCAACAAGATAATGCCCGACCACATGTTGCAAGAGTCACAATAGACTTCTTTCAACATAACGATGTCACATTGTTACCATGGCCACCATGATCTCCCGACTTATCCCCAATTGAGCACGTGTGGGATATGATGGGTAGGAGATTGCTCAATTTGCAACGTCCTCCTCAGACTCTAGAAGCACTTCGAGAGGAGTTGGTGGTTGCCTGGAATGAGATACCACAGGAGGACATTGACCACCTGATCAGAAGCATGCCTAGGCGCGTTGGAGAATGCGTAGCACATCAGGGAGCATCCACACATTATTAAAGGTCAAAGGGCTTTGAAGCAGTGCGATCATTTTGAAATTTTTATCATTTACTTATTATGCTTCATCAAGTACTTATACAAAATTTTATCAAAATAAAACCATTTAAACTGGGTGTTCGAATTTATATGTCACTTAGTATAGTAATGATATTTTACACCACGCCGGGCACCACGGCACGACTACGACACATATCAATATCACATAGGGCACGCTGGGTAGTTAAAATCATCAAAACAATAGATCGGGGAATCCCCAAAGACGAGACGTAATATTAAGGCGGTGGTGCCAAGCCCGCCGCGGTCCGACGGATTATAGCTACATACATTTAGGAACGCAAGCGTTTTCCTCAAATATGTAGCGTTTTACAAAAAAAAACATTATTTATCATTATATTTATTATTTATTTTTCTTTTTAGTATACCTAGGTTATATTAGCATGGCCCCCATAAGCCTGGGCCCCGGGGCACTGCCCCGGTTTGCCCTAGGATGGCTACGCCCCTGATAAGTATATCATTATATGGCTTTGTAGGCACTGAAAAGACTTCCGTCGACCGAGGTATTACCACCCTATATATCTCGACGACGAGAGCCTCTGGGACACATAACCGTGGGATGGAATTTTCTACTGCTTCTCGACTTGTTCGAGCTGAAAATACTATGATTTCCAAATGATACCCAATAAGGTTGAGCGATGGGTTGAACTAGTAGAATTAGCTCTGCTTTTGAGGAATTTTGTGTGTGTGGCCTCTTTCTCCTGAACCAGCAATAACGGTTTGCCTTTATGGTCGGACACTTCTGTGACTGACGTAATTTCTGCGTGGACGTTCTAAAATACCTAACCATTGTAGTAACTACTTGTGCGTAACGATGATTTCAGCAAAAACTATGCAGATTATTAGAAAATTAGTCCGCCGTTCTTGTCTTCAAATTACGAGCATATTTTATGTACCTACCGCATTAAAACCACATTATACAGAATCAGTACAGTAAAAATAGACGGCCAACCATGAACAGATGTTTCGTGTTCTTTGGAAACTCACCGGCATGGTCTAGGCCTGGTCCTCAGGAGGGACAACGAACGAAACCTAAACAACCATCCTCTATCAGAGGTGAAGAAATAAGGATAAAGTGCCATCTATTACCAGAATCGACCACTGCGAGAGTGAAATAGCATGCCGTCGACTCTGGCGGTATAGAAGATACATTCTAGTCACCATTTAAAAATATCATTGTTTTAAAGCTCTGAAATGGTACCATAATGTACTGTTCGTATAGGCACGTAATTCTAGTAAAAACATTGAGAATGTGGAGTTTGGACTTTTAAAGCGATATGTCAACCTTTAGGTCTTTCAACTTCAGCAACCCTTAACAAAAATTAAAAAAAAATGCTCACTTTGAACAAAGACTTCAATGAAACTCACTTTTTGAAATTGCAATGACACCTTGCTACCTTTAAAACGCTAGATATGCTAATTAAATGATGAATGTATCCTTTAGGGCCGTATTGTTAGTCGTTCCCGCAATGGTAGGTCGCCTTTATGGCCTCCTTGGTTTTCATAGCTTTCTGCTATTTTGAGGTTATGTTACAAACATCTATTTGCATCAAATTGTTCACGCTGTTATATCAGTCTGATATTTCATATGATTCAAAAAGAAAACTGTCTCAGAATAAGAGAGCGCTGACCCTGACACGGACCAGTAGGAATACATACTAAGTGACATATAAATCCGAATACCCAGTTTAAATGGTTTTATTTTAATAAAAGTTGGTGAATGTATTTATCTTACTGTAAGTAACAAGTGAAAAAATTTTCAGCCTTATCAGTTGGACATTCCGGTTTTTATACTGCTTTTTTTTTAATTCACTAACGCTCTAAAAATGAATATTTCAGCCGCAGTAAAGAATCAACGTTGGCGGATTTTGGTTTTTGACATCCTTTACGATCGGTTACGATGCCTAGAGTACGGAGACCTGTACGATTTCGTCAACTTAGTGAGTCTGATAGGGGCCGTATAGTGGGACTTCGGGAAGCTGGACTTTCTTTTCGGGCAATTGCAGTTAGAGTGCAAAGAAGTGTAGACACTGTGGTTAGGTGTTGTCAGGCATGGCTTCCAGAAGGCCGTACGCAAAGAGCAAGGGGCACTGGACGCCGCCGTAGAACAACAGACCGTGAAGATCGCCGCCTAAGATTATTGGCCTTAAGGGACCGTTTCTCCACTACCAGGTCCATTGCAAATGAATGGTTTGCAGAACACGGAAGATCTATTGGCATGCGAAGTGTTTACCGACGAATGAGAAGTTTTGGCTTGTTTTCATACCGGCCACACTGGGCCCTCCTTTAACTCGAGAACACCGACGTAATCGCCTTGAGTGGTGCAGACAACGGTCACTCTGGGATCAGGAATGGAACAGTATTGTCTTTAGTGACGAGTCTCGATTTTGTTTAGGCATGCACGATGGTCGTGCCAGGGTTAGAAGGCGACGTGGTGAAAGGAGGAATCCACAGTTTTTTGTTGAAAGACATGTTCATCACACTGTTGGAGTTATGGTTTGGGGTGCTATAGCTTATGGTTCCAGGTCACCTTTAATCTTCATCAGAGGTAACATCTTGACACCCTGGCAGATCCAACTTTCCAACAAGATAATGTTGCAAGAGTCACAATAGACTTCTTTCAACATAATGATGTCACATTGTTACCATGGCCACCAAGATCTCCCGACTTATCCCCAATTGAGCACGTGTGGGATATGATGGGTAGGAGATTGCTCAATTTGCAACGTCCTCCTCAGACTCTAGAAGCACTTCAAGAGGAGTTGGTGGTTGCCTGGAATGAGATACCACAGGAGGACATTGACCACCTGATGAGAAGCATGCCTAGGCGCGTTGGAGAATGCGTAGCACATCAGGGTGCATCCTCACATTATTAACGGTCAAAGGGCTTTAAAGCAGTGCAATCATATTGAAATTTTTATCATTTACTTATTATGCTTCATTAAGTACTTATACAAAATTTTATTAAAATAAAACCATTTAAACTGGGTGTTCGGATATATGTATATATGTCACTAAGTATAGAAATACCATACCCTTTCTGAAGGAGAGAAGAGACTATAAAAATCAAGGACGCCATAAAGGCGGAACGACTGACAAGACGCCTGTTAATGACAAATCCTTGTAGAAAGTCAGTTTTGATAATGCAGTGGAGACTCTCAGAATATTTGGGCTTGCCTAAATTATTGTATCGTAACTTGAACGCTGATTTATTTAACGAAAGAGTCGTGGCAAAAAAACAATTTTATATAGTTATAGTTTTACACCTCCAAGGCTAACCCTGATTTTTGAAGAAAAGTCAAAAATGTCCAATTAAAGTCATAATCGTATTCTATTAGATGAATTGATTTTGTATCAATAATTACTACGTATATAAGACTAATTGGTGATGCGTGTATGTTTTCTACGGATAATTTTTATATATCAAAACCGGAAATTGAAATATGTAGGACAGGAAGCTGTGCAACTGGCAACATTTATGCGTTTGTATTACGATAATTGCAGATAAGGGAATAATAAACGATACTGGCGCTGGCGAGGTTTCATCGTGATACTAAGATTTCAGATGCGCATTTTTTGCAAATCATCTCGTAGTAAATATACTAAGTGACATATAAATCCGAACACCCATTTTAAATGGTTTTATTTTAATAAAAGTTGGTGAATGTATTTATCTTACTGTAAATAACAAGTGAAAAAATGTTCAGCCTTATCAGTTGGACATTCCGGTTTTTATACTGCTTTTTTTTAATTCACTAACGCTCTAAAAATGAATATTTCAGCCGCAGTAAAGAATCAACGTTGGCGGATTTCGGTTCTTGACATCCTTTACGATCGGTTACGATGCCTAGAGTACGGAGACCTGTACGATTTCGTCAACTTAGTGAGTTTGATAGGGGCCGTATAGTGGGACTTCGGGAAGCTGGACTTTCTTTTCGGGCAATTGCAGTTAGAGTGCAAAGAAGTGTAGACACTGTGGTGAGGTGTTGTCAGGCATGGCTTCGAGAAGGCCGTACGCAAAGAGCAAGGGGCACTGGACGCCGCCGTAGAACAACAGACCGTGAAGATCGCCGCCTAAGATTATTGGCCTTAAAAGACCGTTTCTCCACTACCAGGTCCAATGCAAATGAATGGTTTGCAGAACACGGAAGACCTATTGGCATGCGAAGTGTTTACCGATTTACGTTTCGGAAATTGTTTCAAAAGAAATTTAAAAAAGTGGCTACATTCTATATCTAGGACTGAAATTCATAAACTCATAAATACGAACATCAAGTAAATACATAATCTACTGTAGCTAATTTTTGTCCTTTTTTGTCATTTGCATTCTACAGTTTCAACTTAAATTATTGGTCCATGTACAGGCGATGCCTTCTATTGGGCCTGTTTTGATTTTATATTTATTTACTCATATTGTTTGTTATCTTTGTACATTGAGTGAATGAGAAGTTTTGGCTTGTTTTCATACCGGCCACACTGGGTCCTCCCTTTAACTCGAAACACCGACGTAATCGCCTTGAGTGGTGCAGACAACGGTCACTCTGGGATCAGGAATGGAACAGTATTGTCTTTAGGGACGAGTCTCGATTTTGTTTAGGCATGCACGATGGTCGTGCCAGGGTTAGAAGGCGACGTGGTGAAAGGAGGAATCCACAGTTTTTTGTTGAACGACATGTTCATCACACTGTTGGAGTTATGGTTTGGGGTGCTAGAGCTTATGGTTCCAGGTCACCTTTAATCTTCATCAGAGGTAACATGAACGCGCAGCGTTATATCCACGAAGTTCTAGAACCCCATCTTTTACCCTATCTTGACACCCTGGCAGATCCAACTTTCCAACAAGATAATGCCCGACCACATGTTGCAAGAGTCACAATAGACTTCTTTCAACATAATGATGTCACATTGTTACCATGGCCACCAAGATCTCCCGACTTATCCCCAATTGAGCACGTGTGGGATATGATGAGTAGGAGATTGCTCAATTTGCAACGTCCTCCTCAGGCTCTAGAAGCACTTCGAGAGGAGTTGGTGGTTGCCTGGAATGAGATACCACACGAGGACATTGATCACCTGGTCAGAAGCATGCCTAGGCGCGTTGGAGAATGCGTAGCACATCAGGGTGCATCCAAACATTATTCAAGGTCAAAGGGCTTTAAAGCAGTGCAATCATTTTGAAATGTTTATCATTTACTTATTATGCTTCATTAAGTACTTACACAAAATTTTATTAAAATAAAACCATTTAAACTGGGTGTTCGGATTTATATGTCACTTAGTATACTTTTGCTGAACCTACTTCACTTATAGATATGTACTCGAAAATATATACAAACCGGCCTTTCCTTTTAAAGCTCTGAGCTTTTCCTCATATAAAACACCTACGTCTAGAAACATTCAAGCTATCATAGCGACACTTAATCTTATTTATACTTTCAATACTATCAAGATATACAAAGTATCTGGAATGCGAAATACAAGAAACTTTTAAAACAAGTATTTCAGATTACAGATACAAAATACTTTCTGAAATGGTATCTAAAGTATTCATTAATAAATAGGTATCTTTTAAGTACTTTCTGAATCTAAAATACTTTTACTTTTATTGAGTTTATTTTATTACATGCATTATTAACTGGCACGTGTGACAAAGTCTGACATATTTTTAAGGTTTTAACTGAGACAAGTAGAGCCAGTTATTTACACATTTTACCACCCATGTTTTCCATGAGATCTTTTTGTCTCCACATGGCCAGAATTCGGCAAATTGGTGCTATATTTGAAAAATACTTTTTTATTGTAGGATAAGCATTTAAGCTCTTTAAGCTGCTAACGTTATTATTCAGGTATTTCTGTGTTTCTAAGTCAGCGGTGCTGGTAGTAGACCTTGTTGTTTTCTTTGTTTTTGCCACCTGCGTTAGATAACACTGATCAACAGCCAAAAAATATCCTAAATAAAATCAACAAAATATTACTATTTTTAATGTGCTAAAAAAGGAATGAAACTTATTTTTTCAATATTAGTTCAAGTTTTACAGATACGGTAATTATATGTGTTCCTGCTGTGACAGTGTTAATATACTGTAATTCACAAGGATGCACGTGCTACATTTTTATATTCGGCAAGGGAAGATGATGCAATCGACATGATTGTGTTACGTTATACATACGTGTACAGTATATTGTTTTATATTAGCCATTTTTTCCTCAGTAGGCTGACAGCGTTCATGCAAGATGTCTCGAAAGTGTGTAAACAATCCAGATCAGTTTTGTTACGTGTGTGGTGATGTGACTTTTGCGTCTCAGAGACGGTCTATTACTCCACTAATAACAAAGGCATATCAGCTTTATTTCGGTTGTAAACTAGGTGATCAACACAAACAGTGGGCACCCCACATCTGCTGAAATACATGTGCTTCAAGTCTGAGGAGCTGGTTAAATGGCAAAAAACGGTATATGCGCTTTGCTGTCCCAATGGTTTGGAGAGAGCCTACAAATCATATTAATGATTGTTACTTTTGCATGGTACCTTGTGTTGGACAAGCCACAGGTATGTCCAAGAAAAAAAAATCGGTTATTAACTACCCAAACATACCATCTGCGATGAGACCTGTGCCTCACAGTGACGAAAATCCTATTCCAAAACCCCCAGAATCCTACACTTGCGAATCAGAAAACGAATCAGATCATGGCGATCGAGTGATTCGTCAGGAAGAAGATACGCCATCAACGTCAAGAGATCCTGATTTTATACTGAGCACGTCATGCCACCAACCGCACAAAATAACACAGTCAGAATTAAATGATCTTGTAAGAGATTTAGAACTTCCAAAATGTAAAGCAGAGTTACTTGGATCAAGACTGCAGCAGTGGAACTTGTTAGAAGACGATGTTTCGGTATGTTTTTCGTAAACGCCACAAAGACTTAGAACCATTTTTCAATATGGAGAATAACTTGGTTTTCTGCAGTAACATTAACGGCTTACTGGCGGCTTTAAATATAAACTATAACCCAGAAGAATGGAGATTGTTTATAGACAGTTCAACATTGAGTTTAAAGGCAGTGTTATTGCATATTGGAAACATTTTACCATCTCTTCCTGTAGGGTATGCAGTTCACATGAAAGAATCATATGACAATATGAAGTACCTATTGACATGCATAAACTAAGATGAGCACCAATGGCATATTTGTGGCGATTTGAAAGTTGTTGCACTTTTACTTGGGCTGCAGCTAGGCTACACAAAGTTTTGCTGTTTTTTGTGAGAATGGGACAGTCGGGCAAAGGTACTTCATTACACCAGACAAAACTGGCCTGTTCGTCAATTCCTAGAGCCAGGTCAAAAAAATGTACAGCATATGCCATTAGTAGATTCGAAAAGAATTTTATTACCACCACCGCATATCAAGTTGGGCCTAATGAAAAACTTTGTCAAGGCATTAGATAGAGATGGGTCAGCTTTTCAATACCTGCGTCAGAAATTTCCAAGACTAAGTGAGGCAAAGGTTAAAGAAGGTATTTTTGTTGGGCCACAGATTCGAAATATTTTGAAAGATACACAGTTTGAAAATACTTTAACAGGTATTGGAAAAACTGCTTGGAATGATTTCCGTCTGGTGGTCACTAATTTCTTGGGAAATAGAAAAGCTGACAACTATAAAACCCTTGTCAAAATTATACTGTCATCGTATCACAAGATGGGCTGTAATATGTCTCTTAAGATACATTTCTTACACTCACACCTGGACTTTTTTCCTGACAATTGCGGAGCCGTAAGTGATGAGCACGGCGAACGTTTTCATCAGGATATTCCAACAATGGAAAAAAGGTACCAGGGAAAGTGGAATCCTTCCATGCTTGCAGACTACTGTTGGACTCTTGGTAGAGATGCTCCAGAAACGATCCATAAAAGAACAGCAAAAAGACAGCGCATATAGTGATTCTTATAAGTATATGAATTTTGTTACTTTTTTAATATATCCTTAAAAATTAAAAGTTTTTTTTCTAAACCGCAACTAATTTTTTTATTTCATTGTCATTTTTGGATTCAGCGCCCCAAAATTAACAAAGAAGTGCACTTTTCCCACAAGATACAATTAAAAAACTAAAATTTGTCGTCCAGTGAATCAGTTCACGCGTTATGTGGGTAACCATTACCAAGCCCGATTTTACTATTGTTACTATTGACTAGCGGGCTATAAAATTTTGGCCCGGATTATGAGAGACCAATGAGAAGGAGTCTTCCTATTAATAAGTCAACTGAATATAGTCGATTTCTTCTAAAATATCTCTCAAACTAGCGAAAATATACGAGTTATGTAAGAACTAATCCCATATTAAATCAAGAAATTGTTTATAAATCACGTTGTTTAATAACACAAATATCTTTTTTCACTTGAATTGGAGATCAGAACCTATGATCTGGATCAACTATGACCAATTAGAAAGCGTTTTCGTAAAACTGCATCAAACATTAGCTAATCAGAAACAATATCATAAACCCACCTTGTAGATGTTGTACCCATGTCGTCCTTCAAGGTAAATAGAGATTGTTCTCGGAAAAATTACTTTAAACACCTATATGTGATTTAGACACATTTGAGATATCACGAAAATTTTATTATTGAATTGAAGAATACTCAAAACATTTATGTATGGAATTCGACCACTCTAACTACGCCGGCTTGTTGGTATAGACCACTGATTTAATGTAGCCCCACAGAAAAAAGTCTATAGGTTTTAAATTACACGATCTAGGCGGCCGTTCGAATTTTGATTTCAATATGTCGCTGTGTGGCTTGTGGCACCGTCTTCTTGAAACCACATATCGTTAATGTCTATCCCATCCAACTGACCAAAAAAATAACGTTGAAACATGTCTCTGTAGCGATCACCGTTGACTGTAACGTGACGTTTTCATCAACGGAAAAAAATGGCACTACGACACCATCGGCATGAAAACCACACCATACAGTTAGTTATTTTTTGTGGATGAAGTGGTGCTTCTTGAAGCACATGGGGGTTTTCACTTGACCAATAACGCGTATTCTGTTTGCTGAAGAAGCCGCTTAGCCAAAAATGCGCCTCATCACTGAAGATAATTTTGCGATAAAATTTTCTTGCAACATTCTTAGAGCCCAATTCGAGAACGTACGTCGTTCTGTTAGCAATATTCTCGGCACTTCGACCAACCTATTGTCTCACTGGTACGGGAACATCCAGCGGCGAAAATGTTGACTAAAATTTTTTTACTAGAATATGAATTGCTTGTCTACTGAGACGAGAATTAAGACCAAAAATTGACGTTAACGCTCCTGAAGTTGCAGTCACCGACCCGGAATTTCGGTAGTAAATTTCAATTATACTAAGTGACATATAAATCCGAACACCCAGTTTAAATGGTTTTATTTTAATAAAAGTTGGTGAATGTATTTATCTTACTGTAAATAACAAGTGAAAAAATTTTAAGCCTGATCAGTTGGACATTCCGGTTTTTATACTGCTTGTTTTTAATTCACTAACGCTCTAAAAATGAATATTTCAGCAGCAGTAAAAAATCAACGTTGGCGGATTTTGGTTCTTGACATCCTTTACGATCGGTTACGATGCCTAGAGTAGGGAGACCTGTACGATTTTGTCAACTTAGTGAGTTTGATAGGGGCCGTATAGTGGGACTTCGGGAAGCTGGACTTTATTTTCGGGCAATTGCAGTTAGAGTGCAAAGAAGTGTAGACACTGTGGTTAGGTGTTGTCAGGCATGGCTTCGAGAAGGCCGTACGCAAAGAGCAAGGGGCACTGGACGCCGCTGTAGAACAACAGACCTATTGGCATGCGAAGTGTTTACCGACGAATGAGAAGTTTTGGCTTGTTTTCATACCGGCCACACTGGGTCCTCCCTTTAACTCGAGAACACCGACGTAATCGCCTTGAGTGGTGCAGACAACGGTCACTCTGGGATCAGGAATGGAACAGTATTGTCTTTAGTGACGAGTCTCGATTTTGTTTAGGCATGCACGATGGTCGTGCCAGGGTTAGAAGGCGACGTGGTGAAAGGAGGAATCCACAGTTTTTTGTTGAAAGACATGTTCATCACACTGTTGGAGTTATGGTTTGGGGTGCTATAGCTTATGGTTCCAGGTCACCTTTAATCTTCGTCAGAGGTAACATGAACGCGCAGCGTTATATCCACGCAGTTCTAGAACCCCATCTTTTACCCTATCTTGATACCCTGGCAGATCCAACTTTCCAACAAGATAATGCCCGACCACATGTTGCAAGAGTCACAATAGACTTCTTTCAACATAATGATGTCACATTGTTACCATGGCCACCAAGATCTCCCGACTTATCCCCAATTGAGCACGTGTGGGATATGACGGGTAGGAGATTGCTCAATTTGCAACGTCCTCCTCAGACTCTAGAAGCACTTCGAGAGGAGTTGGTGGTTGCCTGGAAGCATGCCTAGGCGCGTTGGAGAATGCGTAGCACATCAGGGTGCATTCACACATTATTAAAGGTCAAAGAGCTTTAAAGCAGTGCAATCATTTTGAAATTTTTATCATTTACTTATTATGCTCCATTAAGTACTTATACAAAGTTTTATTAAAATAAAACCATTTAAACTGGGTGTTCGGATTTATATGTCACTTAGTATATTTGTAAGCGTTGTTTATTCGTGTACTTTACCATGATGAAAATGTTTTCTTTACTGAATGTTTTGACATTGACAGTTCGGTAATTGATTTAAAGGTGCGTTCACAGTAAAAGTTCAAAGCTGTCAAGTCCCTATTGGAAAACCCGATACAATTTTAGAAGAAAACCAGTTCAGAGATTATTCAACAAAAAGAAAGGTCTGTAAAATGTAAAATGGAAACATTTCTTTCATGTCCTTCTTTGCACCTTTGATCTCCTGTTAGTAAATTCGACCCTAATTATTTTAGCAAAAGTCTATTTGCTAAATGCTAAGATAGCAAATAAAAAGTATCTAAATACAAGATACAAATACAATTTAAAAAAACTATATCTGATACAAGATGAAAATACGTAGTTTATACGTTGTATCTGTATTCCAGATACTTGAATCTTAAATAAGTTACGGTCACAGACTTGGTAATTTTATGTGTAATTATTAGTTTGAAATTTGAACTGACCTGTAGTATAAATTTCAGGTGAGGCCCAAGAAACCCAAAAACTAGTATTCGAAAAGCCGATAAGAGATATTCCCCAAGAACAACAAATTCAAAATACGGTTAGCAAATCATCAATACAGTGCTATGACTGTAACTCGAAGTTCGATCCAAGGTGTGGAGATCCTTTTGACCCGTACACCATAGGAATAGTGAATTGCTCCGAAAAACGATTGCCACACTTCCCAGTATTGTGTAGGAAAATCGTCCAAAAAGGTAAGAAGCCTAATTGAAGCCCATACTAGGTTACAAAAGTAGGCAACCTTTATGTCCATGTACTTGTACCTCATAAGCTATCCGCCAAAGAGCTTTGGGTCAGAGACACAAGAAGTCTATTCTTCAAAACAATAGGCGGGCATTATATAGATTCTGAAAGGTTTTTTTTACTTTCCACGCCACTGGCGGGGAAGCATTGTGCTTTTGATTTTTTCGGATTTTTGGTATACGAGCCCCTTCCCACTTCAGTTGGCCCAACTATTGAAATCTTAGTTTTTTTCTTATCAAACACAAATAATGAAAAATGTAGCAGGGTGTTATAGGTTTAAAATATTTATATATAGTAGAAAACACCAACTTTATCACTCCCTAATCAAATTTGCAGCATAAAAATTACACATGTTGCAATTACAGCATATCAACCTATTTTCACTTCAATGCAAAATAAGTCTATAACGCATAGGTGGCTGAGAAAAATAATAGCCATGACAATTGTTTTTATTAATCACAGCTGTCAGAATACGTTTAAAATAGTTTTTGGTAGTTAAGGTTTTCAAAATGGGCAGAGGAAGGGTTATTAGTGAGAAAATTCGGTTACTGATAATTAAATTTTTTAATTCTGGAAAATCAAACTCAGAAATTGCAACTTCGTTAGACTTATCGCGATACAGTGTGAGAAATATTGTTAGAAGATATAACGTAACTGGTTCAGTGAATATTAAGCCACGAGATGTGAAAAAAAGTAATAGAACATTAAGAAGAATAATCGTGAAAAACAGGCGTGCCAATTATTTACTATTAAGTGCTCTGTGGAGTGACGCTGTTGGAAGGAGAATTTCGAGGTCCACAACTGATAGAGAGGCCCACAAACAGGGATTTGGCACTTGCAGGGTAAGTTTTCTTATAAAAAAAAGTGAAGTAAAAACCAAAAGTTGCACAACTTGTTTATAGGCCAAAGAAAAGCGACTATTAACTCCACTGCAAAAGAAAAATCGGCTTAGATGAGCTAAAGAACATAGACAATGGACACCTCAACAATGGTGTGCAATACAATGGAGGGATGAGGCCCGATTCGAAATTTGTGTTGGTGACAGTCGCAGTAGAGTTATTCGCAAAAAAATGAAACATTCCATGTTGACTGTCTGAAGAGAAAAGTGAAATTTCCGCCATCCATTATGGTTTGGGGCAGTATGTCATCAAAAGGAGTAGGAAAACTTCATTTTATTGATGGAAATGTGGATACAAACAAATATTTGGCAATTTTAGAAGAATCGCTTTTACCAGTGATGGAAGAATGTTTGACGGCCTAGATTTTGTGTTTCAGCAAGATGGTGTAGCGTGCCATACCTCAAAAACGGCTATAAAATGGATGGAAGAAAATGGTGTACCACTTTTGAAATGGGTTTCTAGCAGTCCAGATCTGTCACCTATTGAAACTTTGTGGCACGAGATGAGCAAGGTTCTACGACAACATCCTGCTCGTACAATCACCGAACTGGTTAACACTATGCCCCAAAGAATTTCAGCCGTAATAAAAAATAAAGGTGATGTTACCCAATGGTAATCTTTCAATTGTTGCTTTGTTAACTTCGCGCATTTATTCGCACATTGTTTATTTGTTCAGATGTTCTATTTAGTTATAGGTCTAAGTAATTTCAAATATGTATTTTTTACGACTAGACTGTATCTAAAATGTTTTTGAGAAAATAAGCTGTTTTAGAAGTAAATAGTTTCGTCATAAAGGCATATTTTGGTACAAATCTTGAAGTGCGCCAACTGAAGTGGGAAGGGGCTCGTATATCTTCGATGATACAAGAAAAATCGTAACTCCGTTTCTAAGAATTTTAGAGAAAAGCGTAAAAACAAATTGAGTCATGCATTATATTGTTTTATGAATAATAGCATTATTGTGATAAATGCAATATTATAGTTTAGTTGGGCAGTTTCTAAATGATACTTAAAGAAAACTGAAATTTTCAAAACAAAAGTGGAAAATGGGTAAACTTCGCAATTACTTGTTTTTCCTATTTTAAACGCCATATAAAGTGGAGTTACGTGATTTTCTTATGTTAACAACGATATAGAATAGCTGTTAAAAGCGTCCCTTTTTAAGTTGCTAACGTTTCGGGATTTACTTTTTGCCTTCTATCGAATGAGACACAAAACACGTTCAAGGGATAACAAACATCCCTTAAATCAGCTGTGAGTAACAAATTAATGCATGTAACATGCGAAAGAAAACACAAAGTCAGTACAGCTATAATGCTACCTTAAACCAAATTGGGGCTATATAATTAATAAGCATGATTCATTGGCTTTTTATACAAAGTCAAATATTCCGATATTCATCTTAATAAAAGGTGTTGATTCTGATGAAATACGGTCCTGGATGTTTTATATTATTCTTTTGTAGGACAAGTCTTACGTTACTCCTAGGTAACCTTGCTACTGAGCAAAGTTTCAACAAAATCGGTTTTTTTTTTTTTATATATCGAAACAGCCGCGCAGGTAGAAGCCTAAATGCCGGAACACCGCGGCTGCTATGATGATCCCAAAGAAATTTTGTTAATACGATTTTTGAACTGCCTAAGGTTAGTAGAACAGGGAAAAGCTTCCTCCCGTAGATTGTTCCACAATCTAGACACCCTCGGGACAAAGGAGCGGTCGTATCGGCCAGTTCTGGATGTACGAAGTTTGACACGGTTAGGATGGGACGCCGAAGTCAGGCGGGTCTGTCTGGCAGGCACATCGCGCGGCGGCATCATGGAAGAGAGCTCTGAGGAGCAAAGCCCGTTGGTGTAGCGATAGAAAAGAGCTAGATCGCCGACGGCCCACCGGTCCCGAGACTGTCTGTTAGAGAAGAGTCATCGATAAGTCGGACCGCCCTCCTCTGGACAGCATCGAGCATGGACAATGTAGTCGGGGCGGCAGCACCCCAAATGTGTGAGCAATACTCGAGGCTGGGCCTTATCTGGGTCTTGTATAGAGTGAGAAGGTCATGCGGAGAAAAGTACTTCTTAGCCCTAAACAAATAGCCTAGCTTTTTCCCAGCAGCTGCAGCTATTGAAGAGATGTGTTCGTGCCAGATCAGGTCCTCGGTGATCTGGACTCCGACCAGCCGAAATGAATGGCTCTTTGGTAGAACTCGACCGTCCATCGAAACTGTATGAGCGCTAGGACGCTTTTTGTTCGTCAAAGTACAGTACTGTGTTTTGGAAGCATTGAACTGTACAAGATTGTTGCGTCCCCAAGCAGTGATAGCCTCCAGGTCTCTTGTCAGAGAAGAAGTCGTCGCTAGTCTTCTTTTTTCCAGCTCAGCGGCAGAGATCGGCTTGTCACTCTGAATTCCTGCATGTAGAGTGCTGTCATCAGCGAAGCTGTGGATTGGGTCGATCGTGCAGGAAAGGAGGTCGTTGATATGTAAGAGAAACAGTGTTGGAGCCAAGACCGATCCCTGGGGAACACCCGCGTTGACGTTGTGGGATGAAGAGGAGAATCCGTCAATTACGACGGATATCTTGCGGCCAGAGATAAAGTCAGCCGCCCATCTGCAAAGCTTTTCTGGGAGGCCGTAGGATGGAAGTTTGCTCAAGAGGGCAGCGTGTCACAGCTGATCGAACGCTTTCGTGATGTCAAGAGCAACGACATGAGCCTCACCATGAGACTGGATGAGTTTACTCCACAGTTGCGTGACGTAAGCTAGGAGGTCCCCTGTGGATCGTTGGTGCCGGAAACCATACTGCCTGTCGCTAATCAAGCTGTGACGTTGGAGGTAGTCCAGAAGCTCGCGATTTATGCACCTCTCCATCACCTTACTTATAACAGAAAGCAGAGCTATAGGCCTGTAGTTGTAAGGGTCGGTTTTAGATCCTTTTTTTGGGATGGGCTGTACATGAGCAAATTTCCAATTTTCTGGGAAGGTGTCGGATTCATAAGATATCTGGAAGAGACGCGAAAGAACTGGAGCAAGCTCAGCTGCACATCTCTTCAGTACAATGGCAGGAATCAAGTCCGGACCAGAAGCTTTTTTGATGTCGAGCGACAAGAGCACTCGTCTTACGGTCTTATGCCTGAATGTTACCTCCCGCATAGTGTGGGGAACCCTTTGAATTGACAGCACTTGGGCGTTGGTGGGGACGTCCATGGTGGAGTTGGCAGCAAAGATCTTGGCTAGCACTTCCGCCTTGGCCTTTGAGTCGAATACAATAGTTCCATCCTGACACGTAAGTGGTGGAAGGCTACTGTGTGAGAAGTTCTTTTCAATCTGCTTGGCCAGCGTCCAGAAAGACCGACTGCCATTGCTCTGCGACATTACCCTGTGCCTAACTTTTATATCATGCTGGGTTTTGGCATTGCGAACCGCTTCGTTATATTTGTTTCTGGACTCGACGTCGGCTTGTCTGTTCTCTACAGTGGGGTTTTGTAAGTAGGTTCTGTGGGCCTTGATCTTCTGCTGGCGAGCAGTGTCACACGATTTGTTGAACCAGCCGTTGGACCCTGGTTTAGGAACTTTCACTGTGTGAGGGATGTATTCCTCCATTCCGACGTGGATAATTTCGGTTATTGAAGAACAGACAGTCGACGCATCCGCGTCAGTGAAACAGACATCTCTCCAAGGAAAGCTAGAGAAGAAGTCTCTGAGCCCCTCCCAGTCGGCATGTCCGTAATGCCAAGTTTTGCGGCCTGTGCGAGTTTCTGCTGCCACAGCGGCTTCTGACCGAAACCTAACCCCCACAACACCGTGACCTGAGTTACCCAGGGGGGACAGGACAGCAGTGCTGTAAGGGGCAGGATGAGTGGTCAGAAAGAGATCCAGCAGGCTACTGGCGTGTGACGAGACGCGGGGGAAAAAAGTAGTACTGGGTCAGCTGGGTCAGCCCTTGAGTAAGAGCGAACGCTTCGACTGCACGACCTGCTGCATCGGTCTTATTTGAGCCCAACCAAAGCTCATTATGGGCATTGAAATCACCGAGAAGAACTACCTCTGAAGCGGGGTGATTGATGTTCAGGAAGTCGATCTGGACGGCGAGGTATTCGAGTAGGTCATCCCAGTTATGGTTCGAGGGAGAGCGATAAAGGCAGCAAATAAATTTGGGTGATGTTTTGGAGTTGAGGCGAAGCCACAGAATGTCCTTCCGGTCTGATTCCAAAGAAAGATCCCTGGAGCAGGAAAGGCTGCTGCGGACAAAAGCCACAACTCCCCCGTTCTTTCTCAGATTGGAGTGCACCTCGTAGTTTGGGAAGTTGAGATGGTTAATCGGTGCAGTCTCTGAGATTTTTGTCTCCGCCAAGAAAAGCACGGCGGGACGATTGGATTGCAGGTAGTGATGAACAGCATCAATGTTGCTGTTGATCCCGCAGATGTTCGAAAAACAAATTTTATCTTCGATGTTGTTCCCTCGAGCCCACCCTCCACCCGGACATTCCGAGAGTGGAGTGAGTTTACGTCCGGAGTTTTTAGTGCTCGAGGGATCCATCATCATTAGCGGGTGATACTGCCTCGGTCGACTGGTCCTTGTCTACCACCTTCTTTTTACGTGTTAGTGATGTTAAATAGACCTAAAGTGGCCCGTTGGCGGACTTGTACCGCCACCCGGCAATCGGTACTGAGGTATTCCTTAACGCGTGCACAATCACTTGGACGGGAAGAAGTTGTATACTGGATACAACAACTTCCGGAACAAGCATTTGCCACGGCCCTCGCTCAGTAGGGCTCACTAGTTCCTGAGATATATGAGATTAAGATATAACGTCGTCAGATAAATCAAGCTGTACAGGGTGTAAAGTTAGTAGTAGATCTGGAATGCCGAGTTGAATGCCCAAGCTCATTAAGCTGATTTGGCTATTTGCGTGAAAAATCCGCCATTTTGATATTACAACATGTTAATGCATACAGTATCACTTGCACTGCTAGGACGAATCTAACAGTACCTCATATGTCAAAATCCATCAAATCGTTTGGACTGTAGATCGTAAAATAGAATTGCTTGCTTATATGTATAGATCCGACCTGCGTTAAACAACAGATTTTTTAAGGTGAGACACTTATCGTAGCAAGCTGACATTTTCAGGGCTTATTCTATATGGATTGAAATAGTTTTCACGATAAAATGAATAATGAAATAAATAATTTTTATTACCGCCCTCCAAACGAATGAATTTAAAATTTTTTGCGTTGATTTCTAATAAGCTTTGTTAAAAAGTGACATAACCATTGCTAAGAACAACCATTTAGCTCATCTCTAAAAAAAACTAAGCCGTAAACCTGATGGTTTAGTTGTAATTGCGATTGAAAGTTCATTATCCTGTTTCTTCCGAAATTTCTCAAAATTGCAAATACAGCAGACGCTCGATAACGTAAACACGGGATAATGAAAACTTGCGCTAATGTAAACACAAACTTCGTTCAACTTCGATCAAACGGAACGCGCGATAAAGTAAACAATGTGTACGCTCGATAACGTAAACAACTCTCGGCGCACGGAAACAGCGCGACGGTAAAATGCTGAAGCCTCGATGATTTATGTCGGGCGTCGGGGAGTCCCCGATTTATGATGTAGAGTGTAGGGGATTCACCTCTGCGATAAAATACGACAAACTCGGTCAGTCGTATGATCGTTTAGGATACGTTTATACGTACGTATGTATTTCATTTTTGAACTTAAGTGAATACATTGCACGTGTTAATATATTTTACGACTATGGCATCCACATCCTATAAAAGAAAGTGTTTAAAGTTGAGTGAGAAAGTGAAAATCATAGACGAAGTTGCACTAAGTGCGGGAGTGACACAGTTAGCAAAAAACTATGGAGTATCGAAAGCAACAATCTGTAAAATTAAGCGTATGAAAACTGAAATTTTACAAAGAACGTGCAATACATTTGGAGGTCCGGGAAAAAGAAAAACTTTAGACAATGCGAAGGCACCTAAAATGAAAAATTCCCTGTATAAGTGGTTTTTAACACAACGGGAAAATCATGTCCCAGTTAATGGCAAAGTACTTAAACAGAGAGCGAGACTGTTAAATGAAAAACTGAAAGAAACTGAAAATTTCATAGCTAGAGATGGCTGGCTACAAGGATGCAAAACAGGATATGGAATTCGACTGCTGTCTATATCTGGTGAAAAATTATCAACACAACCACAATTAGTGCAACCATTCAAAGAAAAATTGATGAAAACAATTACCGAGCTAGATTTAAGAATGGATCAAATTTACAACGCAGATGAAAGTGGCCTTTATTGGAAAATGTTACCAGAGAAAACCTATGCTGCATCATTTGAAAAATCTGCCCCGGGAAGAAAGCCGGAGAAACAACGAATAACGTTTCTAGCCTGCACTAATGCTAATGGTTCACACAAAATAAAGCCACTGGTAATTGGGAAAGCAAAAAATCCGCGCTCATTTAAAAATGTTAATATCCCTGTTGATTATGACTGTTCAAAAACCGCTTGGATGACTAGCAGCATATTCCTGAAATGGTTCCACAGGTGCTTTGTCCCTCAGGTATGACAATCAATTATCACAAATGCTCTATTCATAATTTGAAGATGTGTTTTCAATTTGTAGGTAAAAGGTTTCCTAAAACAACAGAAGCTTCCAATAAAAGCGTTGTTACTATTGGATAATGCACCAAGTCATCCTCCCGAGCCAGAACTGAGGAGCAGGGATGGGTCAATTTTCGTCATGTACATGCCGCCCAACGTAACACCGTTAATTCAACCGATGGACCAGAATATAATGAGACTCACCAACTATACTATAGGAAGTTGCTACTTTCGTCTGTCTTATCAAAGAATCCTGAAAACTTATCTGAGGCTTTAAAAAAAGTAACATTACGAGAAGCTGTTTTAGATTTACATATGGCCTGGAATGAACTTAACCAGCAAACTATTCAAAAATGTTGGAGCAATCTCTTTTGTACCAATAATGAAGATGATGAAGAAGACGATGTCCCCTTAAGCGTAATTAGAGAACGTTTGCGATCCAATAATGATAATGTTATTAGTGTGTCATTGGATGTTGTTGATTTATTGAAAACAGTGAATTCCAACATTGTTTGTACTCCTGCTGATATTAACTTATGGAACGAAGATAAGCAGACGAATGATGCTGATAAGGAGGAGGATATGGACAGTGAGGATGATGAGAACGATCCCATTGAAGTCAGAAGTGTAGTGACTGACGCGCAAGCAATACAAGTTTTTAACCAAGCTTAGATTGGGCTGAAAGAAAAGAAGTTTCATACACGGATATTTTAGTTCTTCGTAAATTATGGGCGCAGGCATTGGAGCGCAAATTTACGCAGACAAAAATTGTTAATTATTTTTCTTCTAATTAAAAAAATACTTATCGCTGTTAGAATATTTGTTTATTTTGTTATAAATAGTATGTATTAAACGTTTCTTTTGATAAATCAAATATTATATAAATCACGTTCGCTAATGTAAACATTTCGATAATGTGAACCACACTTGGATTAAATTAGTTTACATTATCGAGCGTCTGCTGTATCTCCTGAACTACAAAATGTCGGACCACAGATATAGGGGTTCATTCGATAAGTTTTGTGACCCTCTTATCACCTGACTTCCGTTGATCCACTACTAACCTTACACCCTGTTTATCCATAAAAATGAATTTATAACTTTTTTCTATTCATATATGAAAATATCTCGGTCCTTACTATTCCACTATGTCAATGTATGTAATGAAAGCAGATCGCATGTTCCCCTGTCCGCCCTCCAAGCCCAGCACCTCCAGTGGTGCCAGATCGAACGCTACGTTGCCAGTCTCATCACTTACCTCGCGTAATCTAAAATATTTCTGTCCAGTGGAAGGTGAAACCAGGGTGATTCGTGGTTGCGGTTACATCCGAGATGACCACGACGACAAGCAGTGTTTCAAGCGGACCGGTACTGCCAACGTGGAGGTGGTGCACTGTTCCTGCACGACCAGCCTCTGCAACTCAGCAAATTCCATCCATCTCTCCTACCTAGGGTACTTTAGCCTCTTAGT
Organism: Acanthoscelides obtectus; assembly: GCA_963669975.1. Lineage (NCBI taxonomy): Eukaryota > Metazoa > Arthropoda > Insecta > Coleoptera > Chrysomelidae > Acanthoscelides > Acanthoscelides obtectus. Next base: position 75,192,762 of record CAVLJG010000009.1, read on the forward strand.
TCTAGCAATATCGAACGTAATAAGATGTATAGGGTGCTATTAGCCAATGCGTGTGTATGATCTATTATTATCGTTATTTGTTTGATGCACTGCGCTGGTTGTCGTTCATCTGTTACGGAACGAACGAAAATGGAATTTAAGCCTGTATAAGATTTTTCGGATGAGCCTATCCGCAACAGCGAGTACGTTTAGTAAACAAACACTTTAGAGGACGCCGACGGGATCCGAACTCGCATCTCCTCGATTCCGTGGAGCTTAGCTAACAAATTAATCTACAGTACTAGCAGCCTAGCAGCTTTCAGGATCGTCTATTAGAGAGAAATTCAATCCTATTCACGCCCGTGTTCCTCTGTTCTTTCAAAATGCTTCATTTGGCGGCGAACCAAGTCGGATTGGTAAGATATCTCCAATCTATATAGGTTACTGTCCTCGCACGGTGGTACCGTGATAAGTGCTCACGAGACGGCGAGGTGCAACTAGAAAGCGATTGGATGTACCTGACATCTATGCAGACCGTGGGTCTCTAGCTCGTCTTTCCAACTAAATGGGTCCTCACAGAATGAGCCCAAACCTATCCTGATCAGAAATTGTGAATAAAAACACAGCTATTTAATAAAGGGGCATTAATAATTATTATAGCTTTGGAAGTTTGTGTTTTTGAATATCAGCTACACAGTAAGTCACATCCCCCCTTACCAGAAGGTTAAAATGGCTGTCTGCTTTTGTATAAGCGAGTAGCAAGTCCTTTGATGACATCACTGAGAGGAAGAATATTGACATCTGAATATAGTGAAACATACCATGGACCTGCCGTGAAGGAGCGAAGAGCTCTGTGTTGGATAACCTTTCACGTGTGCATATGCATCTTAGTAACAAAGCACCAAGCCCCACACGCATATCTCATGATGGACCTAATAATGGAATTGTGTAGTAGTAATTTATTAGAGGTTGACATCCTCTTAGCAGGGGGTGGAGTCGTTTTAAAATCCCCACAGCTCTGTTTCGTTCAGACATAACATGGAGCTTCCAGGTTAAACTTCTGTCAATCATCTAACCCAAATACAAAAGTCACAAAAGTAGTTCTCCTCCTGAAGGCGGTCTACAACCCCTTAGGAGTGTATTGACGTCTCCAGAGCGGTATCATCAGCGTAAAGGAATACCTGTGTATATTTAAAACTAGGAATGTCGGAGGTCAACATTAGGTATAGGGTGGGAGCAAGGAAGGAGCCTTGGGGAACTCCTGCCTTGATGCTCCTCAACGATGAAGGATTACTATCAATTTTGATTAGAAACTTTCTGGATCATAGTAATTCAGATAGCCAAAATGGGCAATTTCGGTGAATAAGCCTGATGCCATACTTTGTCGAACGCTTTTGCTATATCTAGCAATAAAATACCACTACTCTGCAAGTGACCGTCTCAACCAGTCTGATTGTCTGCAGCTCACTAGAGTGTTCTTTACGAAAGCTGAACTATTCCTTCTGAAGGATTTTTCCCTCCACAAGAAAATCCTACAACCGCTCAAGAATGACTCTCTCAGCCAGTTTACTAGGAATAGATAACAGACTAATTGGCGGTATTCTTGCGAATTTGCCGTCATTCCTTCCTTCAGTATTATTATTACATGTGCAACGTGCGTTGATGTTTGCCGATATAGTCCGCGCAATGCTAGGCAACCCATTATACAGAGTGGGGTACGAGCGCTTGTCTACCAAGCGGCAACACTGACAGCTGCTTGCTGTGGTGTTAATTGAACGTAGTTGTTAGATTGATTCAACATCTGTGAGAAATAAGCTCATTCGCCAAATTATCGTACATTCAGCTATTATCCTACACATAGTATCGTACATCGTACAGTACTTGAAATTATCGTACAGAAACGATAATTATCGTACGTCTGGCAACGCTGTGTGCAACCTTCCCGATTGGAGATGCCCCACCAATCCGTTTTGTTCCACTTACATGCCACCAGAGGGGGCATCGAGCAGCTTGAAAGAAAGAGGAGCAGAGGCGTGGTTAGAACCGAATTTGCCTCTCACAGTCAATCCTACAAGCTGCTTGGTAGCTGGCGCTGTAGCCTAATTGGTTATTTCCATGGAATAGAAGAAATGCGAGTTCGGATCACCCATTTTCATTTTCTTTCAAGTTATCGTTTACTAAACATGGAACTCAAGGTCATGTGGAGTTGGATGTATGTTTTTTGAACGATTTCGGCTTGAATTTGAAAAAAATAAGATCAAACCTTGCTCAAATTTGTCATAAAATCACTGCCATGGTTCAAGAAAGAATAAGTAAATAAATCATATATAGAAGGTGATATGACATTATTCCTGCAATAAAATACATGGATTGAGTTTCTTCGTCCTCACCGAGAGCCTATCAGAAGGAGAAATCTCACCACGTACGAGTATATTATTGGTGTATCCTATGTGGCAAGATTCACGAACATATCCCTACTTGATCCAAATAAATTTGAATTTGTTTACTGGAGAGGCAATCCAAATAAAATGTTTTTAACCCTGTCATGTTTTATATGAGCTATAATGTAAGGGTAAATAAAAACTAGCTCGGTGCATCCGATCATCCCTCTTCAATTCTTATTTCGATCTATAAGATCTTAGTTCCAATTTATCGATTTATACTATTATAGCCAAAGCCAATTGCCCAATTCTTTTGATTTGAATCATTTGGGCAGTAGAATGTTGACCTGACTTTACGTTCTTAGTAGCCACTCAGAACTCAATCAAAATAACCAAACTTTGTAAATGAATGTTTTCCTTAGTCTACATAGCTATGTTGATTTATTATAATGACGCGAATTATGAGAAAGAGAGGATTGTTTAACTTGTGCATCTGACGGAGTAGAGCTAATTTTACACCAAACATTGTTATTCGCTATAATATAGTCGAAAATTCATTATCTATAAAAGAACGAGGAACTGATGATTTCGGGCTTTTACTGTGCAACTCATAAGCCCATTGACTGAGATGAAAAAATTTGCATTGCAGAGATCAGTGGAATAAAACGATTACATATTTGGGTTTTTTGTGTCTCTAGCTCTACGTACGTATAGATGCATTGTTTCAACAATCAGAATCAACTGACTAGGTAATTTATGTGCTATATATGTATTATATTTTCTGACAGAAATACATTTGAGAGCGAAACTCTCAAAACTCGTTTATGAAGCTTACATTTTAAGATAAAGGCGCGACTTTAAAAGTACACTACGTAGAGATAGAAATGAATATATAAGGAATTGCAAAACTGCTTCAAAATTCGTCACGAAAGATTTTTGTTTTCTCACTCGAGTGAATTTTCGAATCGTTTTCAATCAACATATCCTATTTATAAAAATGTTATCCTCAAAAATGAGACTGCCTTAACAATCAGATATTGCGTCACTTTTTACCGATTTATCACACCTCCAAAGTAACCTCAACAAGTCCGATCTGGAAGCACGAAACTACTTTTATCCGTATTATTAAACAATCTAAAGTAACACAGTTTTAGAAACCTGTAGGCTGTATCTAACGGCCGTATCGTCAGTCCTTCCTACAATTGGCCTCCTTGATTTTGATAGTATTTTCTCACCATCAGAAAGGCTGGGGTATTTCTACATTTCGACTGTTTCGCTCTTCTATTATGATACAATGTTTTCTTCTTGATTTGTAAGAAAATTCAGGCATGAAAAATTTTATACAAATAGATATTTGTAACATAACCTCAAAACGTAAACGTAGGAAACGGAACAGTTGAAATCTATGAAAACCAAGGAGGCCAGAAAGGCGTCCTACAGTTCTGGGAACGACTGACGAAGTGACCCCAAGTTTAAGGTGAAGTTTGCAGAGTATCGAGGTTAGAAACTTTTCAAACTGACAACTCTGTTTTGATACTAAACTAGATCATTTAAAAAATAATCGGCTAGGGCACAACATATAGGTTTCAAGAATAACTTCTGTTTTTATAAAATTATGAACCACACTTTTGAGTAGTAAAAGATACCTATGCGAAACCCGCGTTAAGTAGCCCAAAGAAATGTGTTTTTCCAGAAAGTACATGTTGCAGATAACGAAATTATTTATGCAACTTCAGAATTTCAGCAACCTCAACGGATATTCGTGACTTGTACGTATTAAGTACATTGAGATTATATTTTTTGCAAATAAAATAAAATGCTACTAACGAAGTTGACTAAAATAGAATTTGGATCGACCATCGGTCTAACAAGTTTCTTCTGACATCTCGTCCATATTTATGCCTTAAGGCAATTATTGAAGACGGTCATAATCAAGAATGTCAGTTTTATATCGGAACAGCAACAGCTTGAACATAACTAGTTACAAGCGGCTCTGCTTTAATGACCAAGAAGGCTGGACCGCCCTGCCAGCAGGAACTAAGATATTAGTCCAGGTAGTACTTTCGTATTTTTCTCCGAGGCACATTCTGATTCGGATTTCTTAGTCGAAAAGCAATAGCAATACTAAGGACAGAATAAAGCATGGAATGTTATTCTAGAATTTACTCGAAATCCAAGAAACTTATGGGAAATAGGTTTGGTTTCATAATATTGGAACTTACTGTTTATTCGCTGAGGCCTTCTTCTATGTTAGGATGGTTGAAGCAGTCTCAATTACTCAAAGACTAGCAATCCCAAACCACGATACTCGCAATCGCTAATGCAGCCGCATTGACGCAAATTTCGTGTCAGGTAAAAGTGAGAGGTAAAGAATGTCACAGATTCGGGTTGCCTATTTGAAATATTAAATTAAAATATTTGTCGCGGAAGGGTCTGAAACATTGCAAAATTTTGCGGCGATTAGCTGCACAGTTTGGCGATAAGTCAGTTTTAAGGATGCAAGTTACTAAAACAATCACAAATCTATTGGTCAAGTCAAGGTACTGATAATATGAAGTAATACGTCTCACTCTCTCAACAACGATAGAACCAGCACATATTCGTGAGGAGTGCAGCTGGGATTTTGCAGGTCGAGAAAAACTTGCTTGCGTTTCTTTCCGGAGGTTAAAACTTCAAATTCATTTGTATAAACCAAATAAATCTTACTTCCATTTTTTCCAATTTAATCCCATTGTGTGATGCCGCTGTTCCTCTTTTGCCTGCATTGGAAACACATTTGGTGGAGATGCTAGGTTTAACCACCGAATGTTTGCTCGCTTCTATATGTTAGTTTCTAGAAACGAAATAAGCGTTTTTTTTTTTTTAACCCGGTCCTACACTTTCGACTTTGAACTGCCATACTGTTTATATATTTTAAGTAATTTCCCAACATTCCTCACACCTTCGAATGTCTCCTTTAGCCTGCCTTCAGTGTCCAGACAGAATTTATTTTTTTTCTGGTATCCATTCTTGCATGTAGTGGAAATGTGAAATTTTATTTCACAGTCTCGTGGCGGGAAAATGGAAGTGGGATGCTATGAAAATTCGTTCATTCCAGTAGTCGGACACAATATCACTGGCGATGATTATTTGTTATCTTTCGCTGCCTGTCCACTGGCTGGGGCTTCAGTTGTATTTTGGTTTGTTTAATTCCAAGAGAAAAAGTTTGATGGTTTCTAAGTTGAAAGAGCTAAAGACAGATAGCCAGCGGCCTCTCCAATTTGAGCTGATGCTAAAGTATTAAGATTAATTCATTTAGTGAATTTTGAAGGTCTTCGGCATATGTAAAGGCGGGCTTACACGCTACGTCTTATTCTACGTCTTGTGGGACAGGACAAATCCTATCCAATAAAACGTGGCGTGTAAACAGCAAAACGTACGTCTTGCCGAATCTAAATAAAATCCAAGTTTATAAGGACAAAACGAATCGCGTAGACTCAACTTCAGACAAGACGTCCGATCTTGGCTCGGTTCACGAGTAGCTGCACTTCAGTTCGCTTCCTTTTTCTCCAAAAACCTAATAATGTCAGACTTACGGCAATGCACCCACTATTCTCCTGGGGAATTCATTGAAGTGCGTAAGTTTTTCGTATTTCTGGCAAGTGAAAAATAAAGAATATAGTGACCGTGTTTGTGATTGTTACAAAAAAAATAATCTCGTTGAAATCGATTTACAAAAAAGAGTTGAAAAAAGTGAGGGCATCAAAAAACTCTGTTACTAACTCCAGCAATTGATAATAGGCTGAGGTGTCCATTCGCAAATAATTCGCAAGTTCGCTCCTCAGTTGTATCAATAACGAGACGTGGGAATACCAGCTTCTTTTCAGAATCCATTCCCTTGACCATCTTGTCTTTTTTTCTTCATCCCTTTTCCTCTCAGTCGTTGTATCATTATATTTGTATCCTCCATAATAAAAAAAGGTCTCTCAAAAAATGCACTAACCAAACTGCACACAACTGAAGAGTCTAGATTGGAACTGTAGTAGAAAGCGGAAGGTAAAACACGTAGTGTGTATACACTGGACAAAATCGACGTTTTGTCGTACGTTTTGTATGCACGACAAGACGTGCAATAAGACGTAGCGTGTAAACCCGCCTTAACAGGAACAGCAAAACGTACGTCTTGCCGAATCTAAATAAAATCCGAGTTTATAAGGACAAAACGAATCGTGTAGACTCAACTTCAGACAAGACGTTCGATATTGGCTCGGTTCACGAGTAGCTGCACTTCAGTTCGCTTCCTTTTTCTCCAAAAACCTAATAATGTCAGACTTAAGGCAATGCACCCACTATTCTCCTGGGGAATTCATTGAAGTGTGTAAGTTTTTCGTATTTCTGGCATGTGAAAAATAAAGAATATAGTGACCGTGTTAAAAAACGTCGCGTGAGGATCTTATAAAAAATACGAAGAAATAGAATGTATGTCAAATGAAGAGATCGTTACGAAAAAAAATAATCTCGTTGAAATCGATTTACAAAAAAGAGTTGAAAAAAGTGTGGGCATCAAAAATCTCTGTTACTAACTCCAGCAATTAATAACAGGCTGAGGTATCCATTCGCAAATAATTCGCAAGTTCGTTCCTCCGTTGTATCAATAATAAGACGTGGGAATACCAGAATCCATTCCCTTGACCATCTTGTCTTTTTTCTCTTCATCCCTTTTCCTCTCAGTCGTTGTATCATTATATTTGTTTCCTCCATAATAAAAAAATGTCTCTCAAAAGATGCACTAACCAAACTGCACACAACTGAAGAGTCTAGATTGGAACTGTAGTAGAAAGCGGAAGGTAAAACACGTAGTGTGTATACACTGGACAAAATCGAAGTTTTGTCGTACGTTTTGTATGCACGACAAAACGTACAATAAGACGTAGCGTGTAAACCCGCCTTAACAGGAACAGTATTTATATATTGTCAGCTGACGATTCTACTTGATTTTAAAGCCTATGTCATTCCCTACACAACTGACAAAAATTGAGGAATTGGATCAGTTGGTGAGTCTGGTATCAATTACCAGCAAGTATAGGATTTCAAATAAGTTTTTACCAATAACATAACATTTGTCCGACTACTGGTAATGTCCGGGTTATTGACCCATTCACCCTACATGCAAAGATACTACCTGGATTATATTCTATACTCCGCTAACTTTATACCATCAAAGTTTATAGGACACTGGTATTAGATAATCTGTGTTGAATCGACATCAATTAGCATAATAATTAGCTGTTCACGATCCCAGTTGAAGGATAACACGCTGCCACTGCCGAATTGAGGCCCTATAGGCCAAACAGTATACTTGCTTAGCTATTTTACGTTTCAGGTGGAAAAATATACTTGACCTAGCAAATTTTCAAATTTATTTTGCATGCCTATGTTCTCAAAAACCCCGAAAGCCTCAATATATGTATATAAGATATGAGAATATGTAAATCTTTATATATGTCATCAGCATTCTTGTTTTTTATAGAGTTTAAAAGCTAATTACCATATTTAAGTAAAGTGAAATCTGTGGAGACATACAGGGTCTGATACTTCTTCTTCTGAGTTATAAATACGTAACTGATTTTTTCCATGGAATATGTATGTGCAAAAATAAATGTTATTTTAGTATTGTAAAACTTCTAGTATGGAAAATATTTGTTTAAAAATAGTTACAACCACGCTATTTAGGAAAACTCTTGAAAGGAATCAGAGAATATAGTTATTTATCTAACAAGTGCGGAACGTCTTACTTTTCGTCGACGAGAAGCGGAGTGTCAGGTATAAGTTCTTAGAATCTTAGATACGTACCATGTTTTATTAGAAATTTAATAATTGTGAAATCAACATCATCAATAATTCATTTATAATAATCGTTAACATTATTAAAAGTAAAAGAACAGCTATTTGGATTATGAAATCGTGCAGTAAAAGTTCTGCGTGAGGAAAAGTGTCACTTTGTGCTCGCATAAGCGTGTTGAAAATGAGTACTTTCCGCATGCTGGTAGAAAAAACAATTAATGAATTAGTATTTGGAAAAATGTGGAATTTATCTACCTTCGCAATATTTGTTAGTAGATATGTCTCATCGAGTGTACCATAGAAGTAGCATACTTCTTTTTATATTTCTACTAAATAGTCAAGATGTTTGCAATATTGATGTCTAATAATTATAAAAAGGGGCATAAGCTTGTAATATGCCTCTGTATACTGGGTATATCAATCGTCTTCTTCTTGTTATCATGAAATAAGGAAATATTCTAAATTGTGTATAAGATGCCATTTGGTTAGTTGCCAGTCTTGGGCAACTGAAATTCAAAAAACAAAAAGGCTGTGAATGCAGAGATATTGTTTCATCAGAGGCATTTCGTTTGAAAATTTCAAGCAAATCTTTCATCGGAAAATATGTTCATGATAAGAAAAACTATTTTCATTAGATACTATTCGAAACATATTATTTTTTCGAGGATCTCAAAAAGATATGTTACACTCATTAAATCTAGGGTATTCGAAAAATGTTTTGATTGGTCTTTTTGTTACTTCCATATAAGGAATCCGTAACCGTTAAGTACAAAATTTACCCTAACCTAATGTTGAAGTATTGGAATTGAAAGAATATCTTAAATGCTATTTTCCTTAGTAACGCTGTGTATATATTAATAAAGTGGATATATATACTATGCTATTTTGTATCTCTTCAAATGTTATTTTTGCAAAACGGCAAAGCACGCTGACCTTTTTCTCTTATTTGTACTTAATACGTTCATATAATATGTATGTGTTATAGAAATAAAGGTTGTACATTTATTAAAGTGGTAACTGTTTTTATTTAACCGATCTCGACAAGCTGTCATGGATAAAATAAATAAATCTGCCTCCCCTACAATGAGACCCAAAAAGATTATATCCCTACTCAAAGCAGCGACACTGGATTTTTTCATCCTTGTATTTGAAACCAGCGTACCAAAATACACAAACGTACCCAATTTCGTTTTTTTTTTTGTAGCAGGAGACAAAAACAGAAATTTTTTATTGAGAAGTTTAAAACTGTGGCTATCTATCAATGAAAATTAGAATTTTTTTTGCATATCTCTGCAACGTCCACCAAAGTGGGCGTGAATAGAACGGGTACGTAATTTTCCAAAACTTCATAAGTTACAAAACTTGAATTTTTCAGGAGATAATAAGAAATGTGTCATATACGAGGGTTGCTTCAAAGATAAGGTTTTCACTGCTGTATCTTTTGCACGCGTGACGCTAGGCGCACTCTGGCAACACCATCGTATTTGTCGGTTCCCCAATCCCAATAAGAAGCGCCTATTTGCGATGCGGTGCTTAAATGTGTGCGGTCGTCCGATTTTTGCACGCAAAAGCGTTACCACCCATAGAAATTCATCGCCACGCAGAGATCGGTCTGTTGCTCTGAATTCCTGCATGTAGAGTGCTGTCATCAGCGAAGCTGTTGATTAGCCTCAGGAAAAGATACTGATGCTTTAACGAAAGATAGATTCTCAAGATCTTTAGAGTACATTTAAAGGACTTTCTCAATCATAGAAATGAGGATTGAGACAACCGTATTGGTAGTTAATATATATAACACTGGACAACAAATTTTAGTTTTTTAATTGTATCTTGTGGGAAAAGTGCACTTCTTTGTTAATTTTGGGGCGCTGAATCCAAAAATGACAATGAAATAAAGAATTAGTTGCGGTTTAGAAAAAAAACTTTTTATTTTTAAGGATATAAAAAAGTAACAAGATTCATATACTGTCTTTTTGCTGTTCTTTTATGGATCGTTTCTGGAGCATCTCTACCAAGAGTCCAACCATAGTCTGCAAGCATGGAAGGATTCCACTTTCCCTGGTACCTTTTTTCCATTGTTGAAATATCCTGATGAAAACGTTCGCCGTGCTCATCACTTACGGCTCCGCAATTGTCAGGAAAAAGTCCAGGTGTGAGTGTAGGAAATGTATCTTAAGAGACATATTACAGCCCATCTTTTGATGGGCTCTTTTGATACGATGACAGCATATTTTTGACAAGGATTTTATAGTTGTCAGCTTTTCTATTTCTCAAGAAATTAGTGATCACCAGACGGATATCATTCCAAGCAGTTTTTTCAATACCTGTTAAAGTGTTTTCAAACTGTGTATCTTTCAAAATATTTCGAATCTGTGGCCCAACAAAAATACCTTCTTTAACCTTTGCCTCACTTAGTCTTGGAAATTTCTGACGCAGGTATTGAAAAGCTGACCCATCTCTATCTAATGCCTTGACAAAGTTTTTTATTAGGCCCAACTTGATATGCAGTGGTGGTAATAAATTTTTTTTCGAATCTACTAGTGGCATATGCTGTACATTTTTTTGACCTGGCTCTAGGAATTGACGAACAGGTCAGTTTTGTTTGGTGTAATGAAGTGCCTTTGCCCGACTGTCTCATTCACAAAAAAACAGCAAAACTTTGTGTAGCCTAGCTGCAGCCCAAGTAAAAGTGCAACAACTTTCAAATCGCCACAAATATGCCATTGGTGCTCATCGTATTTTATGCATGTCAATAGGTACTTCATATTGTCATATGATTCTTTCATGTGAACTGCATACCCTACAGGAAGAGATGGTAAAATATTTCCAATATGCAATAACACTGCCTTTAAACTCAATGTTGAACTGTCTATAAACAATCTCCATTCTTCTGGGTCATAGTTTATACTTAAAGCCGCCAGTAAGCCGTTAATGTTACTGCAGAAAACCAAGTTATTCTCCATATTGAAAAATGGTTCTAAGTCTTTGTGGCGTTTACGAAAAACATACCGAAACATCGTCTTCTAACAAGTACCACTGCTGCAGTCTTGATCCAAGTAACTCTGCCTTACATTTTGAAAGTTCTAAATCTCTTACAAGATCATTTAATTCTGACTGTGTTATTTTGTGCGGTTGGTGGCATGACGTGCTCGGTATAAAATCAGGATCTCTTGACGTTGATGGCATATCTTCTTCCTGACGAATCACTCGATCGCCATGATCTGATTCGTTTTCTGATTCGCAAGTGTAGGATTCTGGGGGTTTTGGAATAGAATTTTCGTCACTGTGAGGCACAGGTCTCATCGCAGATGGTATGTTTGGGTAGTTAATAACCGATTTTTTTTTCTTGGACATACCTGTGGCTTGTCCAACACAAGGTACCATGCAAAAGTAACAATCATTAATATGATTTGTAGGCTCTCTCCAAACCATTGGGACAGCAAAGCGCATAGACCGTTTTTTGCCATTTAACCAGCTCCTCAGACTTGAAGCACATGTATTACAGCAGATGTGGGGTGCCCACTGTTTGTCTTGATCACCTAGTTTACAACCGAAATAAAGCTGATATGCCTTTGTTATTAGTGGAGTAATAGACCGTCTCTGAGACGCAAAAGTCACATCACCACACACGTAACAACACTGATCTGGATTGTTTACACTTTTTCGAGACATCTTACATGAACGCTCTCAGCCAACTGAGGAAAAAATGGCTAATATAAAACAATATAATGTACACGTATGTATAACGTAACACAATCATGCCGATTACATCATCTCTGCTTGCCGAATATAAAAATGTAGCACGTGCATTCTTGTGAATTACAGTATATTAACACTGTCACAGCAGGAACACATATAATTACCGTATCTCTAAAACTTGAACTAATATTGAAAAAATAAGTTTCATTCCGGTTTTAGCACATTAAAAATAGTAATATTTTGTTGATTTTATTTAGGATATTTTTTGGCTGTTGATCACTGTAACTAGGGCATAACGAATAACTTATCGTGGATACTGTAACCTCAGTATCGCTTGTCTTAATGATTCGCTTGCCCCATGCTGAATGATGCCGAATTCCTCGAGCTGTGAATGAGATCTTGCAGTTAATTATTACTGTATATCCTTGTCTACCAGAATGGTGGATTTCGACGAGAAATGGTCAAATAAAACAAATGAATAATAAGTAGGTATGTTTATTTTTACAATCACAAAGTTTTATAAATATTGCTATTTGTTAAGACTTAAAAAACTTTATACATAATAGCAACAGTATTTTTCTAATAGTTATTCAAAACTTCTCTGCATGATATATTCATATGTACAAAGTTTGAGCTAAATTGCTATATTTACCGCCATCTTCGTAACAAAATCAGTAAACTAGGTTTCCGATAAAAAATAACGTCTATAATACAAAGAATGGTTGTACACAAAATATCTATTCACATGATTGGAAAGGTATAAATATAAATTGTACAAGATAAAAATAAAATATACAAATTATAGTACAAATAACTAAGTGAAAAAGATGAGCACGAATGTTTGAAAACACAAAAATATTGCTGATTTTTTAAGTACAAAAATCGATATAATTGCACAAGAATAATGTTCATTATCGATGCTTATAGGCCAATTTCAGTATATCGTTGGTTTTTCTGAAATCATTTCAAAAATATACACTTTCGTTAGTATACAAAAAATATCTTTGGTATATATTTTCATTTTCATAACAAGAACATTTTTCAAGTTCAACAGTTTACAAGAAAAATAGGATCATTCTGATTCGACGGTAAATGTTCACAACAATTTCACCATAAATCAAAACGCCTTTGCAAAAACAGATGATTGTTCGCAGTACATTCAGTTGTAGCAATATTTTCCGTAGTTTGAGTTGCAAAAAAATAAAACGAAAAAAATTGCCGCAACACCTTTGTAATGAAAACCATAGCAAAAAATTAATTCACTAGTGTTTTCTTGGAAGCTCATAGAATTTTCTACAAAAGTAAAAATTAGACATTTTTCTAGACGACGCGACGAAGGTTTTCTTTCAGGAAATTGACATAACACACAGTTGTGGTCGTGTGAAATCAGAGGACCAACTTTTTGATATGTACACTAACTATTCTTTTTTAAAATTTGACAGCTGTTTATCATATACGTATATTACATGGCACATACTTATTACACTGATTGTTAAGCGTGCTCCAAACAAGGTAGCACAGGTTCGTCATTTTGACGTCATATTAAGGTTATTTCGGCACGTGACGTCACGTTACTCGATGTCGCGGCTAATCTGATTCTACTGAATTTCCACCTTTAAATTATTAGGACAGTGATGTCACAAAATAACCTCATCATAAGACGTACACCTGTGTTATTAGGGAAAATATTCCAAGATATGATTATTTACATGATTACGAATAAGTTCAAGACACATTTTTTATCCAATAGAAGTAATTTGACATGACAAGAGGTGATGACGCCGATGTACGAGGGCGGTTCGACAAGTACTGCCGACGGCGCCACTATTGTATGGGAAATTTAATATCTACTACTTTGTAGACCTCCAGAAAACATATTTTTCAGGGTTAAAGAAATTGAATCATCGCTGGGTGAAATGTATCGAGCTAATCGCCACTTTTAAAAAAATTCGATTTTCTTTTGTTAGCCTAGGTACTTATCGGACTGACCTCGTAAATTGTGACAAAGATTATGAAGAAAATTAACAGTAATGTAAATGGATGTTTTAGATTGAGGTAATCTCAAGTTTTGACGTGATAGGGTAAACCTGCAAAGTTGCAGTTATGTCTGCGTAATTGATTTCAAAACATTTATTTCCTAGATTTTTAACTGCCAAAATTGATTTTATAGAAATGGGGATAGCACCTTTGAGACTTTCGACAAACAGCTGTCTAGTACAAAAACCAGTACGATTTGATTAACTTTTAATCAATAATTTGTCAATTAATTTAATTGTCTAGTATCAATGTACAATAGGACTGTTCGGATTCGGCTCGACCAAATTTGAACAATTTCATCTAGAAAAAATTCGATTTATATAATAATTCAGTCTTTTCGTAGTAAATTCACTTAGATTTAACATCACCCACACTGATACCTAGGCCATTGATAGCAACCATTTTCGTGTATCAACATGAGAAATCTTCGAAGTAAAAATATTTCAACAAAATTATAGTTAGATTTTCAAGGTTCTGAATTTAAACCATCAATATAATATGCGAACAGATATATAAATGCATTTGCTATGCTATAACTCTTAAAGATTTCTTATGTTTATACGCCTAAATGGTTATGGTAGCCTTCTCACCAAGGATTCGAAACGCAAGGACTTTCAGTGGCACATTCCTGACGTCTAGCATCCTTGGTTAACACGGAACACGTCGCGAAAATAATCGTGATGCAGTCAGCCCAAGGCCACAGAACACTTAAAAGGAAGCGACAGTTGACAGGTTCTACGCACGGGGTATTCCTGGACCAGAAGATCGGACCCGTCCATTGGTTTACACTGCTGCTAAATATCGATAGGCTATTCTGGTAATGAGTAATAATTCTAGAGAATCGATAATTTTATTGTCTTTAGAAAGAATAATCGATTCTTTGAGAACTGAGTATTATTGCTAAGATTATCCATTCTTCTCCAGGTGATAGTACACTTAACATAACCACGTATTTAGGGGTTATTGCAGGTTTAAAGTGTATACGACAGTGTAATATGTAATTATGCACAAAAAAATCTTGGACTTTCCAGATATGAACATAGAACAGGTGACCACAAGACATATATACTGCAGGGACGTTGGAGAATAGACCTCAGAAGATCGATTATCGATCACAGGATGGAATGGATGCGAATTTTGACAGCGCTGCGTTGCCATATTTCGCCACCCGAGAGGTGTACAGACAGATCATAGTTGACTATTTTGAAGCACAAGAACATGTTAGAGCTCAAAAGTTTTATAACAACGAAAATAAAAAATTAAAACGGTATAAAAATTCTATTTTATATATACATTTATATTTTATTTATCATGTTGTCTTAGAAAATACTAGGTATTTCAGTAACTGCTTTTGTTCATTTGTGGTTCTTGATTATTTATTGTTTATGTTATTATTTATTCACTCATTTTAAGCAGAAACACCTTTGTATTTTTTATTTTTATTGTCATAAAACTTTTTAGCTCTAACGTGTATGACTCGCATGTTATACTTCAAATCACAGTCAAACACGATAGTCACCTCTCAGATTACGCAATATGGCAACGCAGAACTGTCAAAATTCGCATCCATTCCGTTGTGTGATTAATATTCTGTGGTCTATTCTCCAACGTCACCTGTTCTGTGTTGATATTTGCCATCGAGGTACTGCTGGAAAATGGTATTTTAGAAAAACAAATTTCCATATAAAAAGTGCCCCCCAAGATTTTTTTGTAATGTAGGATTACATATTACGCTGTCGTGTACACGTTAAACCTGCAATAACGCCTAGATACGTGGTTATGTTAAGTGTACCATTAGCAAAGGTGAAGCCGACATCACTTTATTGGAGTTAATTTTTTAAGTATAACCTTATATTTTGTTTTTTATGATATTCAAACCGACACCAGAAACCTTACACTTAATACGGTCGACACAAATAGTTAAAATGATATGAAAGTGATATGTAAATTACATGGATTTAGAATCAATATCCAAAAGTCAACGATTATCAAATAGAAGGTTACTCTATTCAAAACTCATCTTCGCTGTGTACAAACAAATACAAATACGAATCTCAAATTGTCGCACATCTATTGACCAGCCTCCATAAATGCCAGCTTTCAGCGATAAGCAAATAGAACAATGATCTAGCGCTCGTATTTTTTGTTATGTAGCGTAAGTGATGATTCAAACGGACTGTCATTTTTTGCTAGCATTCGTAACTACTCTTTCAAACATCTGATATGGCAGTAGGGGTGGCAGATGTTTCACGAACTGTGATTTAGTAACGGAAAGTGGTGACGCATCACGATCTTAAATCACTGATATGAACAAATAACGATATCACCAATCTATATATGGCAGCATTGTGATCAGTTGACGGGTCAACCTTGAGTCACATTACCCCGGTCTAAGAACGCTGGCTTTCACGTGAATTCAGCCTTAGGTCGCGGCGATTTCAGATCACTTCACACGTGCGTGGCCATGGTGGCCCTTTTGATGGTCACATTGGAATTGGGCACTATGTATTGGCTGGTGGGCGAATTTGGAAGCCGTACGGCGTGCGGGGCCCCGTTCAGGCTTGTAACCGACATTGGCGACGTCGTCGTGACCATCGTCATTGTCGGACTGTGCGATGAGGTCAGCATCGTTGCCGCTGATGACGTACACTGAAACAAAGAGACGGTATTTTTAATTAAGACCAATAGTGATTGAAACATCAAAAAAAAAGATTTGATTTTGAAAGAGACGGTACGCCGAGGTAAACAGGTCACATGTCTAGAGTAGGATACTTAGAAATTACGACCCGAGTGAAGATAACATGGCCACGCAAGGCAACTATTGGAATCTACTGTACTAGGCTCTAGAAGACTATCCGTAGCTAAATTTTTCTCGAATTGTTGCACAACACTTAAAAATATGCAAATGAAGATCGGAAAACTGCCTCTTTGACGTTCTAAATGACTCCGTTGTTACCCCGGGATAGACATACGTTTTGAAAGTTGACCTTGTAATTATTATTACCTGGATTGCGGCGTTGCCAGATCATCGGGAGATTTTGCTACCTTTTCTATTTTGCTATCACCAATTGCTTGGATTAATAATAGTTTTTTGTATGAGGCCTTGCTAGTAGTTTTGAGATTTTTCAGAAATGCATAAGAATACTTACAAGCACGTTAGATTAGTGCACGTTTCTGTAAATTTCTTTTTATAATAATGTATTACAGGGTGGCAAGAGATAAGGATCAGACTAGGTTAAATTCAGTAGTCACACAATCTTACATCAAGCATTTGTATGCAACGCCTACTTAAATAAAATGAAAAGGTATAAAAACACGTTTATTTATAACTAAAAAACAAATGTAACGTGATACATCGTTGAGGTCGTAGAAAAAGATGTTGTTGGATACATGGTAGTACTTTTTTAGAAACAACAGCATGTATTGCCTAAATAGTGCTATTATTTTTTGACTTTTCTTAAAATAATGTCAGGCAAAAATAAAAACGATTAGGCCAAATTTTAGTTTTCCCAAATACCTCAGTATATGACTAATCTCTCGGTGCATGCAATATGCGCAATTTATCTGGAAAACATAGGATGTCAACCCTAATATACAAGTAGATGAGTATGCAAGGCTCACCTAGTTTGCTGCACAGACAACCTGTTTCCCTCAGAAGAGTTGGAAGTACAAACGTGAGAAAACGTGCCGCGATAATCTTAAAACCCTCGAATTCCTAGTACGACTCCAACTTACCCTTAAATCCCTAGTGTATGGAGGCGGCGCCGGTGTGGCGGCCGGATTGGCTGTGTTGGGCGTCGGCAGCCCCACCCCGGGAGGCGGTTGCCTGAGGTACGGATTCCCATACGTGGCACTGAAGCGGGGATCGACAGACGGCGGCCCGCCATTGGGCAATCCGCCCAGTGGGAGGAGCTGCAGTCGCGTCGATTGGAGGCTTTCGGATGTGACGACGCACGCCTGCGACACCGAGGGCTGGATTGTGGGCGGCGTGTAGTCACGGGCATAGTCCACGTAGGGAACGTAGCCGTTGTTGTTTTGACCATCCTGAAACAAAGATAATACATTTTTTCAACTACTAGTAATGGTTTGTTGGTGTTGTTGCACGAAACGTGCTTACACAAGTCAATATTAGAGCTTAGTGGCAAGAAGAAAACAAATAATAGACAATACGTATAAAAGCAAACACAACAGATCATACACACATATATGGTTGAAAGGTTGACAATAAAAAGTATAAAAGATAAAATTATAACAAACTAAGTCCAATCAATCAACAAATGGCATAAGAGATAAAACTGTAACAAGTAATACATACATGACTCGAACAAAAAAGAAAATGTAGCATGAAATAGCATAACAGTTCAAACTATTAGGTATACGTGACGAAGTTGTGATTGAGGAATCCGTTAGTAGTAAAGGAAGCGTCAACATTTTGACAGCATAACTAAACTCATTCTGTGCTAGAGATCTTACTTCCCTAGGTAAAATATTATAAAATTTTATGCCATGGTAGTTGACTCCATTTCTCGTTTTAGCAACTCTTTTGATTTGGGTACAAATTGTCTTTGTGTCGGGTGTTACATGATGAGTTTCATGATGGTTTGCATAAAAGTCAGGATTTAACTCGACATACATAAATAATTGTAATATGCACCCGGTCATATCATGACCATTAGTTTGATAAACTGAGCTATATCTTAGATTAGCTATATACCGGATATATCTTCTCTGTAGGGCAAATAATCTGTACATGTGCAGACAGTGGACCCAAGTCATAAGGTCGTATGTCATTTTGTTATGGTTGTACGCATGGTAACATTAAGTACGTAATTAAGCAGCAACAAGGCGAAATTTATTCAGGTTGTCGGATACGTCATCGAGATGTTAGATAAAGGACAACCTACTGTCACAAAAAGTCACTAATAGCTTGCAATGCTACAATATCTCATAGGTACTGGGCAATATGTTGTCTTCTGGGATATGTCTTCAGATGGTAAAATTAACAATGACGGATGTTGTTTCGTTTATCAGCAATCTGTTGCGTTGATGCCACTACTTTTGAGTGAATCTCATCAGAAGTGACAGTGGATACTGATATAGATCATTGATGAACAGCAAACAGAGGAGCAGCCCTAATATCGACCCTTGCGGAGCGCCGAGTTGAAGTAGATAACTTTCAGACATCACATTTTATACTTTCTCTCTCACAGGTCTATCAGTCATACATGACATCAAACAAACCACGAAAACCGATGCTATATAGGTTTCGACTCAAGAATTATTTATCTACTGAGTCAAGAAACGTTGATAAATCAAACAGTTGTTATATTACATATCGATGTAGAGATTCTTATAGACGTATTCAACAAGTTAGCAACAACCAGTCTTCACAGACTTTTTATATCTATGTTAAAATCATGTCGGCAAGGAGAGAGATCTTGTCACTATCAAGAAAAGAACATATCCTGTTGAACACTATCCCTTCGAAGATTTTGGAGATTACGCTGTTATCTGTTTACTAATCTCGAATGGTATTGATGAAATAACCGTCAAAAATGGTGAAAAGAACTATATTCACAAGTTTATAAATCTCTAGTTAACTATATTAAGACACAAGGTAATCTTCAACCTTGTTCGTGAACTTCTCTATTATGCCGCCTTTGGCTACGACCGACGAAGCAGACCTGATTAAATATTTCAATAACATCCATCCTAGATCAGGCGACTTCCGTACCCGACGTCACTTTAACCGACATCCTACCGTATCGCAACCAGGGCGGACCGTACCTCGGACCGACTTTATGACCCCTGGGATTACATTATTAACATAACGGGGGCATACGTTAGGCATCCCCCGAAACACCTTGAGACGCAAATCAGCCCTTTGTACTTGCTCGAACGGTTCCAATAATCAACGCGACCTTCTATAAATTTTCTACGGTAGTATAGTCTAGTTATGCGGATCCTACAAGACAAAAGCAAGGACAATATCTTACGTTTGGATAAGAATTATTTGCGACAATGTACACAGGCAACCCTATCTTAACGTCTTTCTCTTTTATTAGACTGATCTAAAATATATTTGGACCATAGTGGGATCTGGACCTACGCGAGTTTAGCCATGTAGCATGTATAAGAGCCTACTGACGAAACCATCGATTTAGATCTACGGGATAGGCATAACGTCATTAATAATACTGATATTAAGAACTATACAGGGTGTCCGCAAAATTGGGGTTTTCCTTTTCAGAAACAACTACCCTTGAAATAACAAAGGTAACGTGTAGTGAAACGAGGGCGACCAAGTAAAAAAAAATAAAGGAAAAAGTACTCAGTTGACGAGAAGGGCTAAGTACGTCTCTGCCCGAAATCATACCGCTCCAACAGAAAATGAAATCAGCTGATGTGGTACCGAGCAGACGCAGAAACCACATCGATTGCCTTACACTTAATGGCACATCTTCTAACAAGGAAGGCAAAATGTTGCGTAAAAGGTCTAGGTATTGCATCCCGTCCAATCGATTTGGGAGAATAAATGGTCCAATGAGCATACCGTTCACCATGCCAGCCCAAACATTCACCGAATATGTTTGTTGAAAATGTGCCCGACGGACAGCTTGCGGATTTTCTACTGACCAAACATGAGTGTTGCGAAAGTTATTCACCCCGTTACGCGTGAACGTAGATTCGCCTGTCACCAATATGCACTTCAAAAAGTCCGGATTATTGTCATGTTGATGCAACAACCACTCAGAAAACCGCACTCTTGCTGGAAAATCGTCAGGTTGAAGGGCTTGTACACGTTGGACGTGAAACGGATACAGCCCCTCTTCACGCAGCGTTTGCCACGCTTTAGTTTTTGATACTTGCACTTCTCTAGCCACGTCTCTAGTGCTTGTTGAGGGATTCTCGTCTACGCGATTACCTCTACACGCGTGACCGTAACCGTCGGTTGAAGGTTGCATACTGACCTGACACACTGACCCCGACCCAGTTCTGTCGTCGGGTTGAGTCAGTGACCTTGTACCAGTCGGTGATGTCGCGGCTACAGGACGGTATTCAGATATTTTTGATGTTGCAGAGCCCTTTATCTCGGTTCCCTTAAGACATTGGTGTATATGGTACTAAGAAAAATTGCTTATGTTTTCAAGATCTACATGTCGTGTAAAGGAAAACCCCAACTTTGCGGACACCCTGTATAGTGCTGGCAATATTGTTGCAGATCATATTGCGTAATAGAATTTACTCCGCAGTTCATAGATCTCTGTACCCTTTTCAGCATGGGTTTCTCACTCAGGGATCCACGGTAACTAATTCAACAATCTTTACTCAGTTCGCTATTGAATGTGCCTCTTGGCAAGGTCAAGTAGATGCAGTATGTATATACCGGTTTTGCTAAAGCGTTTTGAATATGCAATAGCTTCAATTCGTAACAGTATGTAACTAAATCGGGAGTGCCTCAGGGTACAAACCTTGGTCCTTCATTGTGTACCTTATTTATTGATGATAATGCGCAATATTTGAGTTGTAGTCAACTCCTTTTTGCGGATGACTTAAGATTATTCAGGACTATTGACGCTGAGGCTGACTGTATTGCACTTCATCGGGGTATTGATCCTTTGGTAGCGCGAGTAATTTATTTCTTAATGCGTCTAACTGTAGTGTAGTCAGTTTGTAAATTTAATTAGAAGATTGGGGATGTCGTTGTGACTCAAATAAGGATTTGAGTATAGTTTTCGATCATAAACTTAATTTTTCACCCCATATAGCTCAAAAGGTGAGTAAAGCTTCACGATTTTATGGTGAGGAACTCAGAAGATGAGCCGCTCAGAGTCACTTTTGGATTTGTATTCTACACGTATTAGATCGAAATTGGAATATGCATCGTTAATTTATAACTCAATTTACAACTGCATTGATTCTCTTGAGCATGTGCAGAAAGAGTTTCTCAAATTTTGTTCTTTCAAGGTTGACAGTGCATATCCTGAGCAGGTTATATCCGAAAGTTTGTTATTTCCTAGGTTTCAAATCTTTAGAACTGAGAAGGGTGCGTCAATTATCTTCTTGCATAAACTGCTGCACAATCGAATTGATGCTAATCAGATTGTGGCTAAACTAAACTTTAATGTCCCATCTATTAAAACTCGTACCATTAAAACCTTTTATTGTGACAGATCACGGACAAACTTAGGTATAATTTTGAAAGCACGCATAAATGTAATGTGTGATATTTTTAATTATTGTGATATACATGCTGATTACTCAAACAATTTATATGTTTCTCACTAGAGTGAAATGTTTCTTTCTTCCTTTCCTTGTTTTTTTCCTTTTTGTATGTTTTCTACTTTTGTTACTTTGATTTACCTTCTTAGGATTGTCCTATAAATGGTTTCCTTAACTGTTGGTCAATAAAATCGATTTACTTGTTCATTATTTATTTATAAAGTCAAACATCGTGTATTGTGGTCCAAGGTTGCGCTGTATACGATATTTTGTAGATACCTTCAGGCATAGCGCTTTACAGGTTAGTATGTTGCAAAACAAAGAAGCAACACTGCATTGATATATACTTTTTCATTACTTAATAATAACTTTTCCTTTTCTTTAGGTTGTAAAAATTGTCGTCATAGGCTGTCGTCGAGATCAGAAAGATTTTTCTTCGCTGGCCCTATCTATTTAGCATTTTCATTGACCATCTTTTACGGTTGCGATTTTTGTGTTAAATGTTACTAAGCTACACATAATAGTAATGAAAAGTTTTTTTCGGTTTGATAGCGAATAGCCATTTCATAGCAAAGCGGACCAGCACAAATATAGGCAACGAGTATTACAATACTGACTAATAATAGGGGTGTATTATACAAGTTGAAATTTTTCAAATATTTTGCTCACATTCTGTGATTTCTTCGACGATTTCTCATAGTAATAAGTTCAGTGCACTTGAAAAAATTCCCCGAAGAAGAGAAGAAAAAGTTCCTGTTATTATACCTACGCTAAGAAGTAGCCCTACCAAAAACGAGTCCATAAATTTCAATCATTTGTCTAGCTGTTATATAACCTCCTTAGTCAATTTTATTTAATATTTCCCCGTAATTTTGTACATTTTTTCTTCACCATATTAATCTCATTATAGATCTTGGTTATATTATTTCAAGCACGGCGTTCTAAAATAGAATAAGTAGCTGTTTGCTTTATTTTCAACCATTTTTTTCAACTTGTCTTACTAGACTAGGATCAGTAACTTCGGATGTTTTCAAATTCACTGTTACTGATCATTACAAAAAGCCGTATAAATATGCTCGATCTATCAAAGCTAGAAGTGCAATACTGGTTGCATATACAGGGTGACTTCGAAGTTGAGTCACTTATTTTAACAGTGAGTAGATCTGATCAAAAGAAATGCTTTTTTCCTTTAACATTTTTCTGGTAAAATTAAAGTAACAAAGTTATAGCCCTTTAGAAGTTTGAGTACCGCCCTGTCTCAATAATAATATTATGTGCTCGTGTTTGGCAACAACGGATATAATCCGCCTTATCCGTTCATCGCATCGGAAACAAAAAAGCGAAAGAATTTGAAACGATGTTTTTACTACAATGTACAATATTATTCAGTTGTTTTCCGTCAATGTGTCAGTCGGTAACGCGTGAGTGAATAGTGGTGTTTGTTGCGTGGCTCAAACGAAATAAAAAATGCACATGTTTACGAAAATGCTGAACTTGTGGACATGATTCTTATTTACGGGGGGGTGGGGGGAGTCTTTATGCGGATCGGTTTCCCAATCGAGTGCAACCAACCCCTCGTGCCTTTGTTAATGTAGTACAACGGGCTCGTGAATCAGGTGACTTAAGACGGAATGTCGGTGCTCCAAGACCTCGCGATCAAATACAGGTCCGCACTGAAATACTTGTCGGGAGGATACTTTATAAAACAAGGTAACATTTTTTTTAATTTTTATTTTTATTTTTACACACATATTTTGGTTTATCTTCCTTCTACAATCATTATCTGAAAATTAATGACTCAACTTCAAAGTATGTATCGTAGTCCGATGCTATAAAATCCCTAATCGCAATAAAATCAAGAAAACAAACATGTCGCAACGTGAAATTTCTTCGGCGTAAGTTGCAGAAAATGCCGCATTACCCAGTACTTGCTTCGCAACATGTTGCACAGTGCTTCCGTTCTAAGAAATGTTGACACGTCTTCCGGCAAATGACATAACTCTACCAAAATATAGCTCGTTAAAGAGAAACAGATTAATTCTCGATTTACGTCTTTGCTATAACTCGGGTTTTACTTGGAATATATAATGACGAACCACTCTGTATATCGCTACGTTTCAAATGCCTCATGCTCAGTGCTGAGCCGTCGTGCGTGGTTCTCTAATGGGGCTGTTACCGGCTCTACCGTAATGGATTTGTTTCCTAATTAATTAATAAATTATGCCTAAAATGTAGCTACATAATTAGGACGCGTATTTTGGACCACCTCGCTTTTGTGTACAGAATGTACAAAGTTTGCTACAGTTCACTATACCGTTGCTTAAAGGGATGCTCCCCTTTAACGTTGTAAACTCAGAAGCAGCACCAAAGCGACTCGGGATTCTATTGTTTTGTACGAACAACAAGTTGATATTACAGACAAATTTTCAGCGAAACTCAATTTTATATCAAACATTAGTTGAACTTATGGAATTATTATCTGGTGATTCACGAATATAATAACCATCTGACAACAACAAACCTTTAATTTTAATAAACATTTGTAATACAATATTTTTATTAAATATTCATTCAATATCTTTCAAATATTCTAAATACAATATTTCTTGTATGATATTCATTAAATATTTACTTTTCAATCAATGGAAAATATTAAATCTCCAATGTTTGTTCATCAAATATTTTCGGCTACGGCGCATGTGCGTGTTACCTCGAGCGACCAATGGGATAATAGCAAACCGGTCTGAGGAGACCGGTTTGTCAGCACCCATTTTACCTGTGACTTTAACTATGATAGCGTGCTTCCTATGTACCTCCAAGCAGTTTATTATTTGAGTGTTTTTTGTGGAAAAGGGAAAGTTTTTCGATAATTACATAGCTTAATTTATCTGACTAGTAAACATTATTGTGTCAGCTGAGTGTAAAGGTATTCACAAGACCATAAATAACTAGCCTTGAACTGTAACAGTTATTTGGTATTGGTGGATTTATCTGAGAATGGATACGAAAATCATGTTCATAACATTCCAATGAAAAGACATATAATCGCAACTTCATCGAGATACATCAAAAATGTTTTTTTAAACCTCTCAATTATTATTATTATTTTTGTCGTAGTACGCTAAAAAATGTTAACAGTCGAAAATACTATACTTTCGTCCCTTGAATCACGATATCTAAAAAACCATACCAAATTTTCTTAAAAATCAACCAAACCTCGAACTATCATAGGCAGAAAATGTGGGGTCCTTTTAGGTGCAATATAGAACTGCTTTTCAGTGATCCAGTTGAGCTACTTGGAGTAATCAAAATGCTCAGCACCAATACTGTTCCACTGCACTTAATATTTGCATAAACACACTGGAAAGCAGCTTATGTATTCAATAATACTTCATAATTAGTAAGTTTGTTTTTCTTTCAGAAAAAAATATTAGATATTTCATCAAAATGGAAAATTGATATTTAAAAATCTTTCCTCATATATTTTCTAAAAATTTGGAAAAAATATCGCCAAAATATATACTATACTACAAATATCTATAATGGATGTTTTATAAATATATAAGAAATATATTTATTAAATATTAAAAAATCTATCGCTACAAATAGTTGACAAACATTTTTTAGAAATATTTAATAAATATTTAATGCTATCGGGGTTTAAAATTAATTTTATACGAGTGGCTTTTGAAAACTGATATAAACATGACGTAATTTATAAAAAACTAACATATATCTTTTCTTTATTGCTAGTAGTCATTATCATCATCATCATAACATTTACATAATATAGACTTTTTTAGTCCTATCAGTTTATTATAACCGCTGTGTTATATAGGGCGTCCAATAAGTACCACGACAAACTTAAGGAGAAGGTAGGCTATGGAGTGACCAAATAACAAAAACTTACCTATATAAAAGTGTCACCGTTTTTGAGATATGGAATTTTTTCTTAAATTTAAAAAAAACGAACCTTTTCATTTGTGGTCTTTAATATGGTTATACTTTGTTCATTTTTTCTATGAAATACTTCTAGATAGTTGCTTTATCATATACAAATGCAATGTAGTTAAAAGATATTAAGGAACCATGATAAAAAATAATTCTTTTGTATTGTTACTGACTCGAGTCCGAATTTAAGTAAGTTTCATAAAATCATGTAATGAGCACGTAATAATAATGTAGCTTTGTACTATTTAGCATGTCACTGATCGGTAACCAGTGCAACTTGAATTTAAATCCAATAATTACATTGTAGTGTGTGTCAGTTACTCGCAAAAGCAGCTACCACTTTTTTCAATTCCAAATAGTCGGTGTGGCGCTTTTCTGAAATCTGTATTCAAAGAGCATCTTTTTATTCAATATAATGCAGTTATAGCCCAGTACATTTTTGTTTCTCCACAGATGGTCAAAGATGAGGAAAAAATATCAGAAGATCATATATCCAAAAATAGTCCTTATTTGATCATGGTTCCTTAATATCTTTTAACTACATTGCATTTGTATATGAAAAAGCAACTTATCCAGTAATATTTTATAGATAAAATGAACAAAATATAACCTTATTTGTACATGCAGCTGAAGACCACAGATGATAAGGTTCGTTTTTTTTAAACTTAAGAAAAAATTCAATATCTCAAAAACGGTGACACTTTTATATAGGCAAGTTTCTGTTATTTTGAGATGAGTCCAAAGCCTACCTTCTCCTTAAGTTTGTCGTGGTATTTATTAGATATCCTGTATGTATAGTATGTTGTGTTAGCATGATATCCACATACAAGGATATTTTCCTTTTGTGGCACATCAATTTGTTCACAATTTATTTATTATTATTATTATTATTACAATGATTTGTTGCATCTTAGCCAAGCAGCTATTCAAACCACAAGGTGAATGCTGCCAACGTATCAGATCCAGATCCTATAATACCTTTATTTACCCCATTAAGCCTTTCTTCTAACCAAAGATCATTAATACAGAAAAAGATCATAGTGTCGCAAATATTCCGGTTTGACTTAATTTAACTGGAATCTCATCCAAAAAACGCCAGATCGAATAGTATTAACTCTTTCATTTCCTGTGGATAACCGCAAGCTAGTGATGATTCTAGCTGTCTCTCGGATGACTAGTAATCTCATTCTGCAATTTTCTTACCTTTGGAGGGAAATTGGGCTCCGTATAGTCAGCCGAGTACCTATAAATGTCCTGCGAGTTGACATTGACAGGTCCAGCGAGAGGCACGCCAATCCTAGTGATGACGGACTCACTTCCTGTCTCTGACTCCGCTCCAGGGATGTAGTCCAGGTCGCAGTGCATGTTGCTGTTCGACGACCCCGCCCGGAGGTCAAGCTTCAGATCGGAGATGTTCGAACTTCTGTCGGATTCCTTGCATTGCTTCTCGATTGTGTTCGTGTCTGCTGAAATGAAGTTCTCACTTAGTTTCTGTTTTAAAGATTATGGAACGTTTCCATGAAGATTGGAAATTGCAAAAGCTTTTTTGGTCGTAGATTATATAATTTATTCATTATTTACGTGATTGCTTTTGCACTTACATGATTTAATAGCTGCATTCCTAGAAATGCCGGCTATAATATTATCAACCATTACTTCATTCTTTGACACATGGGGAAATATACTAAGTGACATATAAATCCGAACACCCAGTTTAAATGGTTTTATTTTAATAAAAGTTGGTGAATGAATTTATCTTACTGTAAATAACAAGTGAAAAAATTTTCAGCCTTATCAGTTGGACATTCCGGTTTTTATACTGCTTTTTTTTTAATTCACTAACGCTCTAAAAATAAATATTTCAGCCGCAGTAAAGAATCGACGTTGGCGGATTTTGGTTCTTGACATCCTTTACGATCGGCTACGATGCCTAGAGTACGGAGACCTGTACGATTTCGTCAACTTAGTGAGTTTGATAGGGGCCGTATAGTGGGACTTCGGGAAGCTGGACTTTCTTTTCGGTCAATTGCAGTTAGAGTGCAAAGAAGTGTAGACACTGTGGTTAGGCATGGCTTCGAGAAGGCCGTACGCAAAGAGCAAGGGGCACTGGACGCCGCCGTAGAACAACAGACCGTGAAGATCGCCGCCTAAGATTATTGGCCTTAAGGGATCGTTTCTCCACTACCAGGTCCATTGCAAATGAATGGTTTGCAGAACACGGAAGACCTATTGGCATGCGAAGTGTTTACCGACGAATGAGAAGTTTTCGCTTGTTTTCATACCGGCCACACTGAGTCCTCCCTTTAACTCGAGAACACCGACGTAATCGCCTTGAGTGGTGCAGACAACGGTCACTCTGGGATCAGGAATGGAACCGTATTGTCTTTAGTGACGAGTCTCGATTTTGTTTAGGCATGCACGATGGTCGTGCCAGGGTTACAAGGCGACGTGGTGAAAGGAGGAATCCACAGTTTTTTGTTGAAAGACACGTTCATCACACTGTTGGAGTTATGGTTTGGGGTGCTATAGCTTATGGTTCCAGGTCACCTTTAATCTTCATCAGAGGTAACATAAACGCGCAGCGTTATATCCACGAAGTTCTAGAACCCCATCTTTTACCCTATCTTGACACCCTGGCAGATCCAACTTTCCAACAAGATAATGCCCGACCACATGTTGCAAGAGTCACAATAGACTTCTTTCAACATAATGATGTCACATTGTTACCATGGCCACCAAGATATCCCAACTTATCCCCAATTGAGCACGTGTGGGATATGATGGGTAGGAGATTGCTCAATTTGCAACGTCCTCCTCAGACTCTAGAAGCACTTCGAGAGGAGTTGGTGGTTGCCTGGAATGAGATACCACAGGAGGACATTGACCACCTGATCAGAGGCATGCCTAGGCGCGTTGGAGAATGCGTAGCAGCACATCAGAGTGCATCCACACATTATTAACCCATCCTGTAGTCGCGCCCTGATTTTGTACTCTGTTGATCGCGCTGGGTCTATCAGACCCAGGCGAACTTTCCGTTTTCTTCGATACAAAAAAGTCGTTCGCCTAGAATAACGCATGAATCAGTATATTTTTTGACATATGTCAACTAATACTTTCAACGATGGAAGATCGACGAAATGAAATGCGTTTATTGATATTTCTCAAAGGATCTACATCAAAATGTCAAACCAAAAGCAATCAAAAAAAGAAAAGAGTCAAATAAAACATTGAACGCACAGATGATGATCGATAAGAAACATTGACTTAACGAATAATGACAAATTAATTGCTGTCATTTTCAGAACCTATTTTCTCCCCATAAGAGTCTTGATACTGCGTGAAACCTATATTCAGTCGCGCTGGGTCTGAAATCCGAAACATGGAACAACACACTCGGCTTTGCGACTGCGCTGACACTAACAACAGATATACAATCTTCATCACACTATAGGAAGGTAGTGGGGAGGAGACATCGGGCAGTGTTGTCACATATACGCAGTGGTAGGTTTTAGAAGCATATGGGTCAGTCGGACCCGGCGCGACTACAGGCGGGTTAAAGGTCAAAGGGCTTTAAAGCAGTGCAATCATTTTGAATTTTTTATCATTTACTTATTATGCTTCATTAAGTAAATATACAAAATTTTATTAAAATAAAATCATTTAGACTGGGTGTTCGGATGTATATGTCACTTAGTATATTTATAATAATCCACGATGGAACATCATTTGTGGATTGTGATATTGCTTATCAGCAAATATTTGGAAACCGATGATGGTAAAAATGGAACATCAGCAAAATCAAGCAGAAGGGCTGAAGAGATATTTTGTTCCATTTTAAGGATCTTAAATTTGCAGTCTTCAAAGTTACATCTCAACTATTCAGCCTTCTCTTTGACGTATGCTGTCTTAATGCTACTAGCATCATCATAATCATTTGCTGAAGAGTTTGTTACAAATGAATATATGAATACACTTACTCTCTGGTGGAGGTTTCTTGTTGCCCTGGCGATGACAAAGAAAAATAATCATAATAATTATGATCAGTACGATCACAGCTCCAATAACTCCTATGACTATAATCAGCATCGGGAAGCTTTCTGAAAGAGAAGAAAATACTATCAGTTCTGTCACAAGATGCGTGATGTTTTTCTAATAAATACAGCCTTAGGCTAGATTCATCAGTATGAGTAGGAAAACCAGACCCAACAGGTCACTTTCAGCTTTAAAAATAGTCACAGTGCTATCGTATCATTCTAATAGCGATACCGTAAGCCCAAGTTTCAGTCGAGTTCAATATGTTGTGCAAAAATTGCTAAGATGAAGTTCACACTTACTTTGCGGCATAAGGCTGATTTCTACGACATCCGTGCCATAGGCGTTCGATACGCTACAGTTGTACATTCCAAAGTGTCGTTCCTGAGATTCCCTGATGATCAACGTGGATTTGACACCCTCGGGTAGAGGGTCTTCCAGAATGGAGTAATCCTGGTCGTGAAGGTCCACTTCCTTGCCGTTAAACGTCCACATAACTCGTTGTGGAGCTGGGATGGAGAATGCTGTGCATTCCACACGGACATTGTCCCCTTCGATTCCGAATTGGGTGCGGTGGCTGACAATGGACGGCGGACCTGGAAAACATAAACATTTTTAGTAGTACTAGATTAAGTCGGAACTTATATTAAGATAAATGCAAGTAAGTATTATATCTTCGCGTTTTAAGTATTGTCAGGGTTGCAAACAAGATAAAACAATGCTAAGTTAAATGAATTTAGTTGCTCCTTCTTGCTGAAGCCTTTAGTACCAACCTCAAACAGAGATGGTTATAAAGATAAAAAATGCCATCAAAGGAATCTTGAACCAAGTGCGTAAACCTAAACTGTAGTCATTCTATGGTACACGAAACCAATATTAAAGTAACAGTAACTAGAAACTTCATGACTTTGCTGCGTCCCCCGAGTTGCTATTGTTATTCTCTCAAACAAAATGCATATTTCAAAAGCGATACCGTAAACATTCATCCTGAATAAAAATTGATCCCTTTTTCAGTTAACAGTGCTTCCCAATATGTGCACATCCAGAACAAATTCAATAAATATCCCATCAGCATATTCGGTTAACGTGCATACAGCACGTTCGTTAAATTTTGTAACATTTTCATTACTCACCGGATTAGCGTAAAATTGATATTCAAAATTTCAGGAAATGCTCGAATGTCATTTTAGTTGTTTTATCAATAGTTATGTAGAATATTAATTCAGCACATTATATTACTAATTGCGACCAAGCAAACAGACTAAATTAATATTAATCGATGTACATCAAAAATACATTATATTTTGTTTATGCAAGATAGAAATTATAAGAGCTTATATTTGCAATTTGAATTTATGTTTCTGCATTTGTTAATATCAGGGACTAGCGTTGACATGCTAACGCAATGCTCATCATTATTTTTATATCTATCATATTTATATTTATTTGTGTCTGTACCGTTATCCTTATCTTATCTTTATCTTTCTTGATCGTGATGTTTGTCTTTATTTTATCTTTATGCATATCTATATATTTATCCTTATCATTATTCTTATCCTCGTTATCCCTATCTACGTTACCCTTATCATTCAAGATAGAAATTATAAGATCATCTATTTACACTTTGTGTTTATGTTTCTGCATTTGTTAATGTGAGGGACTAGCGTTGCAATGCTAACGGAATTCTCTAAGCTGTATACATTATCTTTATCTTTTCACCTTTATCTTTATCTCTATCATCTATATATTTAATTTTGTCTTTATGTTTGTCCTTGTCTTATCTTTATCTTTCTTGATCTTGATGTTTGTCTTTGTCTTTATGTTATCTTTATGCTTATCCATCTTCATCTTTATCCTCATCGTTATCCTTATTATCGTTATTATGCAAGATAGAAACTATACGAGCATCTATTTACACTTTGTGTTTATGTTTCTGCATTTTGGGAGACTAACGTTGACATGCTAACGGAATGCTCTAAGCTGTATATATAATCTTTATCTTTTCATCTTTATCTCTATCTCTATCATCTTTATATTTATCTTTGTCCTTATCTTATCTTTATCTGTCTTGATTTTGATGTTTGTATTTCCCTTTATGTTATCTTTATGCTTGCCTATCTTTATCTTTATCCTCATCGTTATCCTTATCATCGTTATTATGCAAGATATAAATTATAATAGCATCTACAGGGTGGGGCATAACTGTCTCCCTATTTTCAAAGCTTAATAAAACAAATGTTATTTGGAATACTATGGATTTATTTTGAAATCTTAAAAGTGCAACTCAAACAGTTTTATTTTATGTGGTTTTGAAAATAATATCGGCAAGGTGCTTTCCACCATTATCACAGCATTGCCGCAAGCGCTTTCTGAAGTTTTGCATAACTCTAACTAACATTGCTTGCGGTATTCGGCCAATTTCCAGACGGATTGCCTCCTTCAGCTGTGGTAAGGTCCTTGGACGATGTTGAAAGACTTGAGCCTTAAGATAGTCCCACAGAAAGAAATCGCAAGGCGACAAATCCGGGGAGCGCGCTGTGCGTCGGTCCACATGCTGTTTCAAACTGAAACCTGTTCTAACCTGAAACTGTTCAACTTGCCGCTTGTACTGACGCTATCCCCACTTCCATTCGGTGCCGCCCGGTTGGGCCTTACTTTTTTGAAGAAGGTAATCGGGCTGTCACCGTCCACTCGGAACTCTAAGTAGCGATGATTCAGAATTTTTTTGTCCCATCTCTTGCAGAATTCAATGTGCAGAATGACTGGTTTCAGCAGGATGGGGCGACAGCCCACACATCCCGAGCATCATTAGGCATTTTGAGAGAACTGTTCCCCGGACGCTTGATCTCCCTTAGAGGCGATATTCCTTGGCCTGCGCGCTCCCCCGAACTTCAGAAAGCGCTTGCGGCAATGCTGTGATAATGGTGGAAAGCACCTTGCCGATATTATTTTCAAAACCACATAAAATAAAACTGTTTGCAGCTGCACTTTTAAGATTTCAAAATAAATCCATAGTATTCCAAATAACATTTGTTTTATTAAGCTTTGAAAATAGGGAGACAGTTATGCCCCACCCTGTATTTACAATTTGTGTTTATGTTTCTGTATATATTAATATGAGGGACTGGCGTTGCAATGCTAAAGCAATGCTCTAAGCTGTATATATAATTTTTATCTTTTTATCTTTATTTTTACCTCTATCATCTTTATATTTATGTTTGTCTTTATCTTTGTCCTTAACATATCTTTATCTTTCTTGATTTTTATGTTTGTCTTTGTCTTTGTTACCTTTTTCTTTATGATTATCTAACTTAATCCTCATCGTTATCCTTATCATCACTATTATGCAAGATAGAAATTATAAGAGCATCTATTTACACTTTGCGTTTATGTTTCTGCATTTTTGTTAATATGGGAGACTAGCGTTGACATGCTAACGGAATGCTCTAAGCTGTATATATAATCTTTATCTCTATCTCCATCATCTTTATATTTAGTTTTGTCTTTATCTTTGTCCTTATCTTATCTTTATCTTTCTTGATCTTGATGTTTGTCTTTGTCTTTATGTTATCTTTATCTTTATGCTGATCCATCCTGATCTTTATCCTCATCGTTATCCTTATCATCGTTATTATGCAAGATATAAATTATAATAGCATCTATTTACAATTTGTGTTTATGTTTCTGTATATATTAATATGAGGGACTGGCGTTGCAATGCTAAAGCAATGCTCTAAGCTGTATATATAATTTTTATCTTTTCATCTTTATTTTTACCTCTATCATCTTTATATTTATGTTTGTCTTTATCTTTGTCCTTAACATATCTTTATCTTTTTTGATTTTTATGTTTGTCTTTGTCTTTATGTTACCTTTTTCTTTATGCTTATCTAACTTTATCCTCATCGTTATCCTTATCATCACTATTATGCAAGATAGAAATTATAAGAGCATCTATTTACACTTTGCGTTTATGTTTCTGCATTTGTTAATATGAGGGACTAGCGTTGACATGCTAGCGCAATGACCTAAGCTATATACATAATCTTTATCTACATCATGTTTATATTTATTTTTGTCTGGGTTCTTGTCCTTATCTTTATTTTTCTTGATCTTGATGTTTGTCTTTGTCGTTATGTTATCTTTATCTTTATGTGTATGTTTATCTTTATCCTCATCGTTATTCTTATCCTCATTATCCTTATCTACGTTATCCTTATGATCGTTATTATGCAAGATAAAAATTATAAGACCATCTATTTAAACTTTGTGTTTTTGTTTCTGCATTTTTTAATTTCTGGGACGAATCCTTCAGACATCTGGTATTTTCCTATCTTAAAATGACGACCAGAAGAAAAAATAAAGTTTATGATTGAGGATAAGACACGAAATGTCAGATTGCAATTCTAATTATGCCACTTGTTAAAAAACTATTTTGCTTCACTTTCTAAGTTCTATTTCGTTTGTTACCTAAATGCCCAACTTTGTCCTTATTTAACTGACTTCTTCACGAATCCTTATCGTTTCCGAGATTCCATTACCGAGGTTGAGCTTGGAACTTCCGGTGAAAATATATGAAGCTGTCGGTGTCTGAATACATGACACCAAAATGCTATTTGTTGTAATGAAAAAATTACGTTTAAGTATTCAATACAGCGCGATTTACCTTTCAGCAATATGGATGCCTCCGCACCAATTTCGGGAAAACCAGGAACTTTCGCTTTGCAGTAGTACTTTCCTGCAGTCTTTTCGTCGACTCGTAAGGTAAGATTCGGGCTTGTGCTGACGATTTTCTTGCTATTTTCGTGGTACCATGAGACGTCTGGGAAGGGGTTTCCATCAACATCACAGGTCATCGTTACTGAAGATCCATGATCCGCTTGGATGTTTCGTGGTCGATTTCGGAACTGAGGTCCATCTGCAAACAAAAGATATTCGAACCTCGATTAGACTGGGGTACTCTTTGAAGATGAAGGCCTCACAAGCCTCGCTAAGTAACTTCTTTCACAATACCTCATCCTTGTTCAGAACTAGATATAGTTGAATATAGATATAGAAGAATCAAGTTTTGAAAGTACTCACAACTGACATCCAGTGTCTGGCTTTCTTCCGACTTGCCGACAGCGTTCTGTGCCTCGCACTTGACGATAGCGTCGTGGTGCTTTCGGGTGACGTTGAACAACACCAGCTCGGTGCCGTAGTCTCCTATAAGTGGTTCATCGTTCAGGAACCACCGGTACTGGACATTTGACGGGTTCGCGTCTGCTTTACAGCCAAGTCGTACCTCGGATCCTTCAGGTATGCGCCCTCCAGCGTTCGCTCCAGACAGGATTGAGACTGATACCTTTGGTGCGTACTTTACCTGAAGGAAGAAATTGGAAAATGTTAATTGAGATCACAGACAAAAGTCAGACTTCCGACCTCCTCGGTTAGATTAATCCTAATATAATTGATGTTTTTTATCATTTATAACATCAGCAGTAGGTAATTCAGTAGTGAGCTAGTACACCCGGATATTCAGAACGTCAGAAAAAATTGAAGAAACCAATTTTTCGACGAAATTATGTTTGCGAGAATAAGCGAGAAGGCTGCCATCTAGAACTAAAAATATAAGGATAACATTTCTATTGAACGATAAGGCAGATAGGCAAAAATTATGAAAAGGCCTTCAAAATGACTTTGAAGATCATTTTACTACCTACAATTCTCCTGCGGGGCTCTTATGTCAATATTTCATGATTTTTTCGATATGCGGCTAAAAACCATTTTTCTAACATCGATGTTTGTATTGACATCTAACTGTCTTTCAATATATCTAAGAAGCCTAGCTTCTGTTCTTTGCGCACAACATGCTCAATTAGAAATAAGACATCACAAACTGTCATCTGTTACTAGAATCGACCAATGAAAAAGCCGGGTCATCACTGTGACCGCTGGGTGCCTCCGATTCTGGTGCTATAGTAGTTGCGGTGTGCTGGCCATCGACCAAACTGCAAATATAGCTTTCGATGGTTGACCGTCCGTCGCCAGAAGAATGAAGGCTATATTACTAGTTTGTTCAATGGCGAGTAGACTGTATTTACCATAGCACCAGAACCGGTGGCTTCTCGTGGCCATTATGGTGACCTCGTTGACAATTCGAACTGGGATGCAGTTGCGATAGATAGATTCCTCTTTAGCACTGGTCGATTCCAGTAACAGACGGCACATTCTCAAACTTCTCTTGACTTTATCGTAAAAACCCACGTTGTTGCAGCCTATATCAGATTTGCAACACAAAGCAATCGGACAAGACTTATTATTTTATTGCGATACGATCTACAGTCAGTCCATCCTAACTTTTGACTTCGAAGAACTAATGCATTCACAAGTCCCTTGGTGTTTGGGGGAAACTTAGAACTAATTGGCTCTGGCGCCAGCGGGCCATTGGAGAAAATGCTAATCGACTGATTAACAGCTCCATGTCTTCCTAATCCCTTACTACAACATCCTACTATCACGATTTCCGCTTAAATTGTCCCTATACATTACTCTGTAGAGTTGGATAGTGACATAACAGCATGTTCGTCGATTCACATGAAGATTTGTGGATTACTGCTCAAAGAAAGCTGATTCAGTTTCCATAAAATGCATGCACAGCTATAAAAGAATTGAATCATAAATCGCAAAATTTGAATTTTTGAGGATACATTGATGTATAAACTAGCTTTAAAGAATTTTGGTTTTAGTTTAATACAGTATTTGGGTTTTAAGAGACTGAAAGGCTGAATACCTTTACAGTTTATCGTTGATAGTAGTCGAAAAGTCCTGAAAAACTCTTCTGAGATTTTGTTTTGTTTAGCAAGAAATGGGATTAGTGCTGAATAATCATAGTCATCATATTTATATTGCCTGTTATTGGAAAGTGCACTTAAATATTCACTTATTAGCATCTCACTCGTTTTAATTTTGCATGTTTTAATACTGCCAAGCTACAAAAGGGAAATATATTTCAAATATAAGTTCGAAGTTGAGACAAAAGGCTTCTCACAGTACAAACACCGACACGACACAGCAAAACTTTCTCATGAAAGATTCATAAATCCATAATATTTTATCATTTTAGTTACTGTTTGTATATGTATAAATATCGTA
Source organism: Acanthoscelides obtectus (assembly GCA_963669975.1). Taxonomy (NCBI): domain Eukaryota; kingdom Metazoa; phylum Arthropoda; class Insecta; order Coleoptera; family Chrysomelidae; genus Acanthoscelides; species Acanthoscelides obtectus. The sequence continues at coordinate 75,230,021 of CAVLJG010000009.1, forward strand.
TACGACAGATTATCAAGCAGCGTAATATATAACATTATACTTATTAAATTTATCACGCACATGGACTCGCTCTCCTGTTGCTTGTTCGAGTTCATTTACGTAAGTTCCATTTTAAACAGTGCATTTATATGGAAATGAAGTTACTTGTTTAAGCAAAGTTATGGTTTCAAATAAATTATTAACATTGCTAAAATAAAATAAACGACATTCATTCAACGGCATCAGCATCGTCAATATTTAGATTAAAAAAAAAATTTCGGGATGCATTCGTAGCTCTTGCGATGCTTCTGGCTGGTCTTCACTCCAGATGCGGCAATTTTGCTTGTTAACGTACCCATTCAACCAGAAATGAGCTTCGTCGCTGAACACAATTTTTCGATAAAAATGTGGATCTTCCTCCAACTTTGCCAGCGCCCATTCACCAAATTGGAAGCAGTGCGGGAGGTCGTGTGGCTTCAATTCTTGCACCAGCTGTATCTTATAAGGTTTTACACCCAAATCCTGTCGCAAAATTTTCCACGTAGTAGAGTAACAGAAGCCCAATTGCTGCGAACGGCGGCGAATCGACATTTAACGGTCATCACTAACACTGGCGGATACAGTCGCAATATTTTCTTCAGTCCTCACTCTACGTCTGCGTGTTGGTGGTTTAATGTCCAATAATGTAAACTGGGTTCGAAATTTAGTCACAAGCTTCCGAATAGCTCCCTCAGTAGGCCGACCAAATTGCCCATAAATTGGAAGCAGTGCTCGATGCACTCTCTTACCCGAGCATGAATTTTGATAGTAAAATTCAATAGTTTGCAAGCGTTGTTCGTTCGTAAGTCGATTCATAGTTAAATTATAGACCAAACTGAACAAGTTTGACAATGATACAAGACACGACTCACGCGTCATCTGTCAAAAACAGTGTTGCCAAAAAGATACTAGCAAAAAAATCACCCATTATATTAGCCCATATTGTAATGTTAATTATACAGGAAAAATAACTGTCCAAATACAGAGCTATAGTAATTTCAATTTCACGCTTGGAATATATTAGCCAATTTATAAAATACCGAACACACATTTGCACGGTTCGGAACTTGTTCGATTTATCCCCTGTTTACCCTGTCAAAAAGTTTTCGCGCGTATTTTTACATATCAATACATATGGCCCGACACGTTGCCCATGCGATACAAATTTACAATCACTGAAAGAATGAATCACTTGAAACATTTGGAAAAACAAAGTATAATAATAAATTTCGTCGACTGTAGCTGTAATCCCGTTCCCAATTTCGGCTTTTTTTATTGCTTGCAATTCGATTCAAATTCGTGGAATAAATTTCCCCACGTGTCGCGTTTACTGCAGTATCGTACCTGGATGTTTTGGTACGGGGATATTTTGTATTTGTTTTGTCATCCAGTAGGCTAAGTGTGACATAAAAATGAAATATTTCTGCGAAATATTGTATGAACCATAATGTTCATGGCAATATTGGAAAGATGACTGATATGTATCTGTTTTACCGCGTAAATTTGTCACAAGATTAAGGCCATAAAAATGGAAGATTTTGAATGGCAAAATTCTAAAATAAGTTTAACGGTCGTTGCTTTACAGTGGTAAGTCCCATTTTGATAAATCCGTGAACTATTGATCCTATAGAAAAATGTAATACAAATAATCTTTTAGGAAATAAACTTCCCTACAATTTTTAGAGTTACTAAAATGTGCTGTATAGTCAATAGCTCACGACAAATTCTAGAGTGGAGGTACATGTAATGATATTTTCGATTTTTTAAGCTAAATTGAGGAATAAGAGTATAAAACATCACGACACAAGGTAAGGGCTGCTTTAAAACAACCCTGTTCACATCAGGTTTTTTTCAAGGGGAAGGCTTCCGATAAAATCGGCTGCAAAACAGCTACAATTCAGCTACAAAACAAATCTGGCGGAGTGTGATCGGTGGTTCTCCGCAATGCCTTCGCACGCTGAAGGTTAAAATCAAATTAGAAAATGGACGGGGTAGCACCCAAACCAACACAGCTAAACGTAAGGTACAAAATAAAAGGGTACTATTCCATAAACTAGTGTTTGGGGCGTTAATATCAAAGAATCTGGAAGTTAACGAAACAACGCCCACACACAAACAAAACCACAACGAAAAGCAGAAGAAAATGGCGCTAGACTCGTCTGCGCACGCAAACCGTAAAACCAGCTATCTTGATAGTAAATCAAATATTCATATACGTGTAGAAATCACAAGAAGGCCCGCTGGTTGCAAATGGGCAGAACCAGCTCTTTACGAGAATATTTTATGAGGACATTTCTGAGATAGTAGTTGATAATGTTATAATATTAATGTCCAAAAGATTTCGACACAATACTGAGTCGCTGAGAAAGAAAGATATAATAAGTGTAAAACTATACAATTAATAACTATGAAATTTACCAAGAGAAAATCATTAAAAGGGTTTGTCCTGGGAATCGGTACTCTATAATCAATAAAGAGAAATTCAAATTACTGGTAAGTGATCAAAATAGTATAAAAAAAGGTTACGTGATTTTGGCACGTGACAGTCGTGCTGCGTACGTTGTCCACGTTATCAGCATGTAACATCAATTCACGGGAGGATAGCTCCAAAATCATGACCTACGATCAAGAATACCATTATAAAGTGAATCCATTCATTTACTCCAACGTGTAAGTATAGATAGATAGATTTCTGATGATTTTTCGTAATTTCATTATGAAATTGAGAGTCCATATCAACTTTTATAGAAACAGCTCAGGACGTTGTTATAATTGCCCCTTTCTGTTTGGTAATATTCGATGGGCACCGGGAACACCAGATTTGACACCCATTGACTCTTCCTGCGGTGTATCTCAAAACCAAAGCCTACGCTACTACTCAGAGAAATACCGCTAACTTGTAGATACACGTAGTTTCGTCCGGTAACTTGGTGAGCTAAATGCGACCCTGTACGTACAATAAACAAAATTCGAGTAAGATTAACGTCGCGGCAAGGGCACAATCAGGAAATGGGTTTTTCGCTTCTCGATTTTCTTGGACAAATCCTTCCGACTATCAGTTTATTTGTGGGCCTTCTCGCAAAATACGCTTCTGCTAGTAATCACAGAATCGAAGTGCATTGAGAGACGTTTTAAAGTTGCCTCGACGTAACTGCAGAGAACTTTCAAAAATTAAATCGACCGCAAGACGTTATATTTCCAGAAAAAATACGTCTAACTGAATAAATTGTAGTCTGAAAAGTTCATTTAACAGACACAACGTCACAAAAATGGAGTACAATGTAGTTTGTTGGTATCTAGTTAAAATAGTGTCATTGCCTATACAGTATGAGAGATAATTATCTCAATTTGTTCCATTAGAGAGAACCCTCTAAAAAATAATACTAACCTCTAATTTCAGCTTCGCGGATCTGTGCGTTCTCTCGGCAGTGTTTTGTGCTTGACAGGTGAACGTTGTATTGTGATGAATTTTTCTCGGTGTCAGTTTCAGTATCGACTTCGCAGTGTATCTTCTGCCGTCCGAGAGCTTCTCTACTATGTACTCGATACCATCAGTCAGGACATTCCCTGAAATAAAATATGCCATTATGTTCCTCGTCGACGTAAATATTTAGAATACATATTGCAGTACCCTCGTAGTTGTACCAAACACCCATGTATTCTATGTATTCACTTCGATGAGGACTTCACATAATTAAGATCGAACATCCCTTACAGGTAAGTTCGTTTGATCATGTAATGAAATCTTCTATTACATCTGTGAAGGCATCTGTTATGTCGCTAATTTTAGTATTTTTGTATCTACTGTTGTACGTTTTTTCACACACTGACACCGACTGTTTCTCAAGACCTTTTGCATTTAACAACCAATTTCACTGGGCGACTAAACCTTTCAAGTCGATGAACATTTTCTAAAAAATGGCGTCTACCAGATTTACCCTGAGCTTTCCGCACATGATCACTTGGATCATGTTCATTTTGTTTTCAAATATGAACTGCTACATACAAAACAAAAAAATATCAATGCAGAATACCGTTTCTAGTTATTAAAGAATCACTATTATATTCAAGCGATCTAAGTGATCTAATATTTGCTATTGTATGCATTGGATATCAAGACATATGCAATTACAATTGTATGCAGGTATACAATGGTGTATTGTAAATGATGTATACAATGATATCACTGATTGCATGTGAAATACAAATTTGACCTGCTTAACACGTGCTCTCAACATCCTAGATAAAATCTACATATTTGCGTTAGATTGCATAATGTTCAGTAGCCGGTTGTAATAGGAGCTATTAAAATAAAATATAACGAATTGTCTCCTCTTAGAAAAAAATTGTCAACTATGCCCACGTATAATAAAAAAGGCACGGGTTCAAAAGACTCCAATGGAATCAAAGCATGAGTAGGTACGTTCACTAAATAACGATACAACACAAAAAAAAAAACAACAATAAACAAGAACAAGAAAATAAAAACGACAAATCTCAAAATGAACAGGCACCTATCAAACGTAAAAAACGAGGTTTGGGCGATATTTTTCCATTTGCCCTTACCTATGCTGCCCCTAAATCAATTTTTTCGGTGATTTACATACCATTTTCGATATCTTTCGCGATTAAAATACTTCTTCGCCACGTGGCGTAAGAAGTAAAAAACGAGATATGATTTTGGAAACTTTCCAAGTTCCATTTTCTTAGTTACCTAAATGCGCAACTTTGTCCTTATTTATCTCGACGTATCTCCTATGGTTTTCGTGGTTCCCACATCGAGGATGAGTTTTAAATCTTCGGCATAAATATATAAAGCTGTCGGTGTCTGAATACAGCGAATCAAAATCAGAAAATGTAATATCTCACTTTCGAAATTCGTCGCGATTACAATACCTTCTCGCCACTGGCGTGGAAAGTGAAACACAGTACACAGAGTCGTTAGCAGTGACGTACGATGCATTAGGCTATGTACTTTATCTTTGTCATTGAGATTTGGTGGCTTTGTGAGGTCTTGAGACAAGAGGGGGCTGTCGTCTGTCACACCTCACATGTCAACTGTCAGTGGTATTCGGAGGAGTTGATGGATCCAGTAGCCTTACCTAAACCATCAATCCACGTGATCTCAGCTGCCGGTTTTCCTCCGTAGCTGATACACTCCAACTCAATCTCTCGATCCTCGGTGGTGACCAGTCTGTCACCCTGCGTGATCCTGGGTGGTTCTGGCGGTACCAACACCGTCAGTTGCGCCACGCGACTTCGAATTCCCTTTTGTCCTTGGCTGCCAGAAGACACCTGACATTCGTACTTCGCGTCGTCGTCCAGCATCACTGGGAAGATTTCTAACGAGAAGTCACCTGGAACAAAGGAGAACAGCTTTTAGAACATGAAATTCTGTCAATATGTATCAAAATCTGAAATGCTGCCTGAGGTAGCCCCAGGTAATTGCTATAGTGTGTGTAGCAGAAGTTTCAAAAAGAGAGACCTAGAATATAAGGCCATCAGAATCAGAATATTTTTTATGAAAATCCTTCAATAAAACGCATTGAAACTTTGACGCGGAATTTACATGTTGAATTTGTAGATGTTGTGATTGTCCGTAGGAAGTAGACGGTCTCGGTCAGTCAAAAGTGGAGGTACCACCCGGCGGATCTCTAAGGCGGTTGTTCTAGAATGCGTGTTCTCTTCTATCCTCATACAGCCCACGGTGCCCACGGGTGTTTAGGCGTTCGTGTTGTAGTTCATAAATAAAAAGAGTACTATTTGAAACCGAAATGTGGGGGTTTTAAGGCGTCTCGCCGATCTGATAGCAGATTCGCGATCTTCTTACTTGATTTATCCAAGAAACTGGTGTGAGTCGGAGTTGCAGTTTGACTGCAATTTTGGAATTTTATTTGAAGTACTCATTGAAGCTTTTGAAGTTTTCTATTATACATTGGTAAGATCATTCTGTATAATATATTGTTATCAGAAGCTTGTTAGGTATTGCAAGTAATACAGGGTGGTCCATAAGTCCTTTGAAATTTCAAATTTGAATAAAATTTAACGGGTGAGCGTGAGCGGCGCGGGCGAGGTGGGGGCAGTATCTTCAGTGTCTGGGAATTCAGTCGCCATGGAGTGTTTCACTGGAGCGGATCGTGCTTTTTGTGTGCGCGCGTTTTATCAAAATAATGATTCGGCAACCATTGCGCGGCGTAAATATCGAGAATACCACAATTTACACAATTTTACAAAGTGTCCAACAGCTCAAACGATTAAGAACTGGGTTGCTAAGTTCGAAGAGACTGGTTCGACGTTAGATAAACAGCGGTGGGGTCGACCAAGGACAACTCGTATTGAAGAAAACATCAACATTGTGGCACAGTCTGTTCGTCAAAATCCTACCCAGTCTACTCGTAAGCGTTCCAGTGCACTAAACGTACCCAGAACATCTTTACAGCTGATTTTAAGGAAAGATTTACGTCTGCACGCTTACCAAATTCAGTTAGTGCAGGAATTAAAAGATAGTGACGCTATTCAGAGACTAAACTTTGCGAATGAAATGTTGAATCGATTTTCTTCGCTCAATAATGTGTTGCTCTCGGACGAGGCTCACTTCCATTTAAACGGGCATGTAAATAAACAAAATTGCCGTTATTGGAGCCCCGAAAATCCAAGGCGTAAGCATCAGAAGCCCTTACACAGCCCTAAAGTTACAGTTTGGGCTGCTATGTCAGCGCATGGCATCGTAGGCCCTTATTTTTTTGAGGACGGCAGAGGTCGCGCATTAACTGTTACTTCGGAGCGGTATGTAGCAATGATAGAAGAGTTTTTGACACCAACGTTGCAGAATTTGCCAGGCTATAATACGCAGACCTGGTTTCAACAGGACGGACCAACTGCCCACACCTCCAACACTTCTATGCTCGTCGTCTGTCAACTTTTTCCCAGCAAAGTAATTTCTCGAAGAGGAGACATTTCCTGGCCACCACGTAGACCAGATTTGACCCCAATGGACTTCTTTTTATGGGGCTACCTCAAGAGTAAAGTGCATGACACCACTCCGCGATCAGTTGATGTCCTGAAAGAAAATATCCGAAGAGAAATGGCAAGCATTACAGTGTTGACTTGCCGCGCAGTCATCGACAAGTGCGTGATCGTAATGGATTGCATTTAGACGATGTGATTTTTAAAACATAATTCCCATTCAATAAAGATGATAACAAAATATAATAATTCTTCATAATGTAACTAGTTTGGTTTTATTCCTTTTTTTGCAGCTCAAAGAACTTATGGGCCACCCTGTATAATTCGCCGGAAATGCTGCGATAGGCAGAGGAATGACTGAGGTACCTTGCAGTACATACATTTTTAGACAGAATAAAGGTAATCATCCTGACATCAAGCTATGCTACTAAGAGCACAAAAGCCCGGAATAGATAAATCTGTTACAACATTTTCGGTCACTGTGACTATAAAAGAACTAAACGGTTTACAGTGGGGTGCTCCGCGATGCCAACATGAAACATGGCCTGAAGCATTCCTAAATTATATTTCACCTTTTTTTAACAGTCGTCGTACTCCAGCTGTGCCTTAGCTGCTGATCCAGACAAAAAAAAACACGTTGTGGACATCGCAACTCTAACATCTTGAATCGTCATTCCAGCAATCGACCTAAAGGACTAGGTCCTGGAGAATGCTACAAATTCCCAGCACAACAAAACAAAGGGGCATCCCTCCTAATTACCCCCCGGAAAAACTCCAGCTTTACGGCTCTACCGGCCAACACGTGAGCGAATTTCTCCTCTCTCACCCTCCGGCGACATAAATCACCCCCCACCAACCCCTCATCCCGGCTCCCGGCAAATTGCCGACAAGACACCGATATTAACTCTTTTGCTTTGCACCGCTTGCTCCGTTTTTACGATCCGTAATTCCGCGCGATCGTTACTACTTATCGCGCAAACGTTACGTTGAAGTTGCGGGGCACTCTTGACCTGTGCTAGAGAAAATTAGATTTGTTAATTATCGAGGAAATGGCGATCTGTGTCTTGGAGGTACGTGGGGGAAATTTTTGAGTCGATCCCCTTGTTCTCACGCCATGTATATGTTTATTTTAAGCTTTCATCAGGTGCTTTCTATTCACCAGGAGCGAAGTACATAGAGGGGGAACTGAAACGATCATCGTGCACTCAGTGCTTAGAACGGAAATCATCAGTGGCCTAGTATAGGCTTCTATGGTGAAACCTGTATCGTGAGCGGGCTAATTAAATCCTGATAATTGTAGAGTACTGAGTTTCCTTGTCTTCCACACACACTCCAGTGGCTCTTCAGCACGAGGTACAAGTAGCCTGGGATGAGATACTTGTACATCAAGAGAAAATCGATCATCTGATTAGAAGTATGCTCAGACCTGTTTCTTAGTCATAAGACAACGTGGAGGCACAATAGATTATTAATTTATACATTTTCTCGACAGTTGGACTTTTATACATTTTATCTGTTGTTTGCATCTTCAAAATGCTTAAATGCTTTTTTTGTATTGTACTTTATATATGACTTACTATCGTGATGGTAGGTCAAATAAACTACATTGTAAATGCGTCAAAGTAGGTGTAGTTACAGTAATGGACAAAAGTATATAGACAAATATGAATATTTACCTAAATACCTGTATTCGTTATTAGTAGAAAAACTAAATTCCTTGATTTTACATTATCGATGCAAAAACTAAGATCACTGAGTTATACAAAGATGGCGAACGTCAAGTCGATATTGCCAAACATTTGCAGCTGAAGCGTAAAGCAGTTTGGGCAATATTGAACAAATATAAACAAAAAGGTATCTTGGAAGCCTCTAAGAAAAGTGGTCGGCCTAGAAAACTAAATGCTAGATCAGTTAGATTAATAAAAGTAATTTCGTCCAAATATCCGTTTAAAACCCCAAGACAAATAAAAGCCGAAATCGAGACAAAAGGAATTGTCAGTGTTTCTACGAAAACTATAAGTAGAAGATTAAATGATTTGAAGTTATTTGCACGGTTGCATCTTGTTTGGAGCATCTGTGACTGGAAGAGGGTATGCTTCAGTGATGAATCAAAGTTCAATATGTCCTAGTGGACAAAGATTGAACCCCAAGTACGCTTTGCCCACTGTCAAATATGGAGGCGGGTCTGTTATGGTTTGGGGGTGCTTTTCGGGGCTTGGGATCGGACCTTTACATAGAATAGATGGCATTATGATTAAGTTTCTATACACAGACATACTAAAGCATGTCATGTTACCCTATATGGAAGACAATATGCCCTTAAGATCAGTGTTCCAGCAAGATAATGACCCGAAGCACACTTCACATCTCGCAAAGAAATTATTTCGGTTCTCAAATGGCTTTCACAGTCTCCCGATATAAGCCCCATTGAAAATTTATGGGAATACTTAGATAAGCAAATACGAGATAAACATTATTCAAACAAGGATGAACTTTTTGCCGCTTTAAAGCAAAAGTGGAGACAGATTGATGAATCTTATATCAAGAAACTTCTACAATCTATGCCGAGACGATGCCAGGCGGTGATTGATAATGATGGTTATGCTACAGAATATTAACACAAACATGGTTGATTATCTATAATTCAATGAACTTTGCTTCTTTTTTCTATAATTGTTTTGTTTTGTCTATATATTTTTGTCCTTCATAGTTCCAGTTTTTTTCAATTAATTTTTTATTGAAGGGAGTCTAATGAATTTATTTATGGTTCGAGTCACATAACCTTTAATGCACCTCATAGGCTTCAAACCATCAGTGATGCCATACATCTTCAAAATTGGTATGTTGTAGGAATTCTCAGCAGTCGGAGATAAGTCGATATTGAAATACTGCGGAACACATTACAGAAGATAGGCTTTGACAATATGAACTGTCATGTCAATGGGAAACATCCTAATATCATGTTTCCTGTATTATGGCATTTTTAACCTCATAGTTGAACGTCAAAATGACGATATGATATTATTTACGACATGCCGTAAACTTGCGAATTCGACAAAATAAGCCTGTGCATAAGCGGCAACCATGTAGACATATTTGTAGTCGGTGAGACATGCTAATATATCTTCTTCATTTTCTAGCACATTAAATTTATATGGCTCGCCATTTTACGCAAGTCGACCACCAATCGTGGTTTTTTGTGACGTGAATAAAAAATATGTGATTTCTACTATAGGTTGGTGTATTAATAAAACAAGTTAAAAAAGAAATCAATATTAATTTGTCTATATACTTTTGTCCATTACTGTATAAGGCTTCACCTCCCCATCACCACTACTGCTACCAATCTAACTAACATTAAGCTTCCACTTTCAAGTATAGATGAAATCAATCACAAATGCCAACATCGAGGCCCCTTTACGACTTCGCCTTGCATGCATAAAAGTTGATACTCGTAAAGAAACCGCGAATTTGTTGCCCTTTAGAGAAATAATGAAGGCGCAATAGAAAGCATTTATGGCCTGAGCACATTCCCTTCACGCCGACTTTCTTTTTTTTTTCTGAGACTCGTAAATTTTTCATTGGCGTTTTATATTCATCCACAGAGCCCGTTTTCTTTTTTCCGGATAGCGCTAAAAAAGAAATATATATTCATATCAGATGTAACCTTTTTACCGTTTGGGCTTTATGAACTTATCTTGCAGCAAAAAGGTGGCCCTCGTAAAGCCTCCTACCGTAAAAGAGATAGTGTATCGCTATTCCTCTTATTCAGCGAAGAGAGAATATTGGTGCTGTTCAGTCGTTCCAAGAAAATGAAATAAGGATGTTGTATAGATATGTCTGTAGGCAACTTTTTTTATTAATAACCAGATACATCGTTTGATTGTTTGATAGAATTTTTTCAGTATTGCCATCTCTTAATTTGGGACTTTCGTTTGCTTTGTCACTTGGAAACAACGAATTTGGACTAATTACAAGGATGTTCTATACAAAAATTACGTAGACAGTAGTCAGGATGCAACTTCATACTACAAGCTTCAGTTTGAGAGTTATTGACAATTTCCATTAAATTCGTATTTTTTATTTATTAACTAAAGCAAGGTCTCCCACTATTTCCAATGTCAGGCCTTTCACCATTGCTGCTGTTTGATAAAGACATTTCTTTGCACTTTCCACCTTAAAAAATTACGAAATTATTTAATTTATCCTTGTTTACTAATAATAACTTAGGGATTCACATTACAAGACAGATAATACTTTCTAAAACAATATATACGTCGACGTATTGGTTTGTCCCTTTGTCAATGGTAGCTAAATTAGTCAAAAGTATGCACTAAAACTATTAAATTTTGGCGATAAACAAGCAATGGAAACACTTGGCGTCAAATCTACTCGAATTCAATGCCTGGGAAAATTGTCCAACATATTACTTAAAACTGAATCCTTAGGTTAACTTTCTACAATGTGATAGTGGTATTCTAAACAGTTAAATTAATGCTATCGATTTATACTAAGTGACATATAAATCCGAACACCCAGTTTAAATGGTTTTATTTTAATAAAAGTTGGTGAATGTATTTATCTTACTGTAAATAACAAGTGAAAAAATTTTCAGCCTTATCAGTTGGACATTCCGGTTTTTATACTGCTTTTTTTAATTCACTAATGCTCTAAAAATGAATATTTCAGCCGCAGTAAAGAATCAACGTTGGCGGATTTTGGTTCTTGACATCCTTTACGATCGGTTACGATGCCTAGAGTACGGAGACCTGTACGATTTCGTCAACTTAGTGAGTTTGATAGGGGCTGTATAGTGAGAGTTCGGGAAGCTGGACTTTCTTTTCGGGCAATTGCTGTTAGAGTGCAAAGAAGTGTAGACACTGTGGTTAGGTGTTGTCAGGCAAGGCTTCGAGAAGGCCGTACGCAAAGAGCAAGGGGCACTGGACGCCGCCGTAGAACAACAGACCGTGAAGATCGCCGCCTAAGATTATTGGCTTTAAGGGACCGTTTCTCAACTACCAGGTCCATTGCAAATGAATGGTTTGCAGAACACGGAAGACCTATTGGAATGCGAAGTGTTTACCGACGAATGAGAAGTTTTGGCTTGTTTTCATACCGGCCACACTGGGTCCTCCCCTTAACTCGAGGACACCGACGTAATCGCCTTGAGTGGTGCAGACAACGGTCACTCTGGGATCAGGAATGGAACAGTATTGTCTTTAGTGACGAGTCTCGATTTTGTTTAGGCATGCACGATGGTCGTGCCAGGGTTAGAAGGCGACGTGGTGAAAGGAGCAATCCACAGTTTTTTGTTGAAAGACATGTTCATCACACTGTTGGGAGTTATGGTTTGGGGTGCTACAGCTTATGGTTCCAGGTAACCTTTAATCTTCATCAGAGGTAACATGAACGCGCAGCGTTATATAGACGAAGTTCTAGAACCCCATCTTTTACCCTATCTTGACACCCTGGCAGATCCAACTTTGCAACAAGATAATGCCCGACCACATGTTGCAAGAGTCACAATAGACTTCTTTCAACATAATGACGTCACATTGTTACCATGGCCACCAAGATCTCCCGACTTATCACCAATTGACCACGTGTGGGATATGATGGGTAGGAGAGGAGTTGGTGGTTGCCTGGAATGAGATACCACAGGAGGACATTGACCACCTGATCCGAAGCATGCCTAGGCGCGTTGGAGAATGCGTAGCACATCAGGGTGCATCCACACATTATTAAAGGTCAAAGGGCTTTGAAGCAGTGCAATCATTTTGAAATTTTTATCATTTACTTATTATGCTTCATTAAGTACTTATACAAAATTTTATTAAAATAAAACCATTTAAACTGGGTGTTCGGATTTATGTGTCACTTAGTATATATAGAGGTAGCCCGCGTTTATCTATCACTGTACTATAAAGTATCGATTTCCAGGAAAATGACGAGAAAAAGTAAATATACATAACGTGCAACGCGGCCTTTTCGCCGAAAAGGTTAATGGATAAATTTAATGGGGTTTTCCGAACCACAAATGCAAAAAACGACACGGCCTGATAAATGTTTGCATAGATCTTGCCTTGATGAGCGTACCCCAGCCCTCTTCGAGAGCTCGACAGTAGAACCGTTACAGTGTTTGCTTCATCGAAAAAGTGAATGAGAAACTAATACAAGATACCGGTTGTTATGGATCAGAACAGCTGGTGAAAATGCCTATCCAGATGTTTTTAATAGGCAATGGTTGAATTCAGCCAACGTAAAGCGCTCAAGTGGAGCAGCGCTTTAATGCTGAATAGTAGTTAGTAGTTCTTGCTATCAATTTCCTGTCCATTTTGCCATTACTTAAATCCCCAGACAAACACCCCCCCCCCCCGAAGACGAGAAGAACATCTTCCTGAATATGAAATTCCAGTGTGACCCCCCCCCAGGCACAAATCCTGGATCCGCCGTTGCATTGCACACTGCCAAATCGTTTCTTAGAAAATGCACAGATGTGTCTTCATGATAAAAACTTTTCATTTTGTATTTTCTATTTCGAACCCTAGAAATATTGTTACGTTTCTTTCTTAAACATCCTGTATAGCATTGAACATACATGTAGTGATTGCGGCTCTGCGCCTGAAAGGCCAAATTGGCGACAACCTAATCGAATTTGCGAGGTGAAAATGGAGTTGCGAAGTTATAATTTGTTTCCATCTCAGGAATCGATGCCAAAGTTCCGATAATTATACCGGTGGCAAAGGAACTGCGTAGTTGTTCCATTACAAAGGGCTCGTTTTATTTCACGGTGTACAAACAATGTTGATTGGATGCATACTCGCCTCGTTGGCACAACTTTAAGCGGCGGAGTTGCAAAGTTTGCCTTGTTTAGAGGTAAACAAAGAATCCCGTTTTTTTATGTAGCCAAGCGCGGGGTTCCGGGATTGATGTGGATCGCGGAAGCAGTCTGCTGGTTGTCCTAAGAGAAAATTGTGATACGCGTTTGGGAGTGTACTGACATTATTGTAATATGTAAAAGTAGTACAAACTAAACTGATGTACCCATTAAAGCTTACTTTAAGCTTTAAATTAATATATCTTCAAAACTATTGAACTGAAGCTCATGTATTTTACATCATTATAAAGGGAATTGAAAGACCTTTAAAATAAGGTATCACTCGACCCCCCTTTCCATTTAAGATTTTAGGGTTGGTGTCACCTCCGCCCAGGGGGCTGCACGTATTAACGTGATTTTTTTCCAAACTTGTGTACCCCTCGAAAACAAAATCAACGGGTCTGAGAGTTTTTCCAAAAAAAACTGAGCTGCCACTAAATGCGTCTGTTTCGTTTTCGATGCGCCACCCTGCATAAAAAATATTACGAAATGATGGAACGATCATAACATAAACTTAATAGTCCAGGAAGTATCTTCCTATCCGCTTCAAAAAAATGTTGATAGGGCTTTATTTAATAACCTTATTTAAAAACGTCCATTTTTAAAGTACCTGCGTGGTTTTAGGCTCGGAATTGCACCAAAAGTTGTACAAATTGTAACAAGACGAGACACAGCAGTGCGTTTTCTAAGGAACTATCGACCAGTTTTCATAATACAATCTCTTTTGAACTAAATTTGGAGATTTTAACGTATGTGTTCGAACGGAAACCTTATTCTGAGAATGGGGCAAGCGCCACATAGGACCACACAAACATTAACAAAAAGGGTGTTCGTAGAACGTTAATGTTTGTTGTTTGATCATATAGGTATGAATATGATAAAAGAAAAAGGAACATTCAACTGTAATAAAGGTGAAAGAAACATAATGTTTCCTGGGATCTCGGTTTGCTATCAATTCAACGTTAACGACTGTCCAACTCTCCCACCTATCGGATTGATATGTGTTTGATCGAACAGCTCGTGAAATAATATGGATAAAATGAATTCTTGATCTGGTTGTATAAATTACAAATTTGTTACTGCTTAGTGCAACATCATTGAATCGACGGCATCTGGCTTCCCTTCCTTTAGACTGTACTAGATGGCTTGAAACAACCAAATACTGAGTTCTATGTTAAAACTACAAACAAAAAGACGTAGTAGGTTTTCTATTCATTCGCGTTTAAGTTCTCTATTTCCCTTTTGGTCATGCTTTCACTAAATTGTTCATATAGTGGCTAATTAGATTTTTCGTGACACAATTTTGACTTCGCTAGTGATCAAGTCAGTATCTTTCAATATTCCATTAATACTTTGATGACAAAACTATCCCACGATCTTGATGTTATACAACTTATCTAATTTATATCTCTGCCCTCCTATATCCGACGAGCTAGTTCTTTGATTTGAAGTTGAACCAGTATCATTTCAATTTCATCCTTGACAGTTACTCTTTTGGCTTATCAAATCAAGCACAAGGTGAAGAAAGAATTTCGTTTCCTTACGAAGACGTCGTACTGCAAGCAGTCGAAGAACACCCGAGTACTTCAGTACGTTAAATAGAAGCAAGCACAGGATCTTGCGAATGAACGAGCTCCACCCGTACCACGTACAATATCTACAACCCCGAGACCATCTTCTAAAACTTCAGTTTTCTCAATCAATGTAACAGATACACCGGTAATGGGAACTAAAAGATCATCAGACGGTCAAGATATTTCCGATTCTTTTTTAAAGCAAATAACACTGATCAACAGCCCAAAAATATCCTAAATAAAATCAACAAAATATTACTATTTTTAATGTGCTAAAACCGGAATGAAACTTATGTTAATATACTGTAACTCACAAGAATGCACGTGCTACATTTTTATATTCGGCAAGGAAAGATGATGTAATCGGCATGATTGTGTTACGTTATACATACGTGTACATCATATTGTTTTATATTAGCCATTTTTTCGTCAGTTGGCTGACAGCGTTCATGCAAGATGTCTCGAAAGTGTGTAAACAATCCAGATCAGTTTTGTTACGTGTGTGGTGATGTGACTTTTGCGTCTCAGAGACGCTCTATTACTCCACTAATAACAAAGGCATATCAGCTTTATTTCGGTTGTAAACTAGGTGATCAAGACAAACAGTGGGCATCCCACATCTGCTGTAATACATGTGCTTCAAGTCTGAGGAGCTGGTTAAATGGCAAAAAACGGTCTATGCGCTTTGCTGTCCCAATGGTTTGGAGAGAGCCTACAAATCATATTAATGATTATTACTTTTGCATGGTACCTTGTGTTTGACAAGCCACAGGTATGTCCAAGAAAAAAAATCGGTTATTAACTACCCAAACATACCATCTGCGATGAGACCTGTGCCTCACAGTGACGAAAATCCTTTTCCAAAACCCCCAGAATCCTACACTTGCGAATCAGAAAACGAATCAGATCATGGCGATCGAGTGATTCGTCAGGAAGAAGATATGCCATCAACGTCAAGAGATCCTGATTTTATACCGAGCACGTCATGCCACCAACCGCACAAAATAACACAGTCAGAATTAAATGATCTTGTAAGAGATTTAGAACTTCCAAAATGTAAGGCAGAGTTACTTGGATCAAGACTGCAGCAGTGGAACTTGTTAGAAGACGATGTTTCGGTATGTGTTTTTCGTAAACGCCACAAAGACTTAGAACCATTCTTCAATATGGAGAATAACTTGGCTTTCTGCAGTAACATTAACGGCTTACTGGCGGCTTTAAATATAAACTATAACCCAGAAGAATGGAGATTGTTTATACACAGTTCAACATTGAGTTTAAAGGCAGCGTTTTTACATATTGGAAATATTTTACCATCTCTTCTTGTAGGGTATGAAGTTCACATGAAAGAATCATATGACAATATGAAGTACCTATTGACATGCATAAAATACGATGAGCATCAATGGCATATTTGTGGCGATTTGAAAGTTGTTGAACTTTTACTTGGGCTGCAGCTAGGCTACACAAAGTTTTGCTGTTTTTTGTGTAAATGGTACAGTCGGGCAAAGGCACTTTATTACACCAGACAAAACTGGCCTGTTCGTCAATTCCTAGAGCCAGGTCAAAAAAATGTACAGCATATGCCATTAGTAGATTCGAAAAAAATTTTATTACCACCACTGCATATCAAGTTGGGCCTAGTGAAAAACTTTGTCAAGGCATTAGATAGAGATGGGTCAGCTTTCCAATACCTGCGTCAGAAATTTCCAAGACTAAGTGAGGCAAAGGTTAAAGAAGGTATTTTTGTTGGGCCACAGATTCGGAATATTCTGAAAGATACACAGTTTGAAAACACTTTAACAGGTATTGAAAAAACTGCTTGGAATGATTTCCGTCTGGTGGTCACTAATTTCTTGGGAAATAGAAAAGCTGACCACTATAAACCCCTTGTCAAAAATATGCTGTCATCGTATCAAAAGATCGGCTGTAATATGTCTCTTAAGATACATTTCCTACACTCACACCTGGACTTTTTCCTGACAATTGCGGAGCCGTAAGTGATGAGCACGGCGAACGTTTTCATCAGGATATTTCAACAATGGAAAAAAGGTACCAGGGAAAGTGGAATCCTTCCATGCTTGCAGACTACTGTTGGACTCTTGGTAGAGATGCTCCAGAAACGATCCATAAAAGAACAGCAAAAAGACAGCGCATATAGTGATTCTTATAAGTATATGAATCTTGTTACTTTTTTTAATATATCCTTAAAAATAAAAAGTTTTTTTTCTAAACCGCAACTAATTTTTTTATTTCATTGTCATTTTTGGATTCAGCGCCCCAAAATTAACAAAGAAGTGCATTTTTCCCATAAGATACAATTAAAAAACTAAAATTTGTTGTCCAGTGTAATTTGAAAAGTACACGATTTCGATTTTTTTATATCTTTATGATAACTATTATGACCTGGTCTATCCGCCGCTTTCGGTTTGACGTGGACTTCGGACCCTGTATATTGGGTTGCGGGCGTATATTTGAAAGAATTGGAGCGGGTAAGGCAATCTGCGTAAGCAAACAGTAACCAGTTGCAGAGGAGATGGGCGAACGCAGCATGTCAATGACGCTAACATCAGCATCACCAGAAGGTTCTAATTGCCTGCAAACAGCTGTAATTGGAGGTGCACCGGTCAAGTTGGCCGAAGCGACCAGCCAATATTTGTCTCGGAAATTATAAGCACGTGTCAAACGACCGCGATGCGTCGAGAGAGTGGATACACAGTTCGGTCAACTGCTTGGAACAGCATATTCCGGTCATCCATAGACGCGCAAATTCGAAATTCAAATTCAAATTCCTTTATTAGTTCCGAACACTATACAGGGTGTCCGCAAAGTTGGGGTTTTCCTTTTCAGAAACAACTACCCTTGAAATAACAAAGGTAATGTGTAGTGAAACGAGGGCGACCAAGTAAAAAAAAAAAAAAACTCTCCAGTTGACGAGAAGGGCTAAGTACGTCTCTGCCCGAAATCATACCGTTCCAACAGAAAATGAAATCAGCTGATGCGCTACCGAGCAGATGCACCATGCCAGCCCAAACGTTCACCGAAAATGTTTGTTGAACATGTGCCCGACGGACAGCGTGCGGATTTTCCACTGACCAAACATGAGTGTTGCGAAAGTTATTCACCCCATTACGCGTGAACGTAGATTCGTCTGTCACCAATATGCACTTCAAAAAGTCCGGATTATTGTCATGTTGATGCAACAGCCACTCACAAAATCGCACTCTTGCTGGAAAATCGTCAGGTTGAAGGGCTTGTACACGTTGGACGTGAAACGGATACAGCCCCTCTTCACGCAGCGTTTGCCACACTTTAATTTTTGATACTTGCCACGTCTGTAGTGCTTGTTGAGGGATTCTCGTCTACGCGATTACCTCTACACGCGTGACCGTAACCGTTGGTTGAAGGTTGCATACTGACCTGACACACTGACCCCGACCCAGTTCTGTCGTCGGGTTGAGCCAGTGACCTTGTACCACTGGGTGATGTCGCGGGTCGCGGCTACAGGGCAGTATTCAGATATTTTTGATGTTGCAGAGCCCTTTATCTCGGTTCCCTTAAGACATTGGTGTATATGGTACTAAGAAAAATTGCTTATGTTTTCAAGATCTACACGTCGTGTAAAGGAAAGCCCCAACTTTGCGGACACCCTGTATATAAGTATAGAGAGGAACACGTCATAAGTATCACATACAATACTTATAAAAAGTAAAGGCGAAATAAAAAATAAACTAAAAGAACAACAGACAAACTGATACCATAAAATTTTAAGTTAATGGACCTCCTGACAATTGCATTATTTAAGGTTACTCAAAAATGCAAGGAACTCATCTATGCTATAGAAGGTGTTAGATAAGAGGTGCTTTTGGAGGAGCATAACATTATCTATTTGTTTAAGAGATTCTGGTAAATTATTGTATATTCGTGTACCAGCATATCTTTTCGTGAGTAGTTAAGTTATGCTTACCTGAGCAAAACTGGTTCTTATTCCTCGTGTTATAATCATGAAAATGTGTGTTTTTTTTGAAAGAGCATTTGTTTTTATGAGTATAGGATAGTAGTTTTAGCAAATAAATTGAGGAGACGCTCAAAAGTTAGATAGAAAGATATTTCTCAAGGACAGGACGCCCTGAACGATAAATTGAACACGTTTCTAATGATTTTTTTTTATGTGATGAATACTCTGTCGAGAGTTGAGGCCCGTCCCCAGACAACAATATTATATGGCAGGACCGAGTATATAAACTCATAGTAGACACTAATTAAGGTTTCACGACTTTTTTTGACTATTTATGACGAAAGCACCTGTGTTCAACTTTTTGCAAGCCCTGTGGATATGGGTTTTTTCAGTTTAGGTGGCAATCCCCCACTGAGCTCAAAAAATTTTTAGACAAAGAGAGCTCGATGTTGTTGCCATTAAGGGTCAAGTTAACGTTACAGGATTGCTTTTTCATAGATCTTATATTCATAGCTACAGTTTTATCATGATTAATCATTAGATTGTTTAGATTACACCAGTTAGAAAACTCTTGGAGCACTGTATTCACCTTCAGTTGCAATTCTGTTTCAGATACAGCAAAAACTACTGCAGTAGTATCATCCGCCTTCAGCGATGTGGTCTGGTAAATAGTTTATGAAAGGTCAGGGGTCCAAGAACACTAGCCTGTGGGGTACCGATATCTTGATTATAATAATCGGACACTGATACACTGATTCCCCAATTTTAACAGCAAACCTACGACCTGATAAGTAAAAAAAATAAAAGAATTAATACTACCTTCAGTCCCTTACGTTCCATTTTATTATTATTTTATTAACAACTGTATCAAACGCACGTGTCAAATCAAATGATATAGTGAGCACAAGTTTCCCTCTGTCCAGTTTATCGGATATATATATTGAAATAGGTCAATGCAGCCTGACTCTGTAGACATACTTTGGCAAAATCCATGCTGTCTGTTACTACACGATTTTTCAATAATTTTAGAGAAGATATTCAGTAATGACACTGGTCTATAATTATGAATGTCTTGTTCGTCTTCTTTTTTAAATATCGGGACAGTGAAAAGAGTTTGGAACATGTCTGTTTGGAACTGTACATGGTTCAGAAAAACGCCCGTTGAAATACGAGTTGAGTTTACCTGGTATTACAGATTCAAGACGCTCTCCGAACAATAAAGTCACATGATCGGGGTCAGATACAATACTGTCATCGATAGCTATAGTAATATTTTTGTCTCTACTAATTTCTTTGCAACGAAATTTATTGATTATCGACCACGTAGTTTTAATTTTATTTCTTGAATGAGTGACGAGTTGATTATGATGTGTAGCTTTTTCGTTTTTAATTTTTTAACTGACGTCTTTTTTACATATCAAATACCTTTGCTTAACGACTTTGTCATTGTATATAGTTATTCTTTATCCAATTCAGTCTTTCGAAGTTATGATATAATGTATGATATAAGACAGCTTTATTTCTTACACAGTATCACTCACTACCATAAATTTGTAAACACCGATCAAAACATTAAACATAATCATTATACCAGGTACAAAATTCGTGGCACAGTAGTTCCTCAACCGCATAAATCTATAATGCAGCGATCATATCTCTATCTAGCGCCTAAATTTTATGAAATTATACCTAAAGACTTAAAAGATTTACGTTTCGGAAATTGTTTCAAAAGAAATTTAAAAAAGTGGCTACATTCTATATCTAGGACTGAAATTCATAAACTCATAAATACGAACATCAACTAAATACATAATCTACTGTAGCTAATTTTTGTCCTTTTTTGTCATTTGCATTCTACAGTTTCTACTTAAATTATTGGTCCATGTACAGGCGATGCCTTCTATTGGGCCTGTTTTGATTTTATATTTATTTACTCATATTGTTTGTTATCTTTATACATTGAGTGAATAAATACCATTATTATTATTATTATTATTATTATTATTATTTATTTCTATCATAAGTTCGTCAGAAAAATGCATTTTTTTCCTTGTTTTTTTGTTTCTGGATAATCGGGGAAAGTTGAAAACAGTGACAAAAAGAATCGAAAAATCTATCAAATTCAATATTAACGTTCAGATCGTTAAGTCCACCATACTCCCTAAAAAATCTAAAACAGAATTCTTCAATATTTGACTGTTTGAAGGGCCTGGTGTGAATTGTATTTACAATTTTTTTATGTGAATCGAGTTGTGATAAATTAACATCAAACGGCTGGGTTGGTTAGTTACTACCTCGGAAGACCGTTATCTTACCTATTATGAACGAGGGTAATATTGTAGATATACGGAATGGGTCATGTGGAATTGTAGTAAATGATGATTCATAAAATTAGTTTCATTCAGCAAAACGGTTCGACCTTTTATTACGGTATACGTAGCCCAGCAAACGCAGTGCAAAAACACCAATGAGTCACAATGCTAGAGTGAGAGTCATCGGTGCATATTCTGTGTCGCCGTAAGGCTCTGAGCTACTACAAGCAGGCTATACTGGGGTCCTCAGAAGGCTAAGGAACTGGGACTCCTCAACTTTGAGGAGCTTGAGGCTTGAGCGCCCGTTCTGTGACCCATGCGCCAGCTCTTACTAGTATTCCTTCTTTATTCATCAATTCATCTATAATTGACCCAATATATTCCAATTGGGGCGTATAATCATCCATTAAAAGAATGTTATCGACCTTCCGAAAACCCTGTATGATATGGCTATTGGGCATCACACGGGCACTTCAACAGATAATTGTGACAAAAAAGCTCTTCACGTTGACGACCATATATCCATCGAGCAAAAAACAGTTTATCATTGGTAATTAACGCAACGAGATATTCCCTTTCCCCTTCCTCTCTTTCCCGCCAAACTCGAATGCGCATCGACAAATCATATTCGAAACGAGCGCTCTGGGAAGTATTTTAATGTGGACGCGTCGTATTTGGGACTGCCACGAAAATGGCTGCCGTACCGAACGCAATCATCATCATTACATAGACCAGGCAATAACCGGGAATAGTACATTATTCATCATAATATAGAGCACAAACAGTGATCAAAATAATGGAAAACAGGAAATAGAGGAGGGATTGCTCGTTTGAAGAGGATTTTTATACTTATTCAGTCGGGCAAATACGATGGTATCGCTACCAATTGGTAATCCGTTAATGTGTGTGCGAAATAAAAAGCTAGTTACTTGAATTGTCTAAAAAAGGCTCTGTTTAGTGTTTTGATATAAGGAATGCTCTTTACGATACCTACCCTATGTCTCGAATATTCGAATATTTCTCAAACAAAAAATGTATTCAATCTAACATTCGTATCAGTGTAACTACTTTTTGTACGGTACATCAACGTGTCCGCACAAATGAATCTGTAGCAGGGTATGCTAAGTATAAGCTCATTAGCAGAGATTGGCCTCTTTCGCTGAATTTCTGCATGTAGAGCGCTGTTATAAGCGAAGCTGTGAGTGGATCGGTATGAACGTAATTAAACTACTTTATGCTGTTCAAGAAGCAGATCATTCTGCACAATGTCCACTGTATCGATAAATTCGTGCTTTTATACGGAGGAAAATACAACTGGCAACCTAGCAAAATGTAGGAAAGCTTCAACTAAAATTGAATCCAGGGACAATGCGCTAGCATCTGACATACAGCAATGGACAAAAGTATATAGACAAATATGAATATTTACCTAAATACCTTTAGAAAACGAATTCATACTTCATTGCTCCATAAACAAATGCGTTATTAGTAGAAAAACTAAATTCCTTGTTTCTACATTATCTGCAATGAACACAATACAAGCCTGAGTATAAGCACTTTTTTATGAGGGACAAAAATATGTGGACAAATTATTTTCAACGTTAGTTTAGTACAGTTTCGTGTCAGAAGGGGATTAGTTTGTGTTCATCAAGTATTGTGGAATAAATTGAGTGATTTTAAGACCATGCCGCGTGGTCCAGAAATTTCTTTCGATGTGAAAACTAAGATCATTGAGTTATATAAAGATGGTAAACGTCAAGTCGACATTGGTAAAAATTTAAAGCTGAAGCATAAAGCAGTTTGGGCAATATTGAACAAATATAAACAAAAAGGTATCTTGGAGGTCTCTAAAAGAAGTGGTCGGCCTAGGAAACTAAATGCTAGATCAGTTAGATTAATAATAGTAATTTCAGTTTAAAACCCCAAGGCAAATAAAAGCCGAAATCGAGACAAAAGGAATTGTCAATGTTTCTACGAAAACTATGAGTACAACATTAAATGATTTCAAGTTATTTGCACGTCGGCCGAGTAAGAAGCTGCTAATCTCGAGGAAAAACCGTAAATACCGATTACAATCTGCACGGTTGCATCTTGACTGGAGTATCTGTGACTAGAAGAGGGTATGTTTCAGTGACGAATCCAAGATCAATATGTTTGGATCAGATGGTGTTCATTACGATAGATGTCCTAGTGGACAAAGATTGAACTGAAAAGTACACTTTGAACACTGTTAAACATGGAGGCGGGATGGTTTGGGGGTGCTTTTCGGGGTTTGGGATGGGACCTTTACATAGAATAGATTTCATTATGGATAAGTTTGTATACACAGACATGCTAAAGCATGTCATGTTACGATATATGGAAGACAATATGCCCTTAAGATCAATCTTCCAGCAAGATAATGACCCAAATGACTTCAAATCTCGCAAAGAAATTCTTTCTTTCTTTCAACATATACAATTTTTCGATATGGAATCAGACATCCCGGTGGCTTGTTTGAGAATTTGTCACAGCTGTTTCTCCTCTTCGCAACAATTAGAAATTCACTTCGAAATCGTCGACTATGTCTGACTGTAACTGCCCAGTTCCACCATCTGGTTTGATACTTATGTTTCTATCGACGAGTCGAGAAACGTTGCAGCGTTTCCCAGATCAAGTCGTGAACTTCCAAGGAAGTGGTCTTGATGACATAAGATTTATCTGTAGATATGTCGAATATTCGCGATGGCATCGAGAACTGTCCAGAACGCAAGCCTTCACCACACGTTCGTCTTCATTCTGCTTAGCGACCACATTGCGCACCACGCCGCCCAAGAAGCAAAAACATAACCTCACTTACTTTCCAGGATGCCAGCTGTATATTTCTTCTAGTTGCAACACTAGCGCACTATCGACCGTAGTGCAAGGTCCATAACTACTAACTTGCTTATATTTTTTTCAAAAGCTGTGTTTCCTGCCCTAACAGTCCAATTCCCTAACAGAACAGGATGATTACATTTCGCAGTCGTATCGAAAAATGATTACCTAAATGCGCGTTTGCCCATTCACTACTTCAAGAGAATTATGTGTTTGCTGGTCTGCTACCTGCAATGCGGATTGCTGCTGCTGAGCTGCGGCGATTATCTTATTAATAAATTCACGGATTGCTTTGTTTATTTGCCGCCCGAGTATTATACGAAATTCTCCGGTGAATTTTTCAGACGGATTCCTTTTATAAAAACTATAATCTGCAATCTCGTTTTTCACTTCAGTCCAAATTGTGGATGACGTTGCTTGCGATTTAGTTTAGTGTAGTAGATAAATAATTTAGAGAGATGAGATTTGAACAATACAGAATGATCAGTGCTATATTTTAGCGTAAAAGTTGTGGCTGAAAACTTCAAGATACCGGGTGAGTAGCATATTGAAACATTTTAGTTATCCGTGAAACATGTCCTTTGGTTGATTAGCTTTTAGAGCCCTATGCGGCAGATTACGGAATTGAGCTCATTGTTGAAACAAAATTGTTAGTTTGAAATTCAAACTTCAATACCTTGTGATCTCCCTGTTAAATAGAATTTTCCATATTATACTACAGATTCGGATAGATCGTATCAAGAAAAGAAGATTGGTATCAGATATTACATCGTACAACGAGATAGCCGCTATAATATTACAATAAATGTAACATATCTCATAATTCACACCTTTAGTGAATCTAAATAGGACCAATACGTATAAAACACTGTACTGAGGTAAAATGTGAGGTATAATTGAAGGAAGAACGTTTTTCATACATCTGGCGATAGCTACTCCCCCTAGCGGTCATGAAAAAGCATAAAAATCAATTTTGAAGTGAAATATCTCAAAGTCGTGTCATATTGATACATTTTATACCGGTACGTGAAAAATGTATCCCCCTTACAAATAAAAATATTGATCTGTAGTTTTCACCATTGTGTAGTACTTTTATGCACTTCCCGGTCATTATAATAAGTGACTATACCTTTGTATAGATTTTTGAAAAAATACAAAAAAGAGCTGACACATCGACAAAGCGCCATCTAGCGGTCACAAACTGAACTAACCTGACACTACTGATACTGAATTAGTAGCGCAGCTTACTAACTGAACTAAGCTAAATAAATGACATGAGCAAAAACGTTCGAGAATTAAACGATCAACATGATAAGGCTATAATGAGTATATTAATTATTAATTTTTTTAAAATGATAACGTTTGAATTTTTGAAATTGGAATGACTCCATTTTAGGAAGCTGTAAATAATTTCCAGCAATCTCTTTGCCACTATTGTTGTAAAATTCTTAGAACGATAGCTCTAGGTTAAGCGGTTGCCGAGATTCAATCGGCGTCTTTTATTATGGGCCCACCCGGCACAAGAACACTCAACCTTGACAGCCTGCCATTCCGACATATTGAAAGACGGTAAATTTTTATTTTCAGGTCAAAGGAGATTCCAAACAAAGTACTGATTTCATTTCATTTCTTTGTTGTTTCTGTCATATCATCTCAGGATAACATAGAACATGTCAGTGTTATAGTACAATAGTACACACATCAGTACATGGAAATAAGCAAACATTGAAATATAGCATAAAAGTATACAAACTTTAACAATAAAATAAATAAACATTGAAGAAACGTGGTAGATACTGATTCCTGTGTTTATAATATTTAAATAAGATAGGTAAACTTTAAAAAAGATAAAATATGAAAAAGAATAAGGAAGGTAACAGTTGGTATTGAGTCATATGATATCACAGTGATGAAGAAATAGTGTAGAACTTTCCGTTTAAAGCAATATTCCAAACTCTCAATATTCATGCCTCAATTTCATCGTCCGGAACTGCAGCTTGATAACTCCACCCTGTATATTCTTCCAGAGACCATCATTCTGTTCAAATATACAGTAGCAACTCGACGCTCCTTTAAACAATAAAATGCACCATGTTGAACGTTTTTCATGTCTTGCTTCGAAAATGCAGTTAAAGATTAGACGCAGCTTTATCGACCGGTTCGCTCTTCAAATATTGGTTTTCTTTCCTAACGAGCTTAATATTCTGTGTGCACCTTCATGTAAACGGTAGTCTGTCAACGTAATCAACATGTGAACCGGAGTGTATACAAAAATATTGGAAACAGTATACCAAGGGTGAAGGGCCGTGTTTACTGACACACTCAAGTGCAGAGTAACACTTGGTAACTTTGATACAAAAAAACGTTTGCTGAGGAAAACGATGTTTGTCCTTTTTAGCATAACAAATCTATTTCACGGCTTGGAGGATGACAGCACTTTGTTTGGTGACAGTAGCAGACGTGTGTTCATACAGATGGCTTCTAGCTCAATAATTAGGTAGTTTTATCTGGAAAGCTTTGACAAAGTTTTGAGAAGTTGATACCCCTACGGACTTCGATGTACTCTATCCGAATTATCATTTTGATACGTCGTATATTTTCTACTACCGCAGCCATATTGGCATAATGATGCTTAAAACAGTTTTTACAGTATATTCGCTACTATTCTTTATACAGTAAAAATAGCTATTTGATCTAGTAGACTAGAGAATATTTTCTACAATTTATGTACTTGATATTTTTTGGAGAATGCACACGATACTAATTATCAGAGAAAAAATAAGAAAATTTCTCTGGTTAACCTGCTCATATAATTATTTCCATTTATCATATTGAAGGTATTGGCGTTTTTATGGGTTCTTTTGGATGTGGATTAAAACACTGGATTCCACAAAAAGAAACGCACTAATTTATTTGATAAAACATTTATATACACCACTATTTATGTCTGACTAATTCTTATGTCGTCATTGACTACACTCCGCTTTGTTACTCTACCGTATTCAGTACTCTGCCTCCATCTCCCGGCCGTGGAGTTATATATAGTCCCCATTGCTGCTTCGAGAAAGGTCTGGTGAATCACAAAGCGGCATCTAGAATATTGGAGGTCACTTCGCGTCGATCTAGAAGGCGATTCACAGTCACGATCCTCACAGACGCCGCCAAGCGGCTTGTGCGGTCGTGATTCGCGTAAAAGCAGACATCGACCATGAAGCTCTGGCGAGTAGGAGACTCGCCCAACAGATGGCGCCAATAGTACTATTTGTCACAGTATTATGAAAACACTGCCTTTTGAAGCTATCTTTAAAATATGACGCAGCTAGCTCTAGTGGAAAGGCAAGGTAGCAAAGCAAATTTTCGGGTAAGAGCTTGTGAAGATCTATGAAGTTGCTAGCGAAACTTCTCTGAAACTTTCTATACAACTCCATATTTACAAGAAAGCAATCCTGAACAAAATTTAAGTAGAACATTTCATATAAACACGTATCGTAAGAAATCTAGTTTTCAAGATGCAAGGTGTCAGAGTTTTATAAAAATTTTGGTTTTTTATTAACATTTCAAAGATCCTTTTACCCAGTTTTTGGGATTTCAATGCAATAAGACGCTAAGTTTGCACTAAGTAGAAGACAATTATGAATTCCAGTGGCATCTCGAGGGACATCACGAATAATATTGATAAAAATGTACCCCACTGATTCAAAAAAATATATGTGATTTTATCAAATTAAGCAGCTTATGATACGCTTTTTAGTCTCTTGGTATCGCTTGGTATCTAACTTCGTCTTCGAAGAAAAAAATGCAAATAACCCAGAGGCGGTAGCTGGCGATTTACCAACATTTTTTGTATTTTGTCCGATTGGTGTTACTTTCTATTTATTTTTAAGATGACGTAAATACATATGGATCAACAAAACTAAATTGATGTTATTTTAAAAATTGTTTGACACGTAATGAAGTTGCTTTTATTTTGAACCAACAAGTCATTTTATCTGCTTAATTTGATAAAGCCATTGACATACATCCTTTTGTCAATATTATTCGTGAGATTGATCCCCGAGATGCCACTCGAATTCATAATTATTTTTTAATTAGTGCCAACTTCGTACCTCTTTGCAATGTATAACACTGCCAAAATTCAACAAAGTCTTTGACATTGATAGAAACCCAAAAATATTTTAGGACCTATATGAACTTTTCTACTTGAACTTGATTCAGGAATCCGCCCATATAATTACGGCCTAAGTAGCATCCTGAATTTTAGGCAGATGTATATGTATAATGTGGATATGCAGACAGCACCGTTGTTTCTTCCATAAGACGACCTAGTATTATGGTCGGCCAGGTGGATAGCTTCAATTCGATCAAACACTCGATTTGTCCAGTTCCGCCACTGGAATCAATTCAAAAAGCGGAGTGAAGAAGTTAAACAACTTCTGAACTTCATCGCCGCCTCGTATAAAAGGTCCGACGTTTACAAGTTCGTAGGTATAAAAGAGCGCGACAGCAAGGTATACATACTATAGTTAGTGATTTATTCGGTCAGCTTTGTGCGAATGTAAATGTAGCCGTCTCGCCTTGCGCTTGGCCCGTGTCGTCGAAGCAGACCTAGATTTTGCTGCGAGAGACGAAACTTGCTTAGCTGTCGAAGAGGGAAAGAATACTAACGTCAAAACTGATTGCATTTGAATATATCATATTTATAGACGGCGTCACGAGTTTAGCAAGAAGGTGAGTATTCTGATCGTCTGGATATCAATGACGAAGTACCCCAAGGAAGTGCCGTGGGTACATTATTCTACCTTGTATACACATACAGGGTGGCGCATCGAAAACGAAACAGACGCATTTACTGGCAGCTTAGTTTTTTTTTGGGAAAACGCTCAGACCCGTCGATTTTGTTTTCGAAGGGGACACAAGTTTGGCAAAAAACCACTATGTACTAAATTCCTATTTAAAATAAGAACGAGATATTTCCTTAACTTTCTTCAAGAAATAACTTTTTTGCCTCAAAACAAACCATGGGCGTAGTGAAGAAAAGCATTTACTTGTTAAGTAAATTCTTTTAGTCAAATTTCTTCTGAAAGTAGTACAAACTAATCTGATGTACCTATTAAAGTCTACTTTAAGCTTTAAATCAATAAATCTTCAAAACTACTGAACTGAAGCTCATGTATTTTACATCATTATAAAGGGAATTGAAAGACCTTTAAAATAAGGTATCACTCGACCCCCTTTCCATTTAGGATATTATGGTTGGCGTCACCCCCGCCCAGGGGGCTGCACGTGCTAACGTGATTTTTTGCCAAACTTGTGTTGTGTCGAGAACAAAATCGACGGATCTGAGCGTTTTAAAAAAAAACTGAGCTGTCAGTAAATGCGTCTGTTTCATTTTCGATGCGCCACCCTGTATATCAGATATTCTTGCTATGACTGATGTCACAGTTGCAGCATTTTCAGATGACGCAGCATTGATTGCAACTGACAAAAATCTATTAAGTTCTGTGTGTAATGTACAGTTTGCTACATATAGTTCAGTCAGAACACAGTGGTAGAAAATCGAAATGAGGGAATCGAAATCCATCTACGCTTGATTCACGACCTGAAAAATGACAAGTTCTCGTTGATCATACCATTGGAGTCAAACGCTAAATATTCAAGTATTACCCTTGAATCAGACCCAACTGGAAGCATCATATCAAAACGAAAAGAGAGAAGAATTGAACCTCCTCCTCAAGCAATAGTATTGGGGATGATTGCGTCTGGCTCTAAGTATTACTTTAAGAAGACACAGTAGAAGTGATAGTTGATCAATTCGATGTTTCAATATTCGGACATCAAAGATACCATAAAATAAACAGAAGGATATAGCACGATTGCTGATCCTTACTAACTAGCAAGTATACCAAAACTGAAGCATGTACTTCTATGGTCAGGTGCACTGTAGCAAGTACAGAAGTGCAGTGCAAATATTTATTGTTCCAGAATTTGACGTCAATGTACCAAAATCACGAAAAAGTACACAATTGAAGCGGATATAGTTTTAGTCGTTGGTTTATCAGCATGAGTTTCAAAATCAACTGCACGTGAAAATGAGTTTATGCATGATGACTATAAATAGCACAAATTACTTCAGACATGGGTAGTTTTCCTGATCAGAGTTTACCAGCACCTGTCACCTTCCAAAACCAGTGAAATCGTACGGACAATAACAAAGGACTGCGAAATTTAACTTTTTTCACCTTCCAATGGTTGTTATATTTTAAATACCTATGTATGTGGAACTTCTCTTCGTACAACTAGATTTTATTTGCTTGAACACATTTTTGATTTGTTAAATTTCAATGAAAAAACAAGAATTATTGAATGCAGAGTTGAATTTTTACGTAAGAAATCAGCAGTGGTAGTTTAACAGAATCAGCGTCTAGTATCAACTTCGTTATGTCAGGACCAACGAAAATGTTTTCCATGACATTTAATCTTTGCATACAATAAATGCGTAATCTGACTTGAAACATGAAAAACAATGGCTATCAGAGGAATTGAAAGTAACCCTAGTCTTGTTTACGCAAACTCAATACTACCCCATAAGTCGTTTGAGCTGGAAAAAAAGGAATGAAATCAAACTAGTTACATTATGAAGAATTATTATATTTTGTTATCATCTTATTTGAATGGGAATTATGTTTTAAAAATCACATCGTCTAAATGCAATCCATTACGATCACGGCACTCATATAAACGACGTCTAAAATTGTCGATGACTGCGCGGCAAGTCAACACTGTAATGCTTGCCATTTCTCTTCGGATATTTTCTTTCAGGACATCAACTGATCGCGGAGTGGTGTCGTACACTTTACTTTTGAGGTAGCCCCATAAAAAGAAGTCCATTGGGGTCAAATCTGGACTACGTGGTGGCCAGGAAATGTCTCCTCTTCGAGAAATTACTTTGCTGGGAAAAAGTTGACAGACGACGGGCATAGAAGTGTTGAAGGTGTGGGCAGTTGCTCCGTCCTGTTGAAACCAGGTCTGCGTATTATAGCCTGGAAAATTCTGCAACGCTGGTGTCAAAAACTCTTCTATCATTGCTACATACCGCTCCGAACTAACAGTTAATGCGCGACCTCTGTCGTCCTCAAAAAAATAAGGGCCTACGATGCCATGCGCTGACATAGCAGCCCAAACTATAACTTTAGGACTATGTAAGGGCTTCTGATGCTTACGCCTTGGATTTTCGGGGCTCCAATAACGGCAATTTTGTTTATTTACATGCCCGTTTAAATGGAAGTGAGCCTCGTCCGAGAACAACACATTATTGAGCGAAGAGAATCGATTCAGCATTTCATTCGAAAAGTTTAGTCTCTGAATAGCGTCATTATCTTTTAATTTCTGCACTAACTGAATTCTGTAAGCGTGCAGACGTAAATCTTTCCTTAAAATCCGCTGTAAAGATGTTCTGGGTACGTTTAGTGCACTGGAACGCTTACGAGTAGACTGGGTAGGATTTTGACGAACAGACTGTGCCACAATGTTGATGTTTTCTTCAATACGAGTTGTCCTTGGTCGACCCCACCGCTGTTTATCTAACGTCGAACCAGTCCCTTCGAACTTAGCAACCCAGTTCTTAATCGTTTGAGCTGTTGGACACTTTGTAAAATTGTGTAAATTGTGGTATTCTCGATATTTACGCCGCGCAATGGTTGCCGAATCATTATTTTGATAAAACGCGCGCACACAAAAAGCACGATCCGCTCCAGTGAAACACTCCATGGCGACTGAATTCCCAGATACTGAAGATACTGCCCCCACCTCGCCCGCGCCGCTCACGCTCACCCGTTAGATTTTATTCAAATTTGAAATTTCAAAGGACTTATGGACCACTCTGTAGAAACAGAGAACAAATTGGAGAGATCATAAACAGTGTGAAACACTGTATAGATAAGCGATTTAAATTGTAGTAAGCAATTTACATGTACATTTTTACTGTCCCATATTATTACTACAGATGTTATCGCAGTACAGTTGGTCCCCTGTATGATGTTTCACGTAAAACCAGGGCAAGAGGTGCAGCAGCTCTGATGTGCTACTTAACTATGCATAGCATATGACATTCCACAGAGAAATGAAAAGTTTTCAAAACATCTCCGTCAAGGAATTTTAAGCTTAGTTCCAAAACCTACCCAAATTGATGATTAGTAGGTGTAGAGGAAAACCATCGCGGGCCTATATCAGTTTACTAGCACGTTATCATTCTGGATTATTTACTAAGAAAGCTGATTCCCCGATCCTATTGTATTTTATGAATGTTCAAAGATTATGGCACTGCAAGTTTCAAAATATAATGAACATCTAGATGATTCCAAGACAGCGCTTCTTTATCCAGAATACTAGATCTCCTGTCATCTGCATGTCGATTAGATTTTGGTACACGTTGTTTACAAGCCATGCTTATGGAGTTTCTTGCCTTTTGTACAGTATCTTTGATCCTACAACAACCATAATGCTTCAAGCAGACACTGTTGTCAAGAGCTCTTTACTAGAAAGTGGAACGGGGCAAAACCGTCATCATTCCGGCATGCCGGCAGCATATGTTGGCATAGCGAACGAGACTAGGGGATTATAAATGTATAACAAACGTAATTGTTCGCGGTGGCAGTTGTAAGCGTCTGATTCGTTTCGGTTTGGAACCCGTTCGCTGGCACACGGCGTTCTCCATTACGGAATTAATGTTGTGCTTAATGTCGACAACGTTGCCGAGCGAGAGCGAGCACCCGGACTCAAACACCGGAACGTTCCTCCTTTGCATGATTTGCTTTTATTATTCTTTGTCGTAGTTAGTATATGCGGATACAGATTCACTTGTGAGATCACATTGGTGAACCGTGCAAAACTAAGTTACAGTGACATGAGTCTTCGATTGAAAGAATTTTTAGTTTTGGAGATATTCGAGTACATTTCTTAAGAGACATTGACCAGAGTCATATAGGGCGTTCCTTATATCAAAACAATAGGCAGGAACTACCTTTTCAGTTCACACAAAGACAATTGATAATCCCCCTAATTAACGCATTACCTATGAATGATTTTTTATATGGGGAATCAGTTTAAAGCCATCATCGGCATTGCAACAAATTTCTCGTGATGTATCCTACTAGATCGTATTGATATTCAAAATAAGTTCATTCATATATCAAAAATGCAACTTTTGTTAATAACTGCTTCATGGGCAAAAGAGATCGTATCAAGATATTTTCAACAACAATCTTGTAGAATTTCATTAACGTTACTACTAGTAAGCGAATTATGATAATGTGTAAAGTAGTTATATTGGGAATAAAAGGTTTGCTTAAAAGGACCTTACAAATAATGTCAATTTCCCATCGAAAGCGACGATAAGATTTTGCTGCAATTGTAAACGTAAATTCCATTATTGGAGACAGTGTGTAAAAAGATCAATTATTCTATACATTTTAGAACAAATATTGGATATACATACCACTTTTGCATGTTCGCTCCTATAAACAGAATTTTAGATAACATAACAGTTGAAAAGAAGTTTTTTGTTCCAGATACTTGAAATGTAGCTTCCTGAATGTTGATTGCATATTGTGTAATGTAATATATGCGTCTCTATACAGCTGCACATATACATACTGGTGTACGGCTAACGTTGTATTCCTGCGGCTAGCTTTGGTATTCAACCAGCTTGAATGCCATCGAAGCTATCTAACAATCTACGCGCTTTTGTTATTATGGGGGTTAATCCAATATATAACTACTCAACCAAGTATTACATGAATCTCTCGATTCCGATAGCATCCAAATAAAATCACAGACGTAGCACGAAGATTTACCATTTACCAAGCATATACTTACATTGTACTGTTTGGTTCTAAGGACTGCAGTCATTTCATGTGTGATTTGGAAACAAACATTTGATGCTAAGCATCTAATGTTTGTCCTAATAGGCTATTAATAAACTGCAGAAATGGGAGTGGTCTCAGTTCTACTTCAGTTCTACTATCTTACAAGCCTATACACGAAACTTCCTTTGTAAAGTTAGGTGTTTCGTGTCAGGCTCTTTTCTCCTGAAATCCTGGTGTGAGCGCCATTGGTTACCTCAGGGTTCTGGAATATTGGTTGCCGAACACCAGTTTGTGGGGTAGCACCCCTTCATATAGTACCTCAAGTTTAGTTGTTTCGGTGTGGGTGCTACCCTGTCCATTTTCTTATGGGATTTTAACTTCAGCGGTAAGCGGACCACATGCATCAATGCATATCCTGAATCCACTTGCGTATAGTTATGAGCAAAACGGACATCCTAGTGCCCAATATCCTTTACTGGTGGCTATTAGAAAACACAGTAACATAACAACTCCATAATTGCGTGAGAAGTGAAGCTCCGTTATCATTCCAGTATAATACTGTCCATTCGTCACCCTGATAATTTGCTTTTTCTTGTTGTGCCTCTTACACTAAGGCTTCCTTCTTATCCCTATAGAAAAAACCCGGTACTTATTACCCCCGCTTTATCACGTGTCTGTTTCCCTTCGTCTCACCCTAGATCCCGCTTCTGATGGGATTTGGGCGATATTAGTTCCGCTGCGGAACCCTTTTTTACCGGCGCCCGTCATTATAATTACGCTAAATAACCGGACGACTGCCCATTCGTCTTGCTGGCGTCCTGCTTGCGAATAGCTAAAACATATCGATTATAGGCCAGGAATCTTAGATAACTTGTCATAATTTATTTGTGAGGTGTATACCTTCTTGAGTTGGGCATCAATGTATCTGTCTGTTGAAGAAGATGTCACTGCATAAAAATGATGGTGCGTGAGCCTCAAAAGAAGTAAGGAAATAAACACTGAAGATTCGAGATACTAATTTTGTGTCTGAGAGCCGGAAAGGGTTCATTAGGTGCCAGAAAAATGGGGGGCATTTCGGGAGCAGCCTGATAGGCAAAAGCCAAGCAAAGTAGGCAACACACAGTTAGTGAAAGTCAAAAAAAGGGATCATGAAGGTACCAGCGCCATCTATGAGACACTAGCCTAACATAAAGACGAACCTAGAAACCCTCTTTGAGAAAAATGCCAGTAGGTAGTGCGAACTCTGTAATAATCGTAGATTGACCTGAGGAATCGTAAACTAACAGCAACAGTAGCTTGCGTTTGATCAAGATACTTAATAACAATACATTGATTTTCAAAGTATTTTCAGAATTTTTCATTTTGAATAAAAGGCACACATTCTGGCGAAACTGTGGCTCCGGCTCAAATCACAGGTGCTTGGTTCATTATTTTATTGGTTCTTTTGCATCGTTCTCTGAAAAGTCTTGTGACACTCCAAAAAGCTGACAAAATACAATTTCTACACCATTTGTATGATTTTTTTGGGTTACTGATTTCAAATCTGAGCTTATTTTGTCTTTGGAAAATCATTCGAAGGTCTCTTTAAGATCATATTACTTTCCGAAGACCAGAATCGCATATCGACTAGGCTTCTTTGGTTACTCCGAACCAGTTAGTCACCCAGGTCATCTGAAAGTCATTTCTCGGTCACTTCAAGGGCAAACTAAGAAGAAGCCTAGCATTCGAATCCAGACGAGTGTCATATAGATTTTTGCTTCATCATCATTTTTTCCAAATGGGGCAAAGGACTGAACCTTATTAAAAACCTCCCTAAATAACGTTAATATAGAGAAATGGAGCTTAAAATCCGTTCAATTCACGGTATACATAAAAAAAAATAACGACAGATTTCTGTTACAACATCAGGGACAGTTGGATGCAGTTTACTAAAGCCTTCGATAAGGTTGATCATGGGGTGCCCATTGCTACGCTGGGTTCATTTGGTTTTACTGACAAATCAATATCGTTATTAATGTCTTACTTGTGGAATCGACAGCTGTACGTTTCTTACAATGTTTTCGATACAATCATCATCTGGGGTGCCACAAGGTTCTAACCTGGGCTCCTTATTATTTTTGATCTTTGTGAATGATGTATGTGATTATATTGATTGTGGTAAACTGTTATTTGCTGATGATTTGAAACTATATGTTAATATCAATAGTGAAAGAGATTGTGAGTATTTACAAACGCAACTTTGCCGTTTGGAAGATTGGTGTATGCTAAACATGATACATTTGAATATTGCTAAATGCAAGGTAGTTTCTTCATCCCGAAAGCTACGTAAAATAGAATGTGCATACAGTGTTGGCGGGAATTGAGGTCACTCGAGTTGATACTGTTCGTGATTTGGGTGTTATGTTTGACACTAGGTTTAGCTTTCACTGTCATATAGATAATACTGTGAATAATGCTAATAGGGCCCTAGGTTTTCTCATCAGAAACTGTAAGCTAATCAATGATTTGACAGCATTAAAAACCTTGTATTATGCTTATATAAGATCCAAGTTAGGGTAAGCATCCCTAATATGGAATCCCCCTATAACTGTTATACAGGGTGACTTTGAAGTTGAGTCATTAATTTTCAGATAATGATTGTAGAAGGAAGATAAACCAAAATATGTGTGTAAAAATAAAAAAAAAATCACCTTGTTTTATAAAGTATCCTCCCGACAAGAATTTCAGTCCGGACCTGTATTTGATCGTGAGGTCCCCTGTGAGGTCTTAAGTCACCTGATTCACGAGCCCTTTGTACTACATTAACTAAGGCACGAGGGGTTGGTTGCACTCGATTGGGAAACCGATCCGCATAAACATGTGCCATTTTTTATTTCGTTTGAGCCACGCAACAGATACCACTATTCACTGACACTGACTGTATACAAATGAATGAAATAATTGTAAAAACATCGTTCCAAATTCTTTCGCTTTTTTGTTTCCGATGCGATGAACCGATAAGGTGGATTATATCCGTTGTTGCCAAACACGAGCACATGATATTATTATTGAGACAGGGCGGTACTCAAACTTCCAAAGGGCTATAACTTTGTTACTTTAATTTTACCAGAAAAATGATAAAGGAAAAAACATTTCTTTTGATCAGATCTACTGCTAAAATAAATGACTCAACTTCGAAGTCACCCTGTATAAATAGGATAGATTATGTTCAAAAAAAGTTACTTGAATATCTAGCTTTTAAGTGCAATAGAGTCTACTCTCAACGTGGGTCAGACTATCAAATTCTGTTAGACATATTTAAAATGATGTCTTTGAATGTGAGAAGGAAGGACAATTCTGTTATTTTTTTGTTTAAATTCTTGCACTATAGTTTCTTCGGAATTTTGTTATCACAACTACAGTTTTTAACGCCAAGATCCGTTTCAAGATGTAATGTAAATTTCCTTTGCAGTCGCGCTAACACATATTTGATTTTGAAATCACCTGAAAGGGTTATGTGTTTGAATTATAACAGTATTTGTAAGTTTTGTGACATATTCTTATGTTCCATTTCGGAGCTGAAATGTGTTTTGCGGGAGCGCCTTCGATAGTTTTATAAGTTAGGATTTTGTAATATTTCTAATTTAAGATTTTGGCCTATAAATGGGCAGTAAAAGCTATAAATACATAAATAAATAAATAAAGGTAGTGTAAGCGAAGTTCTGATTCCATGGCCAACCTATTGTTCAAGGTATCAACTTTAGGATAGGCACCTTCCGTTCATTTTCAATACTTTTTTTGTTTTTTAAATTTTTGTCAGGTAGATAGATAGCATACATCTTAATCATTAAAATGCTCATATGTGCGCGTGTTGGCAACAAAGCAGAACAATAACAGAAGAGATTGTAATTGTTACTCTGATCGAGTGCTTTGCTTCTTAGCTCATAGAATATTCCTGACCTATGAGCAATAGTCCTGTCTATCCCGTTTCTCCCATCTGCTTTCATATTAATGAGATATGGCGCGATATCTGTAAACTTTACGAGCTTTCCAAGGCCGTGGAGGGGTGTATATTGCAGCAACTGAGAAAATATATTCATATACTGGAAGTAAGTGTGCTACATAGATTGTAGATTATGGAGCGGGGGCGGGTCGATGTCGCCCTTATTCACCTTGACCCGGAATAACTTCGCGGAATAAATTTTGTTAGCACCTGGCTGCGGAAAATCTAATCTTAAGGGACTAGGGCATAGATGGGGATCTCGTAGCAAATTCGCAACGCGAAGGAATGTTGACAGTTTAGACGTTCTGCGGTGGCAAGATAACGAAAACAACAGCAACGACAACAGGAAAAAGACTCGCTATGTAGACCAAGCGGTTACTGGTTGGTTGGGTCTGGAGATTCAATAGCCCAGGAAGTGTCTTCGCATCCGCTTGAGAAAGTTTTATGATTCGGTCTTTGAATAACCTTTTTTCACGAAGGATCCTTTTGAACGGCTCTGCGTAAATACAGGCACAAAAGTTCTTTAAACAGATCACAGCTCTATAGTCCAGTAAAATAAAAAACGACCAACCTCGAATTTCTTGTTCATCGAATCTATGAAATTTTTTCGTTTAAATATTTCGGGTTTGTAGTCGTAGATTGTGACTGTTGTACCTTTGATGAAAGACGTTCTGGTATTGAGAAAAGCTAATATTACACATATTATCCATGGTATATTTGCCATCTAAACAGACATTTAGTTGATTTATGTTATACATATATCTTATATACAGGTATTATACGCCGTCCCCAGTCCAGATTCTCTGTTTCCGCATTTGAAGGA
The DNA here is from genome assembly GCA_963669975.1 of Acanthoscelides obtectus. Taxonomy (NCBI): domain Eukaryota; kingdom Metazoa; phylum Arthropoda; class Insecta; order Coleoptera; family Chrysomelidae; genus Acanthoscelides; species Acanthoscelides obtectus. The sequence continues at coordinate 75,269,250 of CAVLJG010000009.1, forward strand.
AAGCATAAGAATCAATCAATCAACCGGCTTCACGTCATTCTTGATATTACTATTACGCCTGAAAACTTTACTTACTTTCCACAAAATTAAGATAGGCAGTTTAAGGTGTCTGCAGCTGTTGAAAAAAACTTTATGCGATTCGACTGAATAAGTTAACCGCAAAAATTGTAGCCAATAGTGTGCTCCTTACGAGAAAAATATCTTTACTTATATGGTAATAAGTACCCCATAACTCACATATACTTTTTTTAAATAAAAGCCTTACATTTTATTGCATATTTGGATAGGTCCTTTCAAACGAAGCAGTTTGATGTAATATACTATCGGGCCTTATTCACAAATTATTAAGATATTAGACATCCTATCAAAAAAAAACCATTCAACTTTGACAACTGAAGTTTTTGTCAGAAAAATTTTATGGTCCCATGTCTTGTTAATATCTACGTTCTTTTTCACTTTTTTGGACCGCTCGTACGGGGTGGTGAAAGATGCAAATTGAATGATTTCTCGAGTTTCATATACAGAACACTGTGTATCTTTTACGTTTCTTGATTCCCATTTCCATAAGCTTTTTTAATATATGGTTTATAGGAGTTTGTATGAATAGTTTTAGTGTTACAACCAACCCTCTTGTAACTCAGATAGCAAGGTAAATAAAAAAAATACTACGATACCAAAACAAAAAATAGCATTACTTGATAACGGCAGATCGTTAGAATTTCTTTATATTTATCACAAATTAAATGTACCCAGCTTTGTGCAATGAAGTTAAAAGTCCATGAGGTGTCCCTGTGTCATAAGTAATTCAAAAACTAGTCGTACAAACCCTCATAAACCCATCTAAAAATTTAGTGGAAATATTTAGAAACAGCTCGTTTTGTCTTCTCGACCACCCTGAATAACCTATCAAAGCAAATGAAGAATCAAGTAGATAGATATAAAATATTATAAAGTCATATAATGAAATCCGGTACTCCACCTATAACAGTTGCCGAGGAGCGACTTGTCAAAATTAAGTGTTTTTCATCACAAAATCTCAAACTAGATTAAATTGCTTCATACGTGAAGTAAATGTGAAAAAATGTAAAACATGTATGGGTCAAGACTAGAGATTTAAAATTTCCGGAAAAATTGGGTGCCGGAAAAAAAACTTTTTTCCTGAATTGTTCAGTTGAGAATGAGATTCTTCAATATTGACACGTCTTGTTTATTTTAAAGCACGCATTTAAATTTAGCCTTATCATAAGCACACTAAATGAATAATACAAAGTGAAATTTTGCTGTAATAATTGAGTGTGTTTGTTCTCAAGATTGTTGGTGTTGTTGACCCAAGTGTTTGTTTTGGTTTCTGGTAAGTGAATATTTTATTAAATTTGGAATAGCTTTAAGTGTTTTGAAGGTGGGATTTCAGTTTCCTTGCATATTTTCCTTACTTTTCTTTATTACTAATATCAAGATTCAGTAATAATAATTATTATCTGTATACTCATTAAATTACAAGAATTTGGTCAATTAAAAAATATTTAAATTTTCCCACTTTTCCAATTTTTCCCATGGTCTGGAAAAAACGAAAAAAAAAAACGTGTTTTTTCCCGTTTTTAAGAGTACTAAGCGATCAAACTTCTAGGGGTTATTCAGTGTAACAGTAGAAAACATTCGAGTATAGGGACCCATATATACGGAAAAGTGTCACTAGGGCACTACGGCCCTAAGACGCGTTAAAATTCAGCAAGACGATGAATTGCCTAAATAGGATTTAATGCATTTAATGTTTACCTTTTGTACATGATATCATCGCAACAATTGTTCAAAATGTCTTCCTCCATATACAGCGGATATGGGTCCCTATACTACTACTGTTACACGGAATAACTACTACAAGTTTGATCCCATAGTTCTGAAACACCCTGTAGGAACATCTTTCAAATTAGGAGCATACTGATTGTGTCAATTTTTGTATTAAACCTCACCAAAAACTCACCCTATTTGTTGCCTCGAGCTGAATACACCACAAAGATCAATAGGCTGAAGAGATTTTTTTCCGACAGGTGATGCGAAAATCTGAAAAGCTTTCACGCTCCAGCTTTGCGGCGTGAGATGTACCGGGCTACCAGAGGAAATCAGTTCCCGTGGAACAAAAAATGTCAATCTTCAGAAATCGCAGAAGTAGCAAACGCGGACGTTTTTTAGAGAATAAAGAGAGGGTGAGGCAGGTGAGGGGAGGTAAGGGGACTGTGGCTGTGCCGTACGTTCCATTACAGATGAAAAAATTGATTTATTTGATAGCGATCAACGTATAGCTGAATCGAAAAGCTAGATGAAAGGGAGAACGGTTTTGAAAAGCGGGATTTGAATGTAGCGGCAAAGTTATTATAAGTGTTTTTATGCCTGAATGGGAGTACGAGGAAAATTTACCAACACAAGAGGAAACGAATTCTGGATTTGACTTGAACGAAAATATGAGACAAAAAAGTAGCTTTCCGTACTCTAATCTGCCACTTCAACTGTCAGATTGCAATTCATTATGTCGAATTGCGATCTCTAACGCCAGGTGACGTCTAAAAATCGACTTACCTTCTTCATCACTCCCAATCATAGTATACCGTTCGAACCCGCTAAGGTTCCGATGCGTGCCTAGTCCAAAATCGTCCTTGGTCCATTGCAAGATGCCACTCTTTCCTATCACCCTGCAGGGTAAAGTGACCCTGCTGCCCACCACGGCGGTTTGATCTTGCGGTTCCATGGCGAATTTCTGCTCCCGAATCACCTCGGCGTGCAGGAAGGACGGCAGCAGGATGGCTATCCGCAGGAGTAGCAGCAGGAATTTGTGCGAGGTGGTCATGGTGACGTGGTGAACTGATTGTCGACGTGCTCTCTAATCCTGGAACAAAGAGACAGGGAAATTATTTTTCTGTGAATAATTTGTCAAGGCAAATTTGTTGATGAGTGCCCGGAAGAATAATCTATGACAGCGTTGCCAGAGTTTTCCAGAGCAAAAACAGAAATCCCTCAAAATGTCACGCGCTGGGAAGGGGTACGTTTGGTTTGAAGAGCAAGGGGGGGTCGCTTTTTATCCGCGAAGCATGTGATAGCTTTATGAAAATAAGTTATTCGTAAAACCTATAAGTCGTCCCCAGGCTAATCTTTGGAGGCCCTAAGCGAAGCAATTACACGATTTACCAAAAGAAAATTTTCATTTTAATATTAAAATCTTTCTTAATATAAATACTTTGTAAATACAAGGCATTGGAGCAACAGAAGCAATAGATGCTCTCCCCTGATAGAAACTTTCATTATTCACATCTTTGTATCTTGCTGAGAATTCTCGTGTGTGTGTGTGTGACTTCGAAGTTGAGTCATTTATTTTAACAGTGAGTAGATATGATCAAAGGAAATGCTTTTTTCCTTTAACATTTTTCTAGTAAAATTAAAGTAACAAAGTTATAGCCCTTTAGAAGTTTGAGTACCGCCCTGTCTCAATAATAATATTAAATGCTCGTGTTTGGCAACAACGGATATAATCCGCGTTATCCGTTCATCGCATAGGAAACAAAAAAGCGAAAGAATTTGAAACGATGTTTTTACTACAATGTACAATTTTATTCAGTTGTTTTCCGTCAATGTGTCAGTCGGTAACGCGTGAGTGAATAGTGGTGTTTGTTGCGTGGCTTAAACGAAATAAAAAATGCACATGTTTACGAAAATGCTGAACTTGTGGACATGATTCTTATTTACGGGGGGGGGGGAGTCTTTATGCGGATCGGTTTCCCAATCGAGTGCAACCAACCCCTCGTGCATTTGTTAATGTAGTACAAAGGGCTCGTGAATCATTGTTGACAGTAATTTAAAATGGCAGAGTCATGCCGAGCTTTTGGCATCGAAATTAAGGAGAATTATTCATAAGTTTTTCATTCTTAGGAATATTTTAAGCAGAAAGAGTATTCTCTCAATATATAACTCGTTTGTGGGGTCTCTACTAACTTACGGGATAAGTATTTGGGGAGCCGCATACACTAGTACTTTAAAAATACTACAAACCACGCAAAATTATATTGTCAGGACTATTTTTCGTATCCCATGTAGGTCAAGTTGCAGATTTGTTTACATTGAAAATGATCTTTTGAATGTTAGGGGTTTATATATTTTTGCTGCTCTAAAATTTGTTCACCCCCAAAAAAATGTTCCAGCCAGCCACGCTTATGAAACAAGAACTAAAATAAATATAAGTTACCAGAGTGAATAAATCTGTTTGCCAAAAATGCATAATGTTTGATGGTATTAGGTTGTATAATAAATTACCCCTAGAATATAAAATCTTCTCGAAGTATAGTTTCAAAAAAAGAATTAAGAAGTTCATCTTAAATAACTTTGACATGCTTGCATCGACGGTAGCTTGACTCAACTCAGTAATTTCGTTTCTATCTAATGTTTTTTTTTATTTCTTTTTTTTATATACATTTGCTCATAATATACCTTATGACCATTAGCCATGCATTGAATTTGCATATTGTATGACACACAGAAGCTTATAGCTTAGGTGTCTATTATTTTGTAGTAAATTCTTTTGTAGTAAATTGTAGTACTCTTGTTTCTCTGCTTAACCTTTACGCAAAATTTTTATTGTTTAAACAACATAGTTTGACCTTAATCGAAATATCCCTCTATTATCATATTTCAGATATTCATATTTTATGTACTCTATTTGTACTTCTGAGTGTTTTTAGTATGCTTCTGTACTATTGTTATGAATTTTAGATTTGTTTATGCAGACACGTAATTTAGGATTTGTGACGACAAGATCCAGAAATTTACCCTTTACGGAAGTATACAGAATTTTCACAATTCATATACCGTTACTTGCTGGTTCTAGATCTGATATTAGTATCTGTTGCAATCTTGGTTATTCAGGGTAGCAAGAGCATACAAGCTCATGTATTTTTGAAGCTTTTTTTATTTAAATTGTACTGAAGGTTGTTTTTAATTTGTAAGTTATATTGGTTTTTGAATTTGAATTTGAATTTGAATTTGAATCAGGTGACTTAAGACCTCACAGGGGAGAGCATGCCGGTGCTCCAAGACCGCACGATCAAATACAGGTCCGCACTGAAATACTTGTCGGGAGGATACTTTATAAAATAAGATAACATTTTTTTTTATTTTTATTTTTATTTTTACACACATATTTTGGTTTATCTTCCTTCTACAATCATTATCTGAAAATTAATGACTCAACTTCAAAGTCAACCTGTATACAGGGTGGCGCATCAAAAACGAAACAGACGCATTTACTGCCAGCTCAGTTTTTTTTTGGAAAAACGCTCAGACCCGTCGATTTTGTTTTCGAGGGAGACACAAGTTTGGTAAAGAATCACGTTAGCACATGCAGCCCCCTAAGCGGGGGTGACACCAACCCTAAAATCTTAAATGGAAAGGGGGTTCGAGTGATACCTTATTTTAAAGGTCTTTCAATTCCCTTTATAATGATATAAAAGTAATGTACTTCAGTTCAGTAGTTTTGAAGATTTATTGATTTAACGCTTGAAGTAGACTTTAATAGGTACATCAGATTAGTTTGTACTACTTTCAGAAGAAATTTGACTAAAAGAATTTACTTAATAAGTAAATGCACCTATTTATTATTCGTATTTTCAATACATAGAATGGCGCACGTATTTCTTGGTCTGTACCACCCTGTATGATAAAAATGCATCGTCTACATTCCCCGACAGCCTGTCTCCCCCGGTTTACGAGCACTTCACACCCACAAAATAGTAAAAGGCGTTTCGTGCTCCGCAATTGTCAAAACATGAGACGAGAATAACAAACGGCGGTATTAGTAGAACAGCTATTCATCTTACTATAAATATCCTAGCTCTTTGAGGCATTACAGTTATACAAAATAAGTGGGCGACAGTTTGCTCTACGAGGGTTAACAACCTGGTAATCATTCATATTTACAAACGCTGAGTGCTGGCCTGACATGTTTATCCAACATATTTCATACTAATTATACACCAGGACGTTACGATCACCTTCTAGCAAAGTGCATTATGTACCTGAGTATGTAAATTTGTATTGCGTTGAGCAAGACACACAAAATGTTATGGAGCACCTAAGTTAGGTTAGGTTAGGTTAGGTTTCTTGTGAGTGCATCAGTAACGATCCTCGACTGCGACTCTTTGGTCTATTGTGGCTCACACCTATTTATATTTCCCCCAGTAGCTCCGACCTCCTGAGAAAGTCGATCAACATGTTTGGAGAGATATACTTCAGGTCTTCTGCTTAGAGCATCTAAGAGGAGTTTTATTATTATAATAATAATAAATGGGCTTTATTTCGTACCTCAGTAAAAGTACAAAACAGGCGAAAGAACCAAAAAATATATAATAAAACATTGTATCCACAATTCTCAATAATTAAAAAAAAAACAGAACAATTACAAGAATAGTCCATATTTCTAGCATTTTGTATTCAACATCAGACCTCGACTTGTAGTTTTAGTTTAAGCCTCTTTTTAAAATTAAATAATGTATAGTTTTGGAATGTAACAGGCAGATCATTATATAATTTAATAGCATTGTAGCTGGATGATTTTTTGTAGACAGCCTTAGAATGTAAGGGTATCACTAACATATTTCTACTCCTTGTACTCAGTTGATTTATGTCACTACATCGTGTTAACTCATTATGCAAATATTGTGGTTGTTTGGTAGCTAAGACCTTATGTATGAGTGTCAATAAGTGAAGTTTTTGCATGCCTTTAATGTGCAGAATACCAAGTTCCTTAAATTTATAAGAAATAATAATAATAATAATAATAATATTTATTCGCCAAAATACAAAAAATGGGCAAATAAATATGAAAAAACCACAGAAGGCATCGCCTGTGTGTGGTTTATATCTTAATAACTAACAATCAATCATATATGTGTATAACAATTATTGTTAAATCTAAAAGGTATTAATGTAATTGGAATTTTGTAGTTTTAGTTTTCTATATAATTATGTATAGTCATTCGCTGCACATTACTAACCCAGTCTTTCAATTTTCTTCTAAATTTTTTTCCAAAATTAAGCATCTTTATTTCGTTTGGTACTACATTATATAATTTAGCTGCTAAGAATTTGAATGATTTTTTGAATAATGTTTGGCATGGTCTTTGGATATTAGATGAGCCTATTCGAAATCGTGTGTTAAAGTTGTCTTGTATCAAGTATCCCTGTTTCTTGATATAAGTTGTTCGTTGGACATAATCTTGGCTTATGGAAAATGGCTTTCAAAACAGTTTTTTGTGCTATATTCAGGTCAGAAATATATGTCTTGCAGGCGGCACCCCAGGCTGTGATGCCGTATATTATATGGGTTTCAGCTAAGGCATGGTATAGGATTCGCAGATAACTTTCTGTAAGAATGTTAGCAAGCATTTTGAGTTTATAGGCAACATTTCTAATTTTTTTGATAACATATTTAATATGGTTATACCACCTTAGATGTGAGTCTATAAATATTCCAAGATATTTCAAAGTGTTAACTCTATCGATTTTGGTCTTTTGGCCATGATAATTAACGGAAATTTGTTCGAAGGTAGGTAAAAATTTTGATAGGATGTAAATGCAATAAATTTTGTTTTTTTGAAGTTAACTGTTAAAATTTTAGTATCAAACCAGTCAATGATCCTTATAAAATTCTGTTCAGCTATTTGCTTCAGTGTGCTCCAGTCATCAGCTTTATATAATACGAGGGTGTCATCTGCAAAACATATAATCTTTCCAGAACTGTTAATTTTGAATAAGTCATTTAAGTAGAGACTAAATAATAGTGGGCCTAGTACTGTTTCTTGAGGCACACCACACTTGATGAACATTTTTTTACTGTAAGTGTTAGTGATTTTGATAGTCTGTGCCCGACTTGAAAGGTAATTTTTTGAAAGGATTTGTGACGCTCCCCTAAATCCCAATCTTTCCATAACTTTCAGAAGCTCGACATCGTTAACCGTATCAAAGGCATTTTTTAGATCAACAAAGATACCAATAGTAGGTATCTTTTTGTTGACATTAGAGTTAATTTCATCCATTGCAGCAAAAATTGAATCTGTAGTAGATTTTTCTTTTCTAAATCCATATTAGTCAGAACATATAATTTTGTTTTTGTCCAAAAATTGTAATATCCTTTCTTGTAGTAATTTTTCGAAAATATTGGCTATATTCGATAGTACTGATATGGGTCTATAATTTGATGTTTCCATTCTGTCACCGCTTTTATAAACAGGAGTAATAACAGTTGTTTTAAATGCATCAATACAAATTACAGATTGGAAACACCAATTAATGACGTAAGAAAGTGGTTCGGCTAAGTCGTAGGCTATTATTTTTAAATGGTCAGCTTTGATACCATCTACACCAGGACTTTTTTTGGTTTTAAGTGATAGGACAGCTTCTTGTACTTCAATCGGACTAACGCTTTCTAAAAAGAATGAATTGGGAAGTTGGGTTTTTGTGAATTTTTCGTTCGAAACCATTTCTTTAATACTGGATGCTAAATTTTTTATGATCAAACTTTTGTATTCCGCAAGAAAATGTGACGCACGAATTCTTAATACGCTGTAATTTGCTTTGTTCACTATATGATAGAGCACCCTGTATGTGGTTTCATTAGCTAGACAAGCATGGGGATTATCGCCCTGGAAACCACAGGACAAGTGTCAGATGTTGCAGAAAAGCTACAAACTCTCACAAAATGCCTCCTTAAAGCTGGAATTAAAGCTTCTTCACATCTTTTAGGCGGTATTGTGATCTTCAATAAAAATAAGTGGTTAGTGATTCTCATCAACAAATATTTACTATTACATCTCGTAAGAGGTGCGGAACTCGACATGTGATAAACTAGCCAGTGGAAATTGGACGATTCCTTAGAGAGCCTGAAGTATCACATTCGGGAGCCATTATATCCGATGGGGAATGCCCCTAGTTCAATTTCTCATCTGATAGTGCGGAAACGCTGGTCTTTCTATTAGATCCGCCTGCCTCCCTGGAACAATCCCATATAAACGACTTGCCATTATTAGCAGCCCAGGTGTAATTTCCTCAGGAACATATTTCAGGACACATCGCTATGCACTAAAGTGGAGAATCCATTGGACATTCTAGGTTGGTGGTTTCTGGCGGAATTTCATTTTGAGATACTGTCTAAACTCTTGGGCGGATATCGTCACCAAAATGAAATAGATTCTTACGCCACTATCGATGAAGTATTGTAATTGCCAGAAAACTCGTAAATGAGATATTATGACGTGTACATCACGAACATCCATGTGGCATTTATATGACTTCGATTTTGAAGAAATTTTCAGAAAGGTTAATACTATGCCAAGGGCAAAGAGCTTTGTCTGTTTTGAGAATCTGTCGAGTGACGGCGGAGCTGGGGGCAAAGAAACGAGAAAAATTCAGAAAATGTTATGTAGCTGTTAAAACTGGGGGTTGCGGGGGATGGCGGAGAGTATATCACCTTTTTTTGGCGTTAGTATATTTGTATGCTTCCAGGGAAATTCTAAGCACCTATTAGACATATTTCCGAAACAAGATAAACACTGGCAAGGTGATTCCGATGTACAAAAGAAGGGACTCTTTAGCAATGAGCAACTAAGGGCCAGTGACCATACATCGACGTTTTCCAAAGTATTTCAGAACAGGTCTCAATATGTGTGTATATCCAACACTATCCAACAATTGCGTTGACGCGCCCATATAATCTTAGAATATATCACCATAGGCAAACCTCAATGATCTATATTGGGGTCAGTGGTATTTCCATTGTCAGTTTATACCAAATTTCTTATGAAACTAGTACAAACTAATCGGATGTACCTGTTAAAGTCTACTATAAGCTTTAAATCAATAAATCTTCAAAACTACTGAACTCAAGCTCATGTATTGTACATCATTATAAAAGGAATTGAAAAACCTTTAAAATAAGGTATCACTCGACCCCCCTTTCCATTGAAGATTTTACGGTTGGTGTCACCCCCGCCCAGGGGGCTGCACGTGTTAACGTTATTTTTTGCCGAACTTCAACAAGAATTTTGAATTTTTTGCTAGCGGTTTGTAGATACTGAATCTAAAAATGAATTGTAAACAATATCGGAATATGTAATTTTTCAAACAATAAAAGATTCGCATAGTTTTGTAGTCTAAAATTTGTTCATTGAGGTATAACAGGCGACACACTGGAAAACAACTCTTTCTAATATGATTCACAAGTCAAATGAAATTTAGATAATCGTCAAAAAAATACCTTGTACAGTTTTTAACTGATTCATGTATCTGAAAAATCTCGCCATGTAGAGATATGATTGATACCTTTTAATATATTCCCTTAATTTTTTTGTGAAAAAATATAACTTCTGATTTTGAATGATATAAACAAAGGTTAAAGCTTTGGGGTAATTATCAACAGCCTTTAAATCCTCATGTAATTGAGATTCTGCAACCATAACATAATTTTGTCATTATTGAAATTGTTGTATAATTGATGATCATCGACAAAGACTTGTATATTGAAATATTTTACCACTTTGTCTAGCTCATCTTTGTAAAAAATAAAAGGAGAAGAAAATAGACAAGCTTCTAGTGACGAGTTCATATTTACTTTCTGAGTTCTGTTTCTGATGAGCTTACAGAACATAATAATTGACGGAAATACAGCAAGTGCTTGGGGTATACTCGGAAACTTTATATTTCGCAGGATATGGAGTTCCAAATGACAAAGTAACAACTTTTTGCATAAAGAAAGACCTGCTTGAAAGTTTTCCCAGTATTCTACAGTTACCGTGGTATGGTACTCTGAACCTTTATCAAACTCCTGAGCACATTAAACTTTAAATTGCTGTGAAACCAGAGTATAATTACAAGTGCAGTATCGATGTCGCACCAACTAAGAGATATAATCCATTAACTGTGGAAGAGAAGATCATTAGGGCCGAATTCTCTCTGGAACAACGCGAAACGTATTTCGAGCAAAGCGATTTAATACTTTCGAACAAAATTCAATATCTAATTCACTTGCGGCAGTCCCACAACAAAGCCGTCTAAATTGAAACTGATAAAACTCCGAATGCGGGAGTTCAGTTGGGTTAAAAGTGAAAGCAAACTTGCCAAGTAAGTGGAACTTGGTAAGGTAAAGAAACCGAAAGTCCTTTTGTGTCTTGACGGTCGACGAGGCGTTCGCATTCGTTACGGATTTCATTTAAACTCCTTGAAAGCTTCAGCGCAAAAAGATTGGGAAGTTTTTGGTGACAGTCGGATGTGTGTCTGACAGCCGCGATGGTTTTATACCGAGGCACTGTGAGACAGATTTGATATATTTATGAAAATTTATTTGTTTAAATTCATATAACGTAGAAATACAAAGTATGTAGGGTGCATGCTATGTAAACCTACAAAATAAAACAAAAAAAAAAACAATAAATATCATACATATTTATATAAATAAATATCATACATATTTATATATATTAACAAATAAGTCGTGGAGGGAGATCTTATTAAAAAGCACAGTATAGTCCTGTCGTCCTATCTATTCTGTGTGTATCTACGAGTATATCATTATGCCAAGCTTGCTAATTGTTAGCATGTGTATCAGTATCCACCAAAGCTTCTTGAATACAACCTGACGCTGCATCTCCTAAATTCATCTTCCAGTGACCTATTGCTCTATCGTATATCCCAGCAACTCGAAATTGCCATTAAAATTAGTCTGTCTCCCTCACACACTGTCTGTTTTCCGATCCGTCTTTCAGCGTCGCGATGGTTAAATAGAGTGCGGGAATCCAATTGCATCTGATCAATTAATCAAAGTCAGTCTGCACGCTTGTGGCGCGACAGCTCTGTCCGGAAATAAAGGCGTCTGGAGTGGGGTAAAGAGGAAGCTCAACTGCTGCAGTTTGGAATAATTACAGGTTCCGGTAAGGGAACTACCACTTGACTTGATTTCCAAGGTCCTTGACTTGACTTGAAATCAAGTTAAGTAACAGACATTGAAAATTCAAGTAGTCTTGATATTACTTGATAGTTTCTCTAGTATAAATACGAGTAGATATTATTTGTTCAGATAACAGAGAACGACAAAACTGTACACTCAAATGGGAAAAAGCCATTTCTTTATCAGCCGATACAAAAAATTAAAAATTAAGACACACGAGGGTTTGTCGCTTAATCTGTTGCGGGGTTGCATAATGATCAGTGCAGGCTAAGAAAATGACCTTTCAATTCGCTGCAGGTGTCGATAAAAAATCTTTCCATTCATGATTATTTGCCTTAAAATACAAAATACGGTTCACTGGTTGTACAAATAAATATCACTGGAGGCCTTTAGTAGACCAAAAATATAATTTTCCATCAAGTATCAAGTTGTTTGGAAATGCTTGACTTTGAACAATAAAAAATAAAGTCAAGTCAAGCACTGACGGTTTACGTATTTTTATTTTCAAGTCAAGTGCCAAGAGTGCCAAGAATACCAAGCTACTTGATCCATTTACAAGTATGTGGGACTCTCATTTATTTGCTTCAAGTCTTTTTTATTATTTCGGGAATCATATGAACCGAGTAAAAATCCTCTACCAAAGCAGTATGCTGATTTGGATGTTCACAATCTATATGGGCCAGTAATAGGTGTTTCCATAATATTCCAGTGTCTGGCCACTAAATTAAAACACACTGTTTTAATGTCTGTTTACTGAACGATATTTTGGCTGCGACGATGGCCTTTTTTAAGTACCATGACAATAGATTTTGTTAAAAATGGTGACTTGCTCTGTCTTAGTTCGGTAAATCATGTGCTTTGTATACTATATAGGTGTGATGCTTTCGGGAGACCTCCAAGCCTAGATCATGCCGAAGAATACCCAATTTTTAGTGCAAAAATTCAACAAATCTGTGATACATTCCTAGATTTTTTATGTTGTCTTCGTTCTTGCAAGAGGAAATTCATTTATGTAATTTCCTTTTCCATAAGAAGTGTCCTTATATTTTTTTGTTCTTCTTCTATATATACATATCTAGCTTGGCTTGCTACATTGGTATTTAAAGTTTGTAGCCAATAAAAATCTATTCTATTCTAATGGGTAGGCTGCTTAAAGCTCAGAATTGCACACCAGCTCCCCAAGAATGTCCAAGCACTGAAAGAGATAAGCGAACATGAAGTGCAAATCTCATTGTAGCTGCTACTGATTTGTTTCAACTTTTGTTTTTAAGCAGTGCAGCAATACTTTTCTTTTCATATGTTGTGCTTGCGGCTGTGTGTGTGTTTAAGTAAAGATTTGAAGTAAATAGTGTTGCGACCATGCGCTCATGTAAAATTACTTAATTAAATATACAAGAATGGGTGAACTTTGGAGAAAAATGCCAAAAGTTCAAAATCTAGGAATTAAAAAAATAATGCAGTGCTAAGTAAAGAAAAGTGTTGACGGAGGTTTGAAATGTATACGACTTTAAATCCGAGTTATCTTCAGGGCCGAAACCCCCCTTATAGACCGTGATCCATTCGCTCACCGACTGATAAAAAAATCAACATCGAAGGTCCTGTTGATCGCAGTGACGAGTTGCCTCCATGATAGGCAAATGGGGATCAAAATCAAGTCGCCGCCGCTGCGTCTCGAAAAACAAAACAAGACCGTCATGCACAGGACGCGGCACTCATAAATTGCATACCCGATTTTTTGCTCTGCCGTTCTGCGCTAAATTTGATTTAGGAAAGGCTGATTGTGTTTCTTTGCCTGGCGCGAGGCGGTAGTCGAATGTCATTTCGAAAATAACGTACTTTGAAAATTTCAATTACGCGCTGACAGGTCAAAACGGGAGTCCACGTCAACGAGCCGTATTTCAAGCGCCGCATCTAGTCGACTGAGCGGGAAAAAACTGCATGTGTGAGTGAAGTGTCAGCGTACGGGATCAGAATCCAATTTAATTAGAGAAAAGGCCGTGGAAAAAATATGCCAAGTCAAGACCTATCAACCCTGCTCTTGCAATAAGCAGCATATTCGACCAATTAGTAATCGTATTTTTTGTTGTCAAGTACCATTGACCGTTAACTAAAGTATTCTACCTAAACACATCCAACCATACACTGTATTCCAGCGTCCAAAAGTTTATCTGACAGATACTACCGCCATCTATGAGACAAAGCATAGAAATGAATCCAGAAACCTTTTTTTGAAAAGAGTGACAATGTTTGGTTCTGCTATATTCAATCCATTTTTGGCATCTATAATGCCAATTTCAATTAGTAGTAATAATAGCATTAATAATAATAATAAAAATAGTAGTTTATTGGTGTTGTTGAATGCACAAGTAGTGCTTCCCTACACGTCAAAGACAAGCTCTGAATACTATGATACAAATAGAAACAACACACAAAACGCTCAATGTAAAAGACGAATAAATAAAGTAAAATTCTATTATGAAGAAATAACTGTAAAATCACTAACCATGTACTTTTCAAAACTACGAGTATATAAACTATTTTCTGTTATGTATCTCTTTATCTCTGATTTAGAATTATTATTCTCTAGCTGACGTACACACTGGGCAAGAGCGTTGAAACATTTTATGCCGTAACAGTTTGGCCGATATCTAGTTTAATTGATTCTATGTTGTGGCCGTACAAGATTAACCTGGTTGTGCGTGTTATTAAAATAGACGGGTACCGAAGGGGGATTGAGTTACTTTAAGCACGGCTCTCTGATCAGTTGCTTATAACTTCAAGACGTGATCAAGCCGCCATCTTGTATCTTATTTAGATAGTTTTTCAGTTATTCGCTGAGTCATCGTTGTTTATTGAGACTGTCTTTGAGGTGGAGCAGTCAAAAAAGGCAGAGATGAATAAAGAAAGAGCATCAGTACAGAGACAAAATTACTGCTAATACACAGGGAAAAGTTCATGTACTGTTGAAATGACTGGTTTTATAAAAAAACTTGTTTTTTATACTAAGACCAATATAATTGTAGGGACACATTGAGGATACAAATATCATTGTTAAATATGTAAAGGCTTTGTTAGAAAGATATTTTTCACGATACGCCGTTCAAGTTTTGACGTGCATTGACGTGAACAGCTGATCATACATATCTATAACCTCATCCCACAGAACACGTAATTGTAAAAAGTGACACGTGTTAGTGGTGCCATCTGTTGTGAGGTGTATGTAACTATATAGGGCAAAAGAACCGGATGTATGAATTCTAATTACTTTCAAAACTAAGGAAGTGAATATCGTATTTCAGCTTTTTATCAAAATTGAAATTTGTGATTTGAAGACAACAGGTCATAAATACAGAGACGCGCGTCACTGGCAAGATGGAATGATGAATTTCTTCACCTTCCTCATCTGCAAAAAAATCTATCACAAACGTAACCATAGATTCAATTGCCACAGTACTAAATTTATGACTGCCTATCTAGCTGCTACCCACTATTGAATATATTGAACGATGTTCTTGGATTCAGTATCGTACAGCTTTGATGATTTGACGAAGCATAATTTATATTCCTGACAACAACTTATTCGAAACCAATGGACTAGAAGTGCTTGTATTGCATTGCTGAAAAGGTCGAAGTTTGAAATTTGCAAAATTCGAAGCACTTTTGAAGTATTGAAGTGTCAACTCAACAAAAAAACGTGCACAGTACAAACACTATTATTCTATATCCATTCCAGTACATTTCACCTTTCCCTTCCCTAGACATGACTGTCAACCTAACTAACGCCAACTGCACCTAGCTTCCCGATAACTCTCGACTGTGATGTCATGTAGCTGATAAAAGAGTAACTGCATAATCTCAATAGTCGTAGTAGAACATTCCTTTCACGTAAAGACCTGCAATTTGCAAAGGGGATGACGTTGATTCGGAATAACCGATCTGACAGATCCTAGCAATTACAGTGGAAAGCATCACAAACGAACTGTCGTGCTGCCCTCTGACGGGTGACGCGACGGCAATAGAAAAATTTAATTGACTGCGTCTCCCAGTGACGCTACCATCGGTGCAGCTGTTGCAGTTGTTTGCGGATGGAAATAGTATTAATTTATCCTGGGGGGAAACACAAATAACATACAGCATAGCGCCTGAAATATAAAAAAGTTTGATGGGAACGGTAAAGCATTGGCGGGCAGATATTAGGGATACCTGTCAAAACCCGGGCAATGTTCTTGCCATAATGACGAAATGCCGCAAACACGACCGTAGTGAATGAACAAGAATTTTTGAGATTATACTTTTTGTGGGAAATGTAGACGAGGTGGTCATATTAATCGCGTATATGAATCGTCAAAGAGAGACATTCATAAAATTCAATATTAGACGTAAATAAAATACAAAAACATATAAATGAAATGAATAAATAGATAAACAGACAAATAACTATTTACAAGCAAATTCAGACACCGTATAAAAACAGGTGTGAAACTTTCAATGACTTAGGCATAACCTTTGATTGTCGACTGAGCTTTGATAGTCATATCTACAATATTATCAGTCATATATACGAAAACCATATTGCCAAATTCCCTGTATCTGACACAGACCGATCAATACGAAATTGAACATATCATAAATACATACACTCTGAAACAAATAAATTATGAAATTTCTAAAGTATTAGCATATCTTATAAACACCTGCATGGAAAGAGGAATGTTCCCGACCCAATTAACAAAGGCAATAACAAAATCTGTACTTAAATCTGGAGATAAACAGAAACCTTGTAATTATCGCCCAATTTCAGTATTGACAAACTTTTCGAAAATTTTCGAAAAAATTCTTAAAAAACGCTTTTCAGATTTTATTGCATAATACAGCCTCATATCTGAAGAGCAATATTGATTCCAGGAAGCAAAATCAACTCAAGATGCACTTATTCAGTTAACAACCAAAATTTACAAGTACGTGGATAATAACAAATCAACAGCATGCCTTTTTGTAGACCTAACCAAAGCATTCGATATTATTAAGCATCAACACTTATTAAGAATCTTGGAAAATTTCGGATTTCGTGGAGTCACTTATCAACTGATGAAAAGTTATTTGGAAAATAGGACACAATGTGTGAACATCAACAGTACATTGAGTGAAAATATGATTGTTAGATGCGGAGTTCCACAAGGAACCGTATTAGGACCAATGCTGTTTAATTGACATATTAATGAACTTTTTAAGTTGAAAAACGATGGAGAAATTATTGGTTTCGCAGACGATATGGCAATTATTTACTCAGACAAAAATTGGACTTCTTTAAAAAACAAAATTGCATTAGATTTTCAAAAGGTTACAAATTTTTTCACAGTCACAGTCAATTTCAACAAAACATACTTCATTACATTTTCTTGCAACAATAGATCTTCCCCAAATTTTAATCAACTCCAAATTAAAACGTTGAATAGCTGTAGAAACATATAATCGGTTGATAATTTCAAATACCTAGCGGTATTCATAGATAACCATCTAAGATGGAATAAACATATTGAAAATTTAGTAAGAAAATTAAGATACCTTATTCCGAAAGTCAAATATTTCAAACAGTTTTTTAAGCCAAAAATATCTACACATGATATATCATGCCCTTGTTCAATCATTACTATCTTACGGAATCTTAGCATGGGGGGAGTCATGAATAATTATTATAAAAAGATTGAAATTATGCAGAAGTGGATTTTAAAAGTTATGTTGAACAGAAAGAAATGTTATCCCTCAGAAAATCTTTACAATGAATCTCAGCTTTTCGACTGCCGGCAAATTTATTTTTATCATACAATAATATATTTAACAAGAAATCCAAAATTGTTACTTTCTATTTGCTATGCTCAAAATGTTATAATGTTATACCTGCAAACTTTAAACAAACAAAATGTAAAAAACGTTTAAAAATTGAATTAAAATCATGGATCCTAAATTAAACAAGGCTACAAATCCATAAGTTTGTTGACACTAAAAATCTATACGTTATTTGATCATGAAATGGTACAAACATTTGACTAGTATACTTAAAGAATATTTGTTGTATTAATATAATTCAAGTTCGGTTAAAACCCACGCACAAGTGTACACTTTTTTTAGTGTATTATGTTTATTGGACGTTGCTGTTATTATTTATACGAAAACTTTGTAACTGCACCAATAAACATTATTATTATTACTATTATTATGTAAACGTGAAGTTAGGCTTTATAACCATTAATTGCAAACGTATATCAAACATTTCTTTACTTTGATTCTGTCAGTTTTAAGCTGGAATATGCATCTGTCGTGTGGAGTCTTTACTACCAATGTTATATTAACTGTATTATTACAGGTATGTTAAGAGGGGATTTTTGGGATTCATTCTAAACCTGTTTACCCGGAGAGTTGATATGATTATTACTTGATATTTGTTCATTGGCATGCTTAGCTAAGATTTCTTTATAAAATTCCTCATGGCGGAATTGATTCATCTACATTACCATCTCAAATTAACTTCCTAGTGCCTAGGCTTCACTCACGTCTCAATTCTTTTACGAACATGCACAAACTAACCTACTTTGAAATCAGCTATATCAATTTTAATTGTATTTGTCGTGTATGTGACATTTTTTATTGATCATTAAATAACTTAAAATGTCTCAAATAACTTCCAACTTCTTTTGTTTTGCTTCCTTCCGTCGATAACTTGTATATGCTATGTTCATGTTCATCATTACTTTCAGGTGCTAGGGAAATGTATTGTTTGCCCTGTATATGAATTTTTTGTTGGGCAACAAAGTGCCGCTAATCTCTACAGTATATTCAGATAAGAGATAGACCGGATGTAAACAAAAGGTTCGGGTGATTTTCACGCTAACGCCGCCGCCTCGACGTAAAACAGGAACCCTCATTGGTCAATTCGCAATCAAATGCCTATGCCGAGCGGCAGAGCAGTCGTATCAAGGCAGAGTCACATTCAGGTTCAGACGTGTTACGTATGTCGTGTGCATCATTGCAATTTGATATTTCTTTGGACGTTTTCGTTTGTTATCTTATTAAGTTGTTGAGTTTGTCGTTGTTATTGTTATACCTTGTTATTGATTGTTATTGTTATCAACTGCTTGCGCAAAATGCCCAGTAGTACAGATACTGCCGATGAAGTTGTAAACTCCTGTAGTCCACCTAGGAAACGCTCTAAAAAAAGACACCTGAGTGCAGAAATGAAAGAGGTCATTCTGAATATATACGTTATAAGATCGAGCGCGAGGAGAACGAGGCATCAACCATCAAAGAAATTGTTGTAAAGGTTCCTCACAAAGTTGGGGTGTGTCGCGCATCAGTGTTTAATGTGTTAAGACAATACAAAAAAAAATCACACCTTTTCTGAGCCAATGACCAGTAAACATCGCAAAAGTATTGTTAAATCATTGGATGAAGCTGATAAGCATGCGATTAGGAGGAAAGTGCATGAATTCTTCTTTAGGAATGAAATACCTACTATAGATAAAGTATTGCAGGAGGTAAATGGAGATACAACGTTGCCAAATTTCAAACGATCAACTTTCCATGCGTTACTGAAGCATTTAAATTTCAAATAGAAAAAACGGGGTCGTAATAGTTTACTACTGGATAGAGAAGAAATTGTGCTATGGAGGAGGGATTATTTAACAAAAATTGGGAAATATAGAAATCAAAACAGGAAGATTTATTATCTTGATTAAACGTGGGTGAACGCAGGACACACTACAAGTAAAGTATGGGTTGATGATTCTGTAACTTCATCCAAGAGGGTCTTTCTAGATGGACTGTCCACCGGATTAAAAAATCCAGCAGGTAAATACGAGTAATAGACAACAATCGGATGTTTTTCAAACCTTGGGAACAAGGTTCTAAACATTAATTCCAGGGGGCAGATAAAACATATTACAAGTAACAAAACTTATATAACTTTCGATAAAATGTGTGGATGTTTTATTGTCATTTTCATTTGTTAGAACTTTTTTAAGCCATGTTTTTATGTGTTTTCGATATTTCAATAATTTTTTAATATAATCTTAGAATATGTCGAATATTATAAACTTAAAAAGAGTTACTAAGTTTTATATTGTGTACCGTTCCTAATATTTCTAATCATTTTAATTCATACTTGAAGCTTTATAAAGTTATAATTTGTTAATATTAATATTTGCGCGTATTTCAGGTTCCTGATCATTCATTTTTTAAAGGTTTATAACTTTAAATTAAATTGTGAAGCGCTGAGTAATCATACGACGAATATTCTTTCTTTCAATATGACTAAATAATCCCAATTATAGCAATCTGATACTCATGTCTCAATGTTTTTTCGCTGAATGTGATGAAAACATTTGAAAAAGGTTCGCTTATTGAAATAAATCTACACCAGTTAGTACTTCGATTTCCAGGTAAAGGGAAAAGGCTCATTATCTGCCATATTGGCAGTGAGGATGGATTTGTTGTTGACGGTCTGTGGTGCTTTGAGTCTAAGAAAACTGGAGATTACCACGAGGAAATGAATGGCGAATCGTTTGAACAGTGGTTTTCAAAAATTTTACCGAACTTAGAGGAAAACGCAGTAATTGTGTTGGATAATGCGCCTTATCATTCTCGAAGAATGGAGAAGGTCCCAACAACGGCTTCAAGGAAAGTTGATGTTCAAAATTGGCTCCGCTCGAAAAATATCAACTTTGAAGAAGCAATGCTGAAAGTACAATTATTAAGAATTGTCAAGGATCACAAGGCGGAATATCAAAAATACGCCATTGACGAAATGTCAGCAAGTCAAAATAAAACTGTGCTCCGTTTACCTCCATACCATTGCGAGCTCAATCCCATTGAGCTCATATGGGCAGAGGTTAAAAATTATATAGCTAAGCACAATACAACTTTTGAATTTTGTGACCTCAAAGGACTTTTCAAAGTAGCACTAGAATTAATAACAGCGCAAAAATGGGAAAACTGTATTAAGCACGTGAAAGACAAAGTTGAAAAGAGAATGTGGGAACTGGACAATATTTTTGAGGAACAAGTCGAGCCATTCATTATTGACGTTGGTGCTTCAGGCGTAGCGATGATGGAAGCTCATCAAGCTCATCTTTCCAATAAAAGATGTCGTTCATCAAATTCGGTAAGTTATAAGTGATTATAAAGCTACTGCATTTTTTAATTAATTATTGACATTTTTGAACCCATTTTGGCAAAACCTATTCAAGAATCTACTTTCTGACAATGTTCAACCATGCACATCTTTTTACGTTTTGAACGTTTTAATTTGGTTACATATTTACCTAGAAATCAGAAAAATATACTAATCAATATTCTAAAAGCAATTTTACGAGATATACGATTATTTTTAATTTAGGCTAATTTAAACGCCATTTTGAGATTATATTCGACTGTATTTCACCAAACATCAGGCGGCATCCGAAGCTGGAAATCGAAGCGAAAATTTTGAAACCCTTATGTATATTTACATCATTATCTATTTCTTACCCCACCCCCACATGATCCTATATCCATCACCAATCGTATACTCATCGAATTGTGCTAATTTACTACAAAGTTACGCAAAGCAGCATCTACTATCTAAAATATGTACTGCGTGACTCTTAATACGTCCCTGCCGAATGTTACAGCGTTCGATGATCACGTGATCTTGTTTATGTCCGGTCTATCTCTTATCTGAATATACTGTAGATTCTAAATATGCGGTTTCTCTTGGCGGCAACTGGAATATGAAAACTGATGGAGGTTTCATGCTGGAGAACTTTTAAAGCAGCTCAGTCAATTTAAGGGGCAATCTCATCCTACTTTTTCAGGACGCCGCTGACAAATCCTGTGACACTATTCACCGGGTGACGTTGACTATCTGTTTTAATAGAGAGCGGGTGATGAGCCTGCACCGTGTACACCCGCGTACGCTCGGTGCTGGTCAGCCGTGTCAGGAGTACAACTGAATTATAGCATGCTGCGTAAATCAGATGTCAATGCGGAAAAAACCTGATGGGGTTTCAGCAACGTTCAGTGGGAACGAGGCAGAATGAAATACTCTTTCCAGTTGCGTTTGAAGGGAGACGCTGAAGTTTTGCATGTAGAAATTAGTTATCAGAAACTCTAAATCCTGTCATATGCAGTAGTGCGCAACTGTTTGCTAAAAACTATGAAACAACGTTGTATGCGTAAGCAAACGCTGAGTTTTCTTGAGATTTTCTTAGCGGAGTTAAATGATAAAACGAGTTACTTCAGTGTCCTTGCGGTTGAATGGTATAACTTGATGCAAAAATATTGTTGTTATCCGCTAAGTATCTTAGCTTCTTAGCTTGTTTATGCCTTGAAAGTGGGCTATTTCCTTTTCAGAAACAACTGCGTTTAAAATAATAAAGTTATTTTGCGGTGAGAAAGAGATTGAAGAAAAATACTCACTATTTATTTGATATACTAAGTGACATATAAACCCGAACACCCAGTTTAAATGGTTTTATTTTAATAAAAGATGGTGAATGCATTTATCTTACTGTAAATAACAAGTAAAAAGAAATTTTCAGCCTTATCAGTTGGACATTCCAGTTTTTATACTGCTTTTTTTTAATTCACTAACGATCTAAAAATGAATATTTCAGCCGCAGTAAAGAATCAATGTTGGCGGATTTTGTTTCTTGACATCCTTTACGATGCCTAGAGTACGGAGACCTGTACGATTTCGTCAACTTAGTGAGTTTGATGATGATAGTGGGACTTCGGGAAGCTGGACTTTCTTTTCGGGCAATTGCAGTTAGAGTGCAAAGAAGTGTAGACACTGTGGTTAGGTGTTGTCAGGCATGGCTTCGAGAAGGCCGTACGCAAAGAGCAAGGGGCACTGGACGCCGCCGTAGAACAACAGACCGTGAAGATCGCCGCCTAAGATTATTGGCCTTAACCAGGTCCATTGCAAATGAATGGTTTGCAGAATACCAGAAGACCTATTGACATGCGAAGTGTTTACCGACGAATGAGAAGTTTTGGCTTGTTTTCATACCGGCCACACTGGGTCCTCCCTTTAACTCGAGAACACCGACGTAGTCGCCTTGAGTGGTGCAGACAACGGTCACCCTGGGATCAGGAATGGAACAGTATTGTCTTTAGTGACGAGTCTCGATTTTGTTTAGGCATGCACGATGGTCGTGCCAGGGTTAGAAGGCGACGTGGTGAAAGGAGGAATCCACAGTTTTTTGTTGAAAGACATGTTCATCACACTGTTGGAGTTATGGTTTGGGGTGCTATAGCTTATGGTTCCAGGTCACCTCTAATCTTCATCAAAGGTAACATAAACGCGCAGCGTTATATCCACGAAGTTCTAGAACCCCATCTTTTACCCTATCTTGACACCCTGGCAGATCCAACTTTCCAACAAGATAATGCCCGACCACATGTCGCAAGAGTCACAATACACTTCTTTCAACATAATGATGTCACATTGTTGCCATGGCCACCAAGATCTCCCGACTTATCCCCAATTGAGCACGTGTGGGATATGATGGGTAGGAGATTGCTCAATTTGCAACGTCCTCCTCAGACTCTAGAAGCACTTCGGGAGGAGTTGGTGGTTGCCTGGAATGAGATACCACAGCAGGACATTGACCACCTGATCAGAAGCATGCCTAGGCGCGTTGGAGGATGCGTAGCACATCAGGGTGCATCCACACATTATTAAAGGTCAAAGGGCTTTAAAGCAGTGCAATCATTTTGAAATTTTTATCATTTACTTATTATGCTTCATTAAGTACTTATACAAAATTTTACTAAAATAAGACCATTTAAACTGGGTGTTCGGATTTATATGTCACTTAGTATACGTCATTCAAAGTACTGCCCTGTCATATGTTTTTTTTTGTTGTAATTACTGCTTGAAATTGTCGCTGATCGATTCAAAAACGCTTAATAAGTTTGCAACATTTGGGGCTGCCTAGGCATTTTAATGTGTCCGCCCAGATGGCTTTTGCACGACATAAAGAAACCTACGCATCTCTGATGAAAATATCGAGGACGATAACGATGTTTGGATGCTGAGTACACTCGCGAAGTATCTATAGAATTTTGAAGATGATCACAGTAAACTAACACCGAATTGATAACTAGGTTATGTGCCAATTTCGGTTTCAAAATGTGGTCTGTTTATAATCGAGGTTAGCCTACACACCGCGCGGTGCCTGATTTGGATAAACATAAACAAAACATCATAACATTTGACGTGAGCCTGGAGGGAAACCGGGTTGGAATGGCTTATTTAGAGTTTTTTGGAACTTAGTATCTCTCTTATTTGTGCTACTAGGGACATTTTTTGATTATTGCTTGTACTATATAATCTGCAAAGGAATGCCCCGAGTTTGAGAACTTTCTATATTTTTCGTGCTTCCCAACATGTTTTCCAGAGTTCTCAATAACATTCATTTCGTAAGGTATTCATGAGATTATTATCAAAACGGTTTCGTCAGATTCAATGTTAAACGGTTAAACAACATCGTGTTTCAGGCTCGACCTACAATCAGAGAAGACATGAGAAACCGGATTGCAAATACATACCGAGAGCCGAAATTGAAGCTACAGTTTTGACTACCCATAAGGAGCTTCAGGGGGTATTAATAACACTGGTCAACACTGGTTTTGCCACACGAACTTTGACAGCTAATTTTGTTTTATCAGTCTACCCTCATTATTACATGACAGCTGTCATATGTCTATTAGCCTCATATTTGTTGTGATACGGTAATACTCATAACTAGTACTACGTCGTTGAATTTGAACACTTTTTTGTGATTTATCAACCCTGTGAATATGTCGAGGAAGTGAACTAATGATCCTAACTCTTTTTGTTATGTCTGCGGAGAACTAACATTCAAAAAACAACGACGAAATTTTACGAATCTTGTGTTGGAGTGTTATCACCAATGTTTTGGTTTTTCTGTCGCCCATCAAGACAAATCCTGGGCCCCTCATGTCTGTTGCATAACGTGTGTGAAAAATTTAACTGACTGGAAGAAAGGTGCACGACCTATGCCGTTTGCTGTACCCATGATATGGACTGAACAGCGAGATCACGTTTCAGATTGCTATTTTGGTCTCACAGACATAAAAGGTATTACAAGAAAAAAACCACAGTTATTTACCCTAACTTATCTTCGGCTATAAGACCAGTCTCTCATTGTAGAAAATTGTCAGAACTAATACCAGTTGCAACTACGTCTGTTGAGAACAATTCACAACCGTCCACTTCAGGTGAATGTGTTGACGAGGACGATGACTTTGAGTTGAAAGGAATTGTAAACGAGCCACATTTGATAACTCAAGGAGACCTAAATGATTTGGTTCGGGATTTAAATTTGTCAAAAAAGCAGTCAGAACTATTAGGATCACGTCTAAAAGAATGGAATTTGCTACATCATTATACAAAGGTAAGCTATTTTCGAAACCGTGATCAACACTTCAGAACGTATTTTTCTCAGGATGGAGATTTGGTGTTTTGCAATAACATAAATGAGATTATGAAGATGATGGACATAGATTTTGATCTCTCTCAGTGGCGTTTATTCATTGATTCTTCGAAAGCAAGTCTAAAAGCAGTGTTATTGCATAATGGAAATAAGCTTCCGTCTGTACCTCTGGCCCATGCTGCAAATATGAAAGAAACCTATGAAAATATGAAACTTTTACTTGAAAAAATAAATTACAGTACATATTCCTTCAAAATCTGCGGTGATCTTAAAGTTGTTGCACTATTACTTGGACTTCAGCTGGGTTATACAAAGTTTTGCTGCTTTTTATGTGAATGGGATAGCCGAGACAGAACTAACCACTATATAAAAAAACATGGCCTACGCGTGCATCGTTAGTTCCTGGGCAAAAAAACGTAAAGTATTTACCCCTTGTACAGCCAAATAATGTGCTTCTACCACCATTGCATATCAAATTAGGATTAATAAAAAATTTTGTGAAGGCAATGGATCGCAATGGGAGTGGATTTTTGTATCTAAAAGAAAAATTCCCTAAAATAAGTGATGCAAAGATAAAAGAGGGTATTTTTGTTGGCCCTCAAATTAGGGAGTTAATAAAAGATTCAAGATTTGAAGAAAAATTAAGCGATTTAGAATCATCTGCATGGAAGGCTTTTAAAAATGTTGTTGCAAATTTTTTGGGTAACCACAGGAGTGGCAGCTACAGAGAGTTGGTTAGCGAGCTATTATTGTCATATCAAGCATTGGGTTGCAACTTAAGATCCATTTTTTAGACTCGCACCTGGATTTTTTTCCTGACAATTTAGGGGCTGTCAGCGACGAGCACGTTGAGAGGTTCCATCAGGACATTTCTAATATGGAAAAGCGGTACCAGGGCAAATGGAGCCCAAATATGTTAGCAGATTACTGCTGGACAATTAAAAGGGACCAACCAGAAGCTAAATATTCAAGAAAATCTTAGATTATTAAGTCATTTATAAAAAAAAAATAACTTTGGATTTACGAGATCTGTGTTTTTTCTTAATATTTTAAATTACTCAATAGAATAAAATCCTTGTCTAGCAAATTTTTTTTAACTGTTTATTTTTTCTTACAATCACCAATTAAAGTAAAAAATATCAAAAAAGTCCGTGTGGCACGACAAAGTTAAAATTTTGTTGACCAGTGTAACCTTTCTTTTTTGAATCCGTCCTTTTTAGGGCCACAGCTTAATAGTAAAAAGAAATTCCAGAAAAAATAGTTTAAGAAGTTGAAATTTTAGGTTAGGAACAAGATTTCGAGATGCGGTTCTCGCGAGCTTGTTTAGACCTTTTCATAAAAAAATAATACCAATGCATTTATTTTTTTGAGAAAATTAAGCATTTCTATCGGAATGTCGTAGAAGTTCTCTAGCGGTCATATGTGAAACTAACAAGACTTCGAACATTATAACATTTATAGCCCAAGAATAGCTCTTTGGCATTTTTTACGGAAACCTCTGATCACCCCCTACCACTTTATTTTTAGAAATACAGCAAGTACGAGTATTGTCAAACAAATCAGATTATCCTCGAATTTAAACATCATGTATTTTTTTGTTGATATAGCAGATTTCACAGAAACGCCACTTTTTTATATTTAAGATTGCAGTTACGCCACCTAGCGGCCATTTTAGAAACATAAAAATATTTTCCAGGTTTTTCTCTTGGTTCTGGTTTTGCATGGATATGTTCTCAAATACACTACCTTGCATTCTTAGCTGGCCACCCTGTACAGAAGCCCTAAAGATCCGAAGGACAAGGAAAATAATTCAACAACTGCTTCCGTTACAAACGACCGATATCCGATATCCCTCGCTCTGCGATGCAGAAATGTTCCTTCACTTAATGATCAGGCCTCCAGCGGAATCGGAAAGCGATCCTTCTTTTTAATGAAGGCAATTATAACTTAAATAATCCTCTGATGGTATTATGCACGGCGTATTGATATTCCTGCATTAAAAATGAATCGCGTCCCCTTCGGTCTTCATTATCGATTCTTTATAATATGCCGCTATTAAAATTGATCCGATGCAAAACAATCTGGATGGTGAATTATTAAACCGAGTTAAGTATTCCCTCTATAACGAGTATTTACAGTTTTACCAATTACTGAAGCATATGACCTGTGAAATGTCCGCGGCGTAGGAGAATTGTGGAGCCTTTCAGGATATTGTTATTGCTTAGTAGAGATATATAGGGTGTACATGTTATGATAGTCACGTCATTTTTTTAGAGATAAGCGACAGTCGGAAATAAGTAACATGTTTTTTCGTATAAGTTCATATCATATAACACCAAAATAAAAATTTTCAAAATTTTTCATTTTTTCCGAATGTAGTACCTCCTTTGACAATTGAACGTGGGAGGTCCATACAAGTCGCTAGCCCAGCCATTCTTAGTGTTGAAAGTATAGCCTTTTCCTTTTTCTGTAATCGTTTTATTTCATTCCGCTCTAGTAAATTGGACCCCGTAAAATAGCCGCATTTCGTTGTGAATTCTCTATAAAAAGCGACATGGAAAAACTGACATGGAAGTGAATACGCTTTGCCTGGAAAGCGCCGATAAAGCCGGTCTAGTATGTGCACACGAGGTGCTCGAAAAATGGAAACATCCTTTGATAAATTCGCAATGAAGCTGTTCCCGTGATTAAAGTGCTCCAAATAAGCAAAAAAATCATCGATATGCACACGGAAAGATTAGTTTTTGTCGATATCGATTGCTATAGAGGAAAGAGGCAGTGTAGTTGAAATAAAGCACGATAAGGTATTTTCGAAAATATTTATATTAAAGGAATATCAATAATTTGCCTTCAACAGGTATAAAGTACACACCTTTGTCGATCCTGCTGTCAAAACGAAACACGCTTTTATGTGGAAACTTCAAATGTAGGAGCTTAATTATAGTTTACCTATTTCCAATTAGAAAAAAATATTTTTAGATTTTTAATTCATTTGACGAAAGTTATTTTTTATTTTGCCTATTTTTACTTTTTAATATTTATGACGTCAAATAACTAGTTTGGTCATTTCTATACCCATTCCGTATGATGTATTTGTATTATAAAATTTCCGTAAATATAAATCATTTAACGATAAATCGATACTTTATGGTGATCGTCATATGGAATTTATAAGGACGTCACTTTGCTTATTAGGTTTTCCTCATCAAATCGTTTTATCTGATACTCATATCACTAGGGAGACTGTAGCGGAAACTATGAAATATACAGGGTGGCGCATCGAAAACGAAACAGACGCATTTACTGCCAGCTCATTTTTTTTGGAAAAACGCTCAGACCCGTCGATTTTATTTTCGACGGGGACACAAGTTTGTCAAAAAATCACGTTAGCACGTGCAACCCCCTAAGCGGGGGTGACACCACCCCCAAAATCTTAAATGGAATGGGGGGTCGAGTGATACCTTGTTTTAAAGGTCTTTCAATTCCCTTTATAATGATATAAAATTAATGTACTTCAGTTCAGTAGTTTTGAAGGTTTATTGATTTCAAGCTTAAATAAAACTACTACATCATCATTAGTGGATATCAATACATATGGCAGCAAAGTAATTTAAAAATGAAGAATGAACTGATCCGTTAGGCAAGTAAATGTTGAAAATGGCCACCATGACTCACCATGCAATAATGAAGATTTTTCTCAAAACGCTGCCGCACATTTTGCAATATTTGAGGAGTTATTTGACTCCAATTTTTTGTCGCAAGTCTTCTAATGATGTTGGCTGAGTAGCATAGATTTTGCTTTTTAGATGACCCCACATAAAGAAATCCAAAGGTGATAAATCTGGCGATCTTGGGGGCTATTCAATGCCACCTCTTCTACCAATCGACCGATCTGGAAACGTCTGATCTAAAGATTGTCGAACACGTAATGCGTAATGTGGTGGGGCACCATCCTGTTGGAACATCAACCTATTCGCAATGTACCGCCGATCATTCCAGGTGAATTTTATACGGATGAAAACTATGGGCCTTTAGAATCTGTTGGACAGTACGTCGACTAACACCACACGCAGTCTCCAATTTGCGGGTATTTCTATTAGCGCACTGATTGTTTCCGAAAAATATTTCGATAATTTCAACTCTTTCTGCTGTGGAATATAACATGGTTAATTTATGTAATAAAGCGTTACAAGTTATTTTAACAACAAAATTTGGTCAAATCGATCGCAAACTATGTACTAAATTCCTATTTAAAATAAGTACCAGATATTTCCTTATCATTCTTCAAGAAATAAGTTTTTTGCCACAAAAAAGAAACACGCTCCAATAGCTGTTATTAACAACAAAATTATAAACAAACCTTGGGCGTAATGAAGAAAAGCATTTACTTATTAAGAAAATTCTGTCAGTCAAATTTCCTCTGAAAGTAGTACAAACTAATCTGATGTACCTATTAAACTCTACTTTAAACTTTAAATCAATAAATCTTCAGAACTACTGAACTGAAGCTCATGTATTTTACATCATTATAAAGGGAATTGAAAGACCGTTCAAATAAGGTATCACTCGACCCCCCTTTCCACTTAATGTTTTAGGGTTGGTGTCACCCCCGCCCAGGGGGCTGCACGTGCTAACGTGATTTTTTGCCAAACTTGTGCCCCCCTCGATAACAAAATCGACGGGTCAGAGCGTTTTTAAAAAAAAAAAACTGAGCTGCCAGTAAATGCGTCTGTTTCGTTTTCGATGCTCCACCCTGTATAAGTCGCCATTTTGCCATATTGGACGAATTTTGCTTATTGTATTTCTCTCATCAAGCCCTTTCATTTGATACCCATGTTATAGGGGTTGCTATGAAAATGAATCGTCATTCCGTAGAATCAGCCATATTGGACACAAAATGGCGTCTGTTAATTCATTTTGTCTTGACACGCAAACCAAACGTGTGTACAAAATTTCAGCTCAATCGGTTAAGGCTAACTAGTTCAAAATTCAGGTGCAAGATTTGTCCAACATATATTATACTAACAGGTCAAGTTGGATATAAATTATAAAAATGTAATACACAATTTTCAAAATCGTTCAAAAACACAATAGGCGTGAGATTTTCCAGCATTTAAAAACGCAATTTTGTCTAGGTAGACGATTCCCCATTGCTCCAGTGACCGGTAGGTCAACTGACGGCTTAATGCATTCGCCGACACTGAATCGGGTAGCAAATCCATCTTGTAGCAGATGACAAGATAAAGCGGGGCAGTGAGAAAAGGCCTTTAGTCCGCAAGCTGAATGTGACGAATCGACGGCCTTTTGTGCTAACACGCTTTTAATTAGTGGAGAGTTGACTTGAGGAGGGAGGGCAGACGGGCAACTTGTTGCGCAACCGTGACACAACAAGCTATTGCAATATCTCAGCGGCAGCGCGGGATGAAAAATTAGAGATTAGGCGTGTTGACGGGGGTGTCGAGAATGGCTACGATGCGATATCAGTCTTCTTTTCATCGCCGGTGAGAGGACTTGAATGTATAAGGAAGTTATTGATCGCTTTTCGCCGCTATATTCAACGCCTGACTGCTGACGAAGACGAACGTTTGGCCATAACTGGTATAATTCTACTTGCGAGAAATTACGAAAATAAGATACCACCAACTCATTTCGGTTGGCACATTTGTAACTTTTTTTTGGGTGGAACTTTGCCAAGGCCGAACAATCTTTGTGGTTTTTTAAAATAGGCTCAGCGGCGGCGGAGTGAGAGACAAAAGGCGAACGAAAAGGGTTTATGAACCGCGAGTGGGAGTATGTCCCAAAGTTTTGGCGTCAGTATTGCCTGGTATCGCGTCCACGTTTTGGTATTTTTGAGTCCTGTGTCATGGGTTGTAAATAGTAGGTTGTCGAATAATAGAGTTCTTGAGTTATCTAGAAAGTAATCTTCACATGTTGAATCAGTCTCGTCACTTGATTTGGAGACCTCGTAATTCACTCGTCACCTGTGTATACGTACGTGCGCAGAATCTGTCTGTGCCTGGCGACTCAACCTGTATAGCCTGGTAGGTTACAGACAGATCGCGTCCCCGTTTTGGTATTTTTGAGTCCTGTGTCATGTGTTGTAAATAGTAGGTTGTCGAATAATAGAGTTCTTGAGTTATCTAGAAAGTAATCTTCACATGTTAAATCAGTCGGTCACTTGATTTGCAGACCTAGTACTTCACTCGTCACCTATACAGGGTGACTTTGAAGTTGAGTCATTAATTTTCAGATAATGATTGTAGAAGGAAGATAAACCAAAATATGTGTGTAAAAATAAAAAAAAAAATTAAAAAAAAAATTTACCTTGTTTTATAAAGTATCCTCCCGACAAGTATTTCAGTGCGGACCTGTATTTGATCGTGAGGTCCCCTGTGAGGTCTTAAGTCACCTGATTCACGAGCCCGTTGTACTACATTAACAAAGGCACGAGGGGTTGGTTGCACTCGATTGGGAAACCGATCCGCATAAACATGTGCTATTTTTTATTTCGTTTGAGCCACGCAACAGACACTATTCACACGCGACTGACACTGACTGTATGTATAACTGAACTGAATAACATAATTGTAAAAACATCGTTCCAAATTCCTTCGCTTTTTTGTTTCCGACGCGATGAACCGATAAGGCGGATTATATCCGTTGTTGCCAAACACGAGCACATGATATTATTGAGACAGGGCGGTACTCAAACTTCCAAAGGGCTATAACTTTGTTACATTAATTTTACCAGAAAAATGGTAAAGGAAAAAAACATTTCTTTTGATCAGATTTACTCACTGTTAAAATAAATGACTCAACTTCGAAGTCACCCTGTATATACGTACGTGCGCAGAATCTGTCTGTGCCTGGCGACTCAACCTGTATAGCCTGAGAGGTTACAGACAGATCGCGTCCCCGTTTTGGTATTTTTGAGTCCTGTGTCATGGGTTGTAAATAGTAGGTTGTCGAATAATAGAGTTCTTGAGTTATCTAGAAAGTAATCTTCACATGTTGAATCAGTCTCATCACTTGATTTGCAGACATCGTAATTCACTCGTCACCTGTGTATACGTACGTGCACAGAACCTGTCTGTGCCTGGCCGCTCAGCCCGTACCGCTGCCACTGGAAAAACGAACTGGTGGAGTTCAGTAACGTTGCTAGATGGACCATACTTCTAGTAATGCAAGAAAGAAATTTCTTCTTGTATAAATGCACTAATTTTTGTTATTTTGCAAAAAAAGGATATAAAACGTATTACAACTGGTTCATCCTCTTTTGTTACATCAAAAACAATTTTTGCAAATTTATGATCTAGAAATCCACACCAAATGTATACACAGCACATTCTGTATTTGTGGGTCCTAAAACATCGATATTTGAAAAAGTATCCGTATTCACGGTCTAGATACTATAAATCAGAATCAAAAATACCTATTTATAAAAATATATCTCCAAACATTGTTATATACTAAGTGACATATAAATCCGAACACCCAGTTTAAATGGTTTTATTTTAATAAAAGTTGGTGAATATATTTATCTTACTGTAAATAACAAGTGAAAAAATGTTCAGCCTTATCAGTTGGACATTCCGGTTTTTATACTGCTTTTTTTTAATTCACTAACGCTCTAAAAATGAATATTTCAGCCGCAGTAAAGAATCAACGTTGGCGAATTTTGGTTCTTTACATCCTTTACGATCGGTTACGATGCCTAGAGTACGGAGACCTGTACGATGTCGTCAACTTAGTGAGTTTGATAGGGGCCGTATAGTGGGACTTCGGGAAGCTGGACTTTCTTTTCGGGCAATTGCAGTTAGAGTGCAAAGAAGTGTAGACACTGTGGTTAGGTGTTGTCAGGCATGGCTTCGAGAAGGCCGTACGCAAAGAGCAAGGGGCACTGGACGCGGCCGTAGAACAACAGACCGTGAAGATCGCCGCCTAAGATTATTGGCCTTAAGGGACCGTTTCTCCACTACCAGGACCATTGCAAATGAATGGTTTGCAGAACACGGAAGACCTATTGGCATGCGAAGTGTTTACCGACGAATGAGAAGTTTTAGCTTGTTTCGCCTTGAGTGGTGCAGACAACGGTCACTCTGGGATCAGGAATGGAACAGTATTGTATTTAGTAACGAGTCTCGATTTTGTTTAGGCATGCACAATGGTCGTGCCAGGGTTAGAAGGCGACGTGGTGAAAGGAGGAATCCGCAGTTTTTTGTTGAAAGACATGTTCATCACACTGTTGGAGTTATGGTTTGGGGTGCTATAGCTTATGGTTCCAGGTCACCTTTAATCTTCATCAGAGGTAACATGAACGCGAAGAGTTATATTCACGAAGTTCTAGAACCCCATCTTTTACCCTATCTTGACACCCTGGCAGATCCAACTTTCCAACAAGATAATACCCGACCACATGTTGCAAGAGTCAGAATAGACTTCTTTCAACATAATGATGTCACATTGTTACCATGGCCACCAAGATCTCCCGACTTATCCCCAATTGAGCACGTGTGGGATATGATGGGTAGGAGATTGCTCAATTTGCAACGTCCTCCTCAGACTCTAGAAGCACTTCGAGAGGAGTTGGTGGTTGCCTGGAATGAGATACCACAGGAGGACATTGACCACCTGATCAGAAGCATGCCTAGGCGCGTTGGAGAATGCGTAGCAATTCAGGGTGCATCCACACATTATTAAAGGTCAAAGGGCTTTAAAGCAGTGCAATCATTTTGAAATTTTTATCATTTACTTATTATGCTTCATTAAATACTTGTACGAAATTTTAGTAAAATAAAACCATTTGAACTGGGTGTTCGGATTTATATGTCACTTAGTATATTTTCTTATTATTTCTATTATCATAACACGTCTGGGATATCAATTGCTTTTAAAGTGATCTGCTCATCTGCAGTGTTGCCGAACCGGCAAAAAGACGGAATCGGTAAATAGTGTCGTTGAATTCGGTATAAGGTAAATGGCGTCCCAAGATTACTGGTAGATCAAGGACCTTTGGGTCATGAAAAACGTCCGTTATTGTATTGGCCGCGCACACAACATTCTTGCTTATGGGATTGTGAATATTTTTCTATTTTACCCCTGAGCTTATTAACTCACCTCTCATTTTAAGTAAATATTTATTTTAAAAAGACAGGTTTAGGTTTCTTTATTGCTTGTTCGGTGATGAGGTAATGACGGTAATCTACCAGTCTGTACCTTTTGAATGCACAAAAATCAGTTCAGGGCAAGCGGAGTAAGGGATGAGGATGTTCGTTCGTAATCATAGGCAACCCAAATCTGCGCCTCTCATGTGCCCGAGTGTGTATGCATATGTATGATTGATATGGGGCATAAAACTATGAAGGCTACATAAAAGTAAACTCTAGCTTTATTTTTGGTTTCAGCTCCTTTTCGGCAAGTATAGAAATATTTAAATTGTTTTGAAAAATCGTGGAGAATGATGTTATCGGTAAATATTCTCTTTTCTGTAGAAATACCGAAAAATCCGGGTCAAGTCCATGCATAGACAATCTGAAATTATAGTGTGGATGTTTTGTTCAGTACCTAAACAACCAAAAAATATTTGACTATCGATGTATGGATATCAAAAATACTGAATAGTTTTGTTGGAATATCAGTCGACGGTGCTATAATGGTACTGATGAACGCAAGTAAATGAATTAATGTTTCATAGCTAATCAGGCAAGGCAGTGGGCACCAGAAAGAGTT
This sequence comes from Acanthoscelides obtectus, assembly GCA_963669975.1. Classification (NCBI taxonomy): domain Eukaryota; kingdom Metazoa; phylum Arthropoda; class Insecta; order Coleoptera; family Chrysomelidae; genus Acanthoscelides; species Acanthoscelides obtectus. The sequence goes on from CAVLJG010000009.1 coordinate 75,304,452, forward strand.
GTGCTTAAAATTAACTTGCTAATCAATACCGTGCTTCGTGAGCAATTAATAATTATCGCTCTCAGTCCTCGAAATCTTTGAGTGCATTAAATATTCGGGCGTAGTCGACCACAAAGCTGTTGAGTCTGCTTAAAAGTTGGAATAATGATGAAAACAATTTATTTGTATAAATTATGCGTTTGAATGAAACGCTACAACGATGATGGCATTACTAGATCCAAGTTACTTAACTCAGCAAGTCGAAAGTAAATGGCCTTACTTAAAACTAAGCTATAAATAAGAGTGCTTCGCAAAGTGCCTGCCAACAACTCATAGCCAAAGCAGGTAGCGGGTAGAGACATTTATGTCCAGAGGCGATCGAGTTATCAGGAAAAAATACATGATTCAAAAATATTTTCTTTCAAATTGCAATATAGGTAGAAGCCAGTCATTTATTAGAGTGGCGAATTTTGAAAATTCTCAACCAAATCCGTTTCCGTCTCTAATTGGCGACATCGCTTTTAGTTTAACATTTATCTTTGCACCCAGATTTATCTTCCTACCAAGAAATTGTCCATTTATCTATCTATAATAATAGATTTACTAATTTAGTACTAGTGAATGTAATATGAGGCTTTAGATCTCATACAGTAGGTTAAAACCAGTATTACGCAGCCATAATAATTATGTAGTATGAATGAACTTGATGCAGCCTATCTAATGGAGACATTCCACTTGTAACTTGACTCCCTATCCCCGATTTGCTAAACCAGATACCATTTTGGATAGGTAACACTGTCCATTAACGTATCCTCAAACGTAATATACTATATTATATGCATAGTTGATATCCTGTAACACTAGAAGGCTGGCAAGCACTTATAATACCAATAGTGGCAAAAATGAAAATACTTATTGGGCTTTGCCTATACTCATACTACATCAGGATAACAATGAGTTATCTTTTATAGCTATTACCCCATTGAAAACAAAAAGCTCAAATCATAGGTTACCAGTATATATAGTGGTAACGACAGAATACTGATAGAAACAAACTACAGGCCAATAGCTCTTTTGAGTATGTTCTAGAAAAACTCGTTGCAATAAAGATTGTCTTACTTAAACACTTATAAAATCTTGACAAACCATCAGTTTAGTTTTCGAGCTGGATTTTCAACAGAAGTGTTTAGCATATACTGGATTGTGTCGATAATGGTATGCTCGTAACAGCAATATTTTTCGACCTCACAAGAGCATTCGATACGTTTTCCCACAAATTTGTTTCTGATAAGCTCGATAAGATTGCAATTCGAGGTTGTGTTAGCTCATGGTTGACCTCCTTTTTGGAAAAAAGATTTTTTGTAAAAGTTGATGATAAAAAATCTACTGAATTTGACATCGATTGTGGAACACATGTGTCTTAGGACCTTTGATCTTTTTATTGTTTGTCAATGATGTTCTTTTGTATATCAGTGAAGGTACATCATTTTTATACGCTGATGACACCTTTATAATTGTATCTGCTGACTCAGCGGAAATAAAATAGTTTCAAAATAAAGGTAATACACATTTTATTGGAAAGCTGCTTTTACAGTATTTTAGAAACTAATACACACTTATTTGTATCTTCTTATCCTTGTGTTTTTTGATGTATTTTCAATGTACCAGTTTTTATTTATTTTTCTTATGACGCATTCTGTGTCATCGTCTGATGATTCGTTGAATATAGAAATATTACTATTATGAATCCCAAAATAATAATAATAATAATAATCCGGCTTTATTTATACAAAGTATAAAAAGGCGAAGTGTCGCTAAAAAGCGCTTTTCAACTTAACCCAACAAATATTGATGTATATTTTCTAATCCCAATGAAAACAAGAGTTAAAAAAAAACCTGTAACGAGTCCTTATTCATGGCCATGGTCTACTTACTGGGCAATGGAATCAGAGATAAAATTCTTCAATCTTTTTTTGAAATTCTTTATCGAGTAGTGAGTGAACTCGGTAGGCAACGCGTTGTATAGCTTGATAGCAGTATATACGTACGACCTTTTAAATAGAGATGTTGAATGTCTCGGGATAACCAAAATATGCTTATTCTTGGTGTTCAGTTGATTAACATCTGAGTATCTGATAAATTTGGTTGATAGATATGGAGGGGCTTGTGTTGTGATTACCTTATGGGTCAAGGTCAATACATGCATTTTTTGTAGCTCTTCTATTTTTTGAACACCCAGCTCACGATATTTATGTGACACTGTCTCAAATTTTCTCAGTCCACAAGCAAATCTGAGACACGCATTTTGAATAGTCTGAAGTCTCCTTATCTCAATCGATCTTAGTGCAGGCCCATAAATACAGTCACAGTAGTGAATTCTAGACCATATTAAGGTTTCGCACAACTTCAGCTTGAGACCAGTATTCATACTTTTCCTATGAGGAAATAATTGCTTCAAGACACCGAATGATGTTCGGCACAGTTGACTAACGTGTTTTTCAAACCTCAAATCAGAATCAATCCAGAGTCCTAAATTCTTGCACTCATTTTTTATAGGGATCGGTTGATCTAAAATGCGCAATGATAGTAATGGTTTTGCCTGACTTTTTTGATTTTTGGTCCAAATGTAACTGCGGATGATTTTAACGGGTTAATTTTCAGATTATGGGCACAAGATACGTTAGATAAATTTATTAAATCATTATTAATCAAATGTTCGGCATTTTTTAAATCTTTAATATCGAAGCCAAAGTACAATTGAGTGTCGTCAGCATAGTGATGAATACTGCAGTGTTCAACGTACTCGTGGAAGTCAGAAATGTAAATTGAGAACAATAATGGTCCCAGAATGGAACCCTGTGGTACCCCTAGTTTAACTGGTATCTCCTCCGAGATACTTGACCCAATCACAACCATCTGACTCCTGTCAGTGAAATAACTTAATACAAAATTAATTGCAGATTCCGAAAAACCAAAGTATATAAGCTTTTTCACAAGAATAGATGGTTCCAGGGTATCAAAAGCCTTTGTATAATCAAGCAACACTAAGCATGCTAAATTTCCTTGATCCACACATCTGATTAAGTCATCAGTGATGTTAGCCAGAACTGTTGTTGCCCTGTGGTTTTTCCTGAAACCCGATTGGATTTCAGGAATGATACCATTAGAGAAGACGTAGTCAGATACCTGATGTTTCATGGCTAGTTCTAATAACTTGGAAAATGCTGGTAGTATATTTATCGGCCTCAGATGTGAAATATCTGTAGGGTTACTTATTTTAGCTAGGGGGAGAACATTTACTTTTTTCCAACAGTTGGGGAAGTTTGATGATGCAATTGCATAGTTGTTGATGAAAGTTATATTTTCAATTAGCAAATCGAATATGATTGTTAGCATATTTAGGTTGATTCCGTCAACACCCAAGGCATTACTTTTGATACTTCGGAAAAATCCCATAACATCCTGGCAAGTTATTTGGGAGAATGTGAATTGTCTGGCTTGCTGGCTGGTGTTATATTTTTCCAGCAGTTTCATTTGTAACTCAGACTTAACAATGGTAGGTAAACTAGAAAAATACTTATTTATGTCATTAACGTCCTGTAGATGGCCAGGTAACTCTTTCAAGTTGCTGCTGATAATGCTAAGTCTCCGAAGGCAGCTCCAGGTAGCTTTAGAATCTTTTTTTGACAGAATGAATTCCATATACGCTTTTTTCTCCCTTGTAGACCTCAAAATATCAAGGTACGAGTCGAGGTATGAAGCACGTTTTAATTTTTGGTAGAATCCCTTAAAAAACTTTGATTTAATAAGGAAAAGCTTCTCTCCCAATCTATAGAGTGCGATACATTGATCTATCTATCCAGATACATGATATCAATGTGACGATTCTTTCCGAAAAAAAAATCTCGGATGAACGGATAGCGCACTCGGCCTCCAAGCGTGGATGAAAAAGCCGAAGCACAACCATATACATATCAGAAGCGATAGGTATGACTGCAGTATGCCAAAAGGAAGCGTCGATTTATGAACGCACACAGACGACCAAATGGCAGGGTAGTCGATGTATACATTGGCGGAGGAGAATTCAGAACTTTAGGGGTCCGTTTTACGAGTACTACAAGTAAAGTTGTTCAATGAAATCAGGCACTAGAGAGGCCAAAAGGAAATGAAGATACCAGCGTCGTGTATGAGATACTAGTAGGAACAACCACTCTAATTCTTTTCAAAGCAGATTACTAAGCTAATTTTTGGGCTCTGATACTGCCTTTCGTTTTTTTTGGACGCCGAGATACAGTATATGGTTGGCTATGGTTTCTGTGTATCGGAATATCTGTCTTTAGTCTCCACAAGTTTAAGAGCCGGCCTGATGTACTGCTCACACTGACAGGCGCTAGGAGACCTGCCTTCTTTTCACCGATATGCCAGTGGTCTTTGCTCGCCATGATGCTGGATGTGCCCACGAGGCTTCTGCCTTCCACTCTAATGCCATCGAACTCTGTACCTGCCAAAATCTCGTAACAATCTGCTCGGAGAACTGTGTTCCAGTTTTACTGTCCATGTGCGCTAAAAAAAAAACTGAACAAGATACGCTTAGCCCCTTTTCATCTGCCTCAGTATTAAAAATTCCAATTCACTCTTTTTGGCATCTTCAAACTGAAATGTATTTTTTGCTTGAATTAATGTACAATTTTGATTTAAATTTGCTGATAGCGCCTTTTTTCCCGGCAAATTGCACGTTTATGCTGCGGCATTCAAAAAACGGGCGTCGGAAAATAAAAAAGCAAGCGACATCAGCAGAAGTGGAATGACGGAAGTTGCAAGAGAAAAATCCGGGAAATTTCATTAGGTACGGCGCATAAAAAGTGCTCCTTTGATAAAAATTGGTGTCGCCCGAAGAGGTATTCGGGAAGGTCCTCCTGAAAAAATACGACCCGGCGGAAATTTACGACTGGGGGTCGCTCCTAATGAAGGCAATTATAACCATGAATTATTCATGTTATTCTAATTTTTTTTTCGTGTCATGATAATTTCGTAATTCATGCTCCCGGATTTACTTTAGTGCGGTAGATGCTTTGCTGTCCAAAATACTTTGGAAAACCTCGAGAATAAAATAAACACAAATTCATTTCCTATACTTTGTACCACCACGAAGACCTAAAGGCTAAACATCCGTGAGTACCGTGGGAGTATAGAGGGTACACGCGCACACTCTGGTGCCGCCTAAGAGATCCGCCGGGTGGTACCTTCACGTCCTACGTCGTCTACAATCACATCACCCATAGCCAAGGGAAAAATTCTCCTGGGACGAGATTCGAACCCGCGCACCTCACGGCGTCCGACTAGAATCATTACATTTATTTCCAAAAGCAATTCATCAGTACACTAAATCGATGGTAGAATCCATTATCATAAACCCACAAAACATGCTGGTCAAATGCGGTGGCAGTTTAAGCAGTATAATGGCAAAGCGGTAGTGGCGTTATCCTTACATAGATACCATTTGCAACGTGCAGCTGCAGGTACTGTGCTTACATAACTACAACTGCAAATATCAGATCTAGATCTTATGTCCAATAGAGAAGTTACCACTTAAAATGGCAGTCCAAGCAATGGGAAGTACAGCACTGAAAACATTTTTTGAATATCTTAGAAAATGATAAACTCCCGCTACGCAGAAGTTTCTTGTGCAGAGGATTATGTTGTTGGAGCGTGGGACTGAGTGCTGACGTCACATGACACCACCAGCTACCATTGCTGCTTCGTTCCAAAAATATACGAATTGTGGATCAATCTGGTTTCGAGGCTTTTCCTTTACCCTGTTTAAAAATCGGATAAACAGACTGTCTTTAAGCTCCTACTTGTAGCCGCGGCATCTCGTTGTTCTCTGCTTACGAAGCTGCATCACTATAAAATCTAGCCCATTGTTGAGTAGACAATCAGCTAAATGACATACTTATGCTCGGCTAGTTACGCTACATCTCATCTTGCTAAGAAAGCATGCTCCATATATTATCCTAAGTGCCTACAACCCACATACCATGCTAATGTAATACGGGTTGCAGTGGTTTAGGCGAATTTCAGCAAAAGCGTCGTTTGGTCTTTTCCCCATAAGTGGCCCTCACGGTGTGTGGGCTGTGTAGTGACAATGTTGCATTAAAAACTGTCATATTGCTAGGTCTGGTTGCTGGTGTGTGTGTTTCTAAGTCTCTTGGTGATGAATTTTGACAGACGAAATTTCACTCTGACATTATTTCCAGAACTATTACAGTCATGTGGTGACACTTGATGACAGCCCACTAATTTTTAACCATGTCTTCTGCAACCACTGTTTATTATAAGAAACGCTATAAATACGAGGTAGACCATATATCCAGAAAAATATATATTCTGCAAATATTGAGCGCTTTTTGATAACCAAATAAGGTAAACAAACAATGAACTATGAGAATGATAAGTGACATATTATTCCAAATGTTTTGTGGACAAGAAAAAAGAGCACTTTTGAATTACTTTCCAAAGTGAAAATTCGCGAACGTAGCCCTGTCGGGTAAGCGACAAGTAGACATTTCTGATTTATAATTTTACAATATGGTATTTCCGAAAAGTGATGGATCAGATTGGAGGTCCTCATAGACTTCGAAATTGTCCTCGAGCGCGCTGAGACCAGCTTGCTAACCATTTATAATTGTATACGGCGGAGTTTCAACTACGAGCAACAGCAATCGCTGTTCCGCTTGAAATGAGTTATATGGGGCGAGAACTTCAGACAAGTCTGTGCCAGTTGTAATATTGCGGCTGTATGGATGTTCGTGATAAACTATACAGTTCAGTTGCTGTACATATTGTACCCTAAAGACAGAGAGGAGTAAACGGAGTTCGGTTGAGGTATCGCATCAAAATTGAAGCCTCTGGGAATACCGAACAAGTTTATGGATGTACGTAATGTATCAGGAGTATTTGTTGGTCTGTTTCGAGCCCAACAGATAAAGATATGTAAATCAGCAAAGGTATAGTTGAGTCATTTATTTTAACAGTGAGTAGATCTGATCAAGAGAAATGTCTTTTTCCTTTACCATTTTTCTGGTAAAATTAAAGTAACAAAGTTATAGCCCTTTAGAAGTTTGAGTACCGCCCTATTATGTGCTCGTGTTTGGCAACAACGGATATAATCCGCCTTATCGGTTCATCGCATCGGAAACAAAAAAGCTAAAGAATTTGGAACGATGTTTTTACAATTATTTTATTCAGTTGTATACAGTCAGTGTCAGTCGGTAACGCGTGAGTGAATAGTGGTGTCTGTTGCGTGGCTCAAACGAAATAAAAAATGGCACATGTTTATGCGGATCGGTTTCCCAATCGAGTGCAACCAACCCCTGGTGCCTTTGTTAATGTAGTACAAAGGGCTCGTGAATCAGATGACTTAAGACCTCACAGGGGACGGCATGCCGGTGCTCCAAGACCTCACGATCAAATACAGGTCCGCACTGAAATACTTGTCGGGAGGATACTTTATAAAACAAGGTAAATTTTTTTTTTATTTTTTTTTTATTTTTACACACATATTTTGGTTTATCTTCCTTCTACAATCATTATCTGAAAATTAATGACTCAACTCAAAGTCACCCTGTATAAGCCCATATGTCTATGATGAATGATACCAAAATACACAAAAGGTTCTGTGACTATTTTCAATTCTAACAAGCCCAGCATAAATAAAATGTGGGGAAGTGGGCACCAATCACTGATAAACTACACTGTTATAGGCAGCGAATCGCAATAGTTACTATATCGCTTGTTGACATTTCATTGCCTGTTTCCAAAGCAAGACTTATGCCTAAAAACATAAGGATTATTCTGAAAAGATACTGTTTTCATCGTACTACTGATGTTTTGCCTAAATTCAAGATCCATCTCCTGGTGTAACTATTATTCACCCTATGTGGCTCAGAAACTTACATTCCTCTTTGCTTTGTGATTCCACATATTCACTAAGCTCTTCTTAAGTTTATTGCCCAAATTCTGAGGCAAAAATAGGGTGACTCCTACAAGCAGTCTTAGACTGAAAATCCTAAATGTTCTTAATTTTTCGTAAAGAAGAAGAATTGCGAATTAATTCGAAGATTGACCCCGAAACCTACATTCACAGTTTCCGCGCACCCTCAACAAAGGAATAGTTCGTATTTAGTCACTTGCCGATGGAAACTCCCTTGTTTACGTGAAAGTTTCAGTAACACCCATAAAGGCGGTGTCCCCGTCTTCGTAGCGTCCCAAAGTGAATATAAAAAAGCGAGCAGCAAATTTGGAATAGGAACCCGAGTGGCTACGGCTAGGCTGTTCGCCGCACCCACGCTTTACCCGCATAATAAAAAAACCTACCATCCTTCCGGCGTCGAGACGGAACACAGAGGTTCCAGTGGCGTACTCTTCGGGACTTTTTTTTGTAAAGGGTTGATGGACAAATATGATCTACTCAGTGCTCGACAAATATTTATTTGAATGATTATTTTTGGTTATTATGGATTCTAATCAGATAAAATATAACAAATGTTTTTTTATTTCCACACATATACTAAGTGACATATAAATCCGACCACCCAGTTTAAATGGTTTTATTTTAATGAAATTTTGTATAAGTACTTAATGAAGCATAATAAGTAAATGATAAAAATTTCAAAATGATTGCACTGCTCCAAAGCCCTTTGACCTTTAATAATGTGTGGATGCACCCTGATGTGTCCTCCTGTGGTATCTCATTCCAGGCAACCACCAACTCCCCTCGAAGTGCTTCTAGAGTCTGAGGAGGACGTTGCAAATTGAGCAATCTCCTACCCATCATATCCCACACGTGCTCAATTGGGGACAAGTCGGGAGATCTTGGTGGCCATGGTAACAATGTGACATCATTATGTTGAAATAAGTCTATTGTGACTCTTGCAACATGTGGTCGGGCATTATCTTGTTGGAAAGTTGGATCTGCCAGGGTGTCAAGATAGGGTAAAAGATGGGTTTCTAGAACTTCGTGGATATAACGCTGCGCGTTCATGTTACCTCTGATGAAGATTAAAAGTGACCTGGAACCATAAGCTATAGCACCGCAAACCATAACTCCAACAGTGTGATGAACATGTCTTTCAACAAAAAACTGTGGATTCCTCCTTTCACCACGTCGCCTTCTAACCCTGGCACGACTATCGTGCATGCCTAAACAAAATCGAGACTTGTCACTAAAGACAATACTGTTCCATTCCTGATCCCAGAGTGACCGTTGTCTGCACCACTCAAGGCGATTACGTCGGTGTTCTCGAGTTAAAGGGAGGACCCAATGTGGTCGGTATGAAAACAAGCCAAAACTTCTCATTCGTCGGTAAACACTTCGCATGCCAATAGGTCTTCCGTGTTCTGCAAACCATTCATTTGCAATGGACCTGGTAGTGGAGAAACGGTCCCTTAAGGCCAATAATCTTAGGCGGCGATCTTCACGGTCTGTTGTTCTACGGCGGCGTCCAGTGCAACTTGCTCTTTGCGTACGGCATTCTCGAAGCCATGCCTGACAACACCTAACCACAGTGTCTACACTTCTTTGCACTCTAACTGCAATTGCCCGAAAAGAAAGTCCAGCTTCCCGAAGTCCCACTATACGGCCCCTATCAAACTCACTAAGTTGACGAAATCGTACAGGTCTTCGTACTCTAGGCATCGTAACCGATCGTAAAGGATGTCAAGAACCAAAATCCGCCAACGTTGATTCTTTACTGCGGCTATATTCATTTTTAGAGCGTTAGTGAATTAAAAAAAAAGCAGTATAAACACCGGAATGTCCAACTGATAAGGCCGAAAATTTTTTCACTTGTTACTTACAGTAAGATAAATACATTCACCAACTTTTATTAAAATAAAACCATTTAAACCGGGTGTTCGGATTTATATGTCACTTAGTATATTTGTGAAATAACGTATGGTCTCCTCTAGGAGACCTTGAGAATTGGAGGGCTGACACTGTTTTTTTTTTGTTTAAAAGAATTAGAATAAGCAGTGGGTCCATCCATCTAAAAAGTGCAACTTTTGGGTGTTCAATAACCGTTTGTACCATGTGCAATATGCCAATATATCATCTATACATAATTGGACCATCCTACCACTATAGATATCATAATGATACAAAATTGGTTGTAGACTCATATGTTCTAAAACATCAGGCTATGCAAAAGATCGCAAAGTTGTTAGCGAAAAAATAATCAGTGATCGGCACGGGTATCACGTATCTTGAAAAGTGACACTATGCCGATTTTTTTTTGACATTATGCTGTTTTTTTTTGACATTATGAAGGGTTTTCTAGAAGATGTGTCGAATGACAAGCTATATACATGCTAACAGTAATTACACACGACGCGAGGGCGGTGATGATTTCCCGTAATTGTGACGTTGAAAACTATAGGCCAATCGCGCTATTAAGTATTTTCTCGAAAATCATTGAAAAAGTGGTTGCAATGAAAATTGAAAATTACTTTCTTAAATTTGCTATTATCACATATGCTCAACATGGTTTCAGGGCAGGCTACTCAAGTGAAATAAGCATTATCGAGTATGTTCGGTATGTTTGTGATAAACTTGATTTAGGTAATTACGTAGTGAGTATCCAATTTGACTTGTCTCAGGCCTTTGATTGTGTAAGTTCGTCATTTGTGGCCGATAAACTTCATCGTGTTGGCATTCGCGGATGTTTGAATCAATGGCTAGTTAGCTTTTTAGAGAATAGAAAATTTTATGTTATTGTCGCTGATAAAAAATCTGATGGATTCAATTTAGATTGGGGCACACCTCAAGGCAGCGTCCTTGGACCACTTATTTTCTCGATTTTCATAAATGATTTGCCTGCACACTTATCCTACGGAAAATAACTTTTGTATGCAGACGACACAAATATCATTTTAGCTGAATCATCGCAAGATCGTCTTCAAGAAAAAATTAATGATTCGGTTAATGAGTTCAGTCGATGGTGCTTCACTAATAATAAATACAAAAAAGAGCGTTTCAGTTGAATATTTTATGAAACCAAAACTTCCGTCCAATTTTAATTTCAGTCTTCAATGCAAGTCAGTTGTAACTTCCAAAAAAACTGCTTTTTTAGGTGTAAGCTTTGATTGCAGTTTAAGATGGACAGAGCAAATTGATTCCGTATGTAAGAAACTTGGAAAAAGTCTGTATTTAATACTTACGCTAGGGAGGATGTTAAACACCTCAGCATTAATGGATGTCTACTATGCATGTCTACACTCTGTCATTTCATATGGATTTACTGCGTGGGGCTAGGCTAGTGAAGTCTCTACAGTGTTTGTCTTACAAAAAAGAATCATTCGCATTATATTTAAAATACGGTCCAGATCTTCCTGGCGTGAGATATTTGTTAAACACAAAATACTTACAGTAGCATGTATATATCTTTATAATCTTTTAACATATATTTTTCAGCACAGAAATGATTATCTTAAGCATACTGACATCCATGACTACAGCACTCGTAATAAAAATAATATAGTCAGGCATGTGTCATATCATACGTTTCATTCAAAATCTCCCATAACAGCAGGAATATACTTTTTTAATTTATTACCTCCGGAGATCAAAAACGTAAACTACGTGTGGCTTTTCAAAAGACGTTTGCGGTACAAGCTATCGGACTGCGGTTTTTATGACCTAGGTGAATTTGTCACATTCCACAGTACTTTTGATAGATCAAATAATTTATTGCCATGTGTGTATCATATGGTTTTTTATGTTCTTATTGTTATTTGTATTTTACTTCCTTTTACCTATATTTTAATCTGTATACACCGACTTATCCAATGTCTACAATGTAGATCTAACTGGATCAATAAATGAATCTGAATCTGAATCTAATTCTCATCAGTTTTTCGTTATTTATAACTTTGAACATAACTTCTCTTCAGGAAGCACAACATAAAAATAACCCGTCGGGCACAGCTAACAGATATACTTCATTGGCAGCATAACTTTCGTCTCAGAGATAAAAACTGCAGACAAGAACCATTTGGCCTCACAGAACATATGCAACCAATGATGCGTGTAGTTTAGTTGAGTGATTCCTCCATAGATGGACGTTCACAACATGACATCTCATAGGTTTTTTATGACGTTTTAAAGGTTTTTTACATGATACCCGTGCGGATCCAATTTATCGGGAGAACAAACAGGTTTTGACACATATTGTAGACATGCAAAAGTTTTTGAGAATGTTATTCAATTTAAGCTTTGTTAAAGTTTAAACCTTTAGAATGCTATATTTTTATTTTTACAACTTTGAAAATGACCTTTAAGAACCTTACAATGTCACTAAGCCCTAAATGAAGTTTGGGAATCTGCTTTTTGGTGCCTCTAGCCTATCTCGGCGAAAAAACCGACGTCATATACTTTTTGACGTATCCAAGTTGCACAAAATTGGTCCCTACAGTTTACCTCTGAATGGATTTGGAGATATACAAGTATTTTTGAAAAAGTGAGCACTCGACTTCGATAGAAGCTGGGGTAATTTGATACGCTGAAACTCAGTGTAAAGCAGCTCAAGTTCCAGCATATGCTGCATTCCCATTTCACGTTTTTTCGACGCCCTCAATGGCCAAGCTGTGAAAAAAGGAGTCTCCGGGGAGTTCGGAAGTTGGCGTCCGGAGGTCGGTCGCGCAAACGGAACAGGGGTTTTCGACAAACAACCGCGCAATAAAAGCCGTCCGCTATGCGATTATCTTTCAACAAATCATTCAGAAAATTATTTCATACACCTCAAAAGTTCATATTGGAAACGCCTTACCGTCAAGGCTTCAATTCTGAGAGGTGTGGCCACAGAATATGCGTACGATTTTCAGTTTCCTCTCAGTTCGTAAAAAAGTTTTATTGTGGACTTCCAACCCGTCGATCGCGAGCTACCGGTGGCTCGCGAAGGCAATTCTGGTGGCTCACAATATATTTTAAAACGGTGTAAAAATCATAGAAGTGTCCGTAAATTTTGTAAATTCTAATAATATACACAAGCAGCGACAAAACTGCGGTGAGCGATCTGTTCGAGAGCGATCTCGATTACTTTGAACGCAATAAATACGCAAGGTGCGGCGACAGTTTAAGACTGAACGGCACAAAGTCCAGCAGTTGGGTTAGAGTTAGCCTGCAATTAGAAACATTATGAGCAGTAGTAAGAAGATGAAGACATAACATTTCTGTTCATAATGGGAAGAACAGAAAATACCGTACTGTCAGGCTTTCATTCTGAGAGGTACACTGCAAAACTGGCCACAGAATATGCGGACGATTTTCAGTTTCCTCTCAGTTCGTAAAAAAGTTTTATTTTGGACTTCCATAGTTTATACCAACCCGTCGATCGCGAGCTACCGGTGGCTCGCGAAGGCAATTCTGGTGGCTCACAACATATTTTAAAACGGTGTAAGAATCATAGAAGTGCCCGTAAATTTTGTAAATTCTCATAATAAACACAAGCAGCGACAAAACTGCGGTGAGCGATCTGTTCGAGAGCGATCTCGATTACTTAGAACGCAATAAATACGCAAGGTGCGGCGACAGTTTGAAACTGAACGGCACGAAGTCCAGCAGTTGGATTAGAGTTGGCCCGCAATTAAAAACATTATGAGCAGTAGTAAGAAGATGAAGACATAAAATTTCTATTCAGAACGGGAAGTACAATATTTCGTTACAGAAGTTAAAGCTAAGCATGTATGTTTGTTATGTGATACATCTGTTGCCGTTACTAATATCGAGTGGTACTATAAAACTGTACATTCGAATTTTGAAAAATCATTCGTTCTGCAACCAGAACGGAAAACCTGAAACAATTAAAAAATCAGTTAGATGGACACCAGACAATGTTTTTAAGAACAATCGACAAAGGTAAGGCTGCAACTGAAACATCATACCGGGTGTCCCAGATAATTACACAAAAGAAGAAGCGTTATGAAGACGGACGTTTTTAGCAGCTGCAGATTCGTTATTTGTAGACGAGATATAAAATCTATGCAACTTTCTGCTAATACAGTGATGAGACGAGAAGAAGTAATGAGCAATGATAGTCAAGAAATGACTTTGATAACTGTGCCTTTTTTCACTGCAGCTGAATGGATCCACAGATGTCGTTGACACCTCTTAGATGGCCGTGTTCGTCAGGATCTTTTGAAGTTTATTCCACTAAATGACAGACTACTGCGTCTTGATGGTGCTGATGGCTCCCATAAAGGTTTGACCCCTACGTTTATTATACACGTTTCTATTGCTAGATATCTAAGTTGCCAGTCAGCTTCTTTATGTATGATCTTGTTGTCTTGCCAGCTTATTTAGTGGTTTTCTGTCCATGCGTGTCTGCTATCCCTGATTTCTCCGTGTCGGCCCTAGACATTCAACATATCGGGAAAAAACTGGAAAAATTAGCAAAAAAACAGGTTTTTTCCGTTTTTTTTCCAGACCATGGGAAAAATTGGAAAAAATGTGAAAATTTAAATATTTTTTAATTGTGACTTGAAACGTAAAAAATAGGTACCAATTTTAAAGTTTTTTAAACATATTTTGTAAAAATAAATACGAAAAACATACTTTAATAATATCTATTAATACCTAAGATATAAATACATACATGTATATAGGGTCAAATTATAATTATTATCTAATAATTGAAAGTATCAAAAACAAAGCTTCAAAGGTAGAAAACACATTATTTAACCAAAGCGCTCAGAGGTATATTTTCATCTGAGTCTGAGTTTGAATCTTCAGACCAAGCATCTGATTCAGACTCGATCTCCGCTTCGTCTTCATGGACGGACAAAACAGCATAATCTTTGCCAGTGTCTTCTAAAAGTGCAACTGGTCTAGCATCGTAAATGAATGTCTGTTTTTCGTTTATAACCAAATTAGAATGAATAGCAACCAGCTTCTGAATTTTATCCTGTGATAATCTATTTCTTTTGCTTGCTTGTATGTATGAAGGCCGTGTAAAGACCAGTTTCTTTCTGAAGAGGCGGAAGATGGCGGTCCATTTAAAATTCGGGAGGCAATTGGCATAAGTGGCTGCGATGTACACAAGCCTTGCCACCATATAACGGGATGAGTACTATTCTCACTATCCGATAAAGAATTTCGACTGAAAAATCCAGTTTTTGTTCTAAATTGGGATAGATTTGCCACCACCTTCCATACATCTAGATTTAGTGAACGAGCCATTTCAGAAATGAAGTCTATCGCTTCCATTAGTTGGTCTTCATTCAATTGTTCTCCTTTAAAGTGAGCATCAAGAAGATTGGCTGCAAAGTGAATCGGCTTAGAACAAAATTCGTAGCGTTCTTTAACATATTTTAGCAAGCTTTCGATAAGAGAACTAGTCAGGTCAACTTATAATATCTAATATTGTGTCTTTTATATACTTAAAGACAAAAGGCACTTCTGATAATATAGATCTATCCGATTCTACTAAATTTATCGATGTTGATACAGGATGCAGGATTTGTTTAGTATATTGTAGGTTTTGCCAGAACGCATCATCCAATACAACTTTTTTAATATTTTGTTTTACATTCAGGTTTTCCACAAATACAGTACAGCTTTCTTATTTCTTAAAAGCGAATCAACAGTTATAAACAGAGAACCCCATCTTGTTTTTGCAGGTAATTTGACGGAAATTACTTTATTTTTTGGGTATTTTTCGGCCTGTGTTTCTTTAAATGCAGCATAAAGTATGTGGTGCTGTTTAAAATATTTCATAAAGTCCTTTAGTAGCAAATTCAGAGTGTGAACTGCACAACCAACTCAGGATATATGAGGATATGTTGTATTTATGTTATGCGAAGCAGCTTTCATATTGCTAGCATTGTCAGTCACTTTAAAAAAAAAATTTGTGGCCCTATTTCTTGAATAACTTTGATAAGTTCATTACTTATATGCGTTCCCGTTACTTTTGCAGTACCACGGTGAACAGTTTTGTAAAATAAATGTATAGGCGTGCATATAACAATATTGATAATCCATCTCCGACTATATTTGTCCAACTATCTGTTACTATTGATAAACTATCGGATTCAGAAAGCTTTTGACTTCGGTTTATCTGTACACGTTCATACTCGGAATCTCGGGGCGTAAGGGCTAGGTATTTGGTATGACGGTCTTAACATTTTAAAAACCTGTTCCCAATATTTATTTATGAAAAGAGAAAGGAGCACCAGAAGCATAAAGAGCCCTAGCTAATGCCTCATCAATTTTAGAGGCCTCTGAAACAGCTATCTTATCGAAAAACCCGCTCAATGTTTGTTGGCAGCTAGCTTTCTTACGTTTTACTGATGGTAATGGAGATTCGGAAGATGATGAAATTGATGACGTGTCCTTTTTGATAGTTGAAGTGAGACTGGTATCTTCTAATGCTTCTAGCAGGATATCTTTGTTACTTTTCTTCTGACGTCGAAGACTACGAACTCGATTGTATTTCATTGCCATATTTTTGTTTAATTTCCAAAAGACATTTTGAACTTTGGTTTAATATATGATTCGTCATGCGAGTTGCGTTTGGAAAGGCGTATTTAAAACAGCAAAACTTACACACAGCCTTGGATTTTTTATCTGTTTTTTCAAGATCAAATAATTGCCAATTTTCTGAAGAACGTCGAACCATATTGTCCTGCAACAAGAAAAAAATACATAAATAAAATATCTTGCTGCACTTTATCAACTGATCAAATTCTTGTAATTTAATGGGTATACAGATAATAATTATTATTACTGAACCTTGATATTAGTAATAAAGAAAAAAAAGGAAAATATGCAAGGAATCTGAAATCCCACCTTCAAAACACTTAGAGCTATTCCAAATTTAATAAAATATTCACTTACCAGAAACCAAAACAAACACTTGGTTCAACAACACTAACAATCTTCAGAACAAACACACGGTCATTTGAGTGTGAAGTCCATTTTCCACCCGTATTTAACATCTCTGTAGATTTTTATCTGTGCAGAAGCTCCTCTAACTTCAAAATATAGAAGGTGCTTTCTTATTCAAACATATTTCAATCGTATTTTGCGTCGTAGCTGTTTTTTACAAAAGCTTTCCCGCTTCTTTTTTGCGGTCGTATATCCAATAATCGGATTATTTTCCGGTCCAAGTTCGTCTCGATTGCTTTCCAATGAGTGAACACCCCTCCTCAACTTCGTACAACAGCAGTTTTCCTCTGTTCAATCCACCCTCAAAGTAATCCCATCGAAATGGTTCCGGTGTTTTTTCTATAGGGCTTTCTCAGAAAAACAATGTACACCGTAAACTTCCGACAGTCATTACAGTTTATAATGCAATAAAATCAACGTTAACGGCGAGCCCTTGATGGGCCAAGTTTCGAGTAAAAACTTGTTCAATGCTGCTGACCTGAGCTCATTAGGATTTACTAGGCAACCGGAAAAGTTCGGTAATAATGCTTAAGCTTGCCGCGTGCTCAGAATGTACGAGGTGCCTTGTCGGAACTTTGCATCCGCTGCAAACTAGTGTCTAGAGGGAGATTTAGTGTCGTGAATCGTTTCCTGGGCTGCATCGTTGGAAAAAAATTGAGTTTCAGTAGATTGGTTGAGCACTACTTTTACCTTACAAGGTAGGGTGACCAGTGGGAAAGTTCACTTTTTGTTTTAAGAAATAAATACAAACAATAACTAGAAAATATCTATTACTATCAATATATTCAAATTCAAATTCAAATTCAAAATATTTATTTCGTCATGAATAAACATCATAAACAAAAGAAATTCTGCATACAGAGTAATGACGAAAAAGGACAGTCTCTCGATTATAAAACCGATACATTGGACCCTTTAATACAAAGAGTCCATGCCAGAAAGCCCTGAATACCCTAAAAGTTCTTAAACAAAATAAAAAATACAATAAAGAGGCAAATGAAGAGGCGGGAAACACAAAAAGGCAAAAACGAATAGAGAACCCCCGGAAGCTGGCAACGGACGCGAAAAACAAATCTATACAACCTGTCAGCGAGTAGGAATGTAAAAACGATATTTTTGCTCACACAAACGCTGCTAAAGTAGCTGGTGATTCCGTAACAACGTTTTTGTCAGTTTTGAGAATGTTTTTGACGATGAGCTTTTAACTGAAGTTGGTAAATTATTCCATAAGTGAACCGCCACACAGGCAAACGATTGTCGGAAGGAACGCGTTCTATGTCTAGGTACGATAAAATTGAGATTATTTCTACTTCTCTGGGCACTAGACAAAGACACAAATCTTTCTCTTAAATAGGGCGGTTGACCTGTTTTTATAACCCTATAGATAAAAGAATACATGTGATATTTTCTGCGATTCGTCATGTTTAATATGTTGTAGTTATTCAGATAAGGAGTGATATGGTTTCGATATGGAATTCCAAATGCAAATCTAATGCAACTATTTTGAACTTTTTGTATGCATTTTTTGGTTCGCGACGATAGCGAATCACCATAGACGACATCTCCATAGTCAAAAAGTGATAAAATCAAGGTTATTACACAAATAATATCTTTGTTTGGCTGATAAATGTTTTTTTAATTTGTTTATATTTTTTAGTCGCATGTAAGCTAAATTTGTTCTGTTTTTTATATGACTGCCGAAGCCAAGCGAGCTATCAAATATAATGCCTAGATTTTTTGTCTCCTGAACTATGGGGATTCTGTCGTTGTTAATAGAAATTACTAAAATTTGTTCAAAATGTTCTCTTTCAGTACCGTTTTTATTCATAACCATTACTTGCGATTTTGAGGGGTTTAGTTTAAGATTGTGATGCTTTGCAAATCTGTCAATTCTTTGGAGATCTGAATTTAGTTGTTGTTGTGCAATATGGATTGTGGTTTTATTGACAGGGAGATATATTTATGAGTCATCTGCATATTGTTTTATCTTTGCGATTTTTACCGATTTGACCATGTCAGATATGTAGATTGAAAATAGCAAAGGAGATAAAATTGAACCTTGAGGAACTCCTCTTTTTATAGGTTTAAAATCGGTTTTGTAAATAGCAGAATCATTTGCTAACATAACACAGTTTGAACGGTTGCTTAAGTATGTTTCTATTAGATTTACGGAGTTCAGCGAAAACCCCTGGTAACGTAACTTAGCTAGTAACATTTCATGATTCAGAGTGTCGAACGCTTTACTAAAGTCGAGAAGAACCATGCACGTACTATTTTTTTGTTCTTGATGATGTCTGATATCATCCAAGATATTAACTAATGATGTACTTGTGCTAAAGTTTTTTCTAAAACCGGATTGACTATCTGGTATCATATCGTTTGTGTCACAAAAAAATCTAATTTGATTATAAATATGCCTTTCTAAAATTTTGGATGTAGCGGGTAATATGCTAATAGGCCTCAAGTCTGTAAATTCTTTAGGTTCTGCTATTTTTGGTAAGGGTTTAACAATAGCTTTCTTCCATATTTCTGGAAATAATCCCCCCAAAATACATGTGTTGATTATATTCAGCAAGGCATTCGTACAAAATGGGATACATAACTTTAGGTCTCTTATAGAGAAACCATCCTCTCCAATGGCATTTGATGAGATATTAGTTACAATTTTGATTAGACTGGCCCTGTCTAACAGTTGGAAGCTAAGAGAATCGTTGATGTTTACATTGTTTTTGTAAAAATTGATTAATTCTTGGGAAGTAGTGTCTGGTAAATTGTCGGTCTGCTGGAAGTAATTGTGTATGTCATTTACATTTTGTAAGTGTTCGGGTATAGTTGAGTGAGTTTTCTTGCATGTTATGTTGAGCTTTTTGGTAGTGTCCCAAAATTCCTTACCTTTCTTTGTTGAGAGTAAGTTAAAGAATGTATTTTTTTCTCGGATAATTGCATGCTTTGTATAGTTCCTTAGTTGTTTATAATATTCAAAATGAGCCTGTGATTTTGATTTTTGAAATTTTTTATGAGCTTTATCTCTTAGTCTGATTAAAATTCTTATATTTTGAGTTATACAGGGTACATAAGGTTTTTCGGTTATTTGTTTTGTTTTTATTGGAGCATGTTTATTAAGAACAGTTACTATATTTGTATTAAAGACTTCTATTTTTCGGTCGATTTGGTTTATATAGTAAATATCCTCCCACCCAATTAGAAACCCTTCATTTAAGAAGGATTCTCTATCTATATTATTGTAGTCTCTATATTTAATAGTCTTTTGTGATTTATTTATTTTTGACTTTCGAAAGGCTGAGTAAATTAAGTTATAGAGATAGAGATAAGATCCTCACTAGCACAGATTATATCAATGAGACTAGCCTCTCTTGTGGCAAAATTGAATCTTGTTGGCTCACTGATCCTTTGTGATAAGTTAAAACTATGAATTATATTTTTGAGGCGATTTGTGTATGCAGAATTATTTAAAATGTTAATATTTAGATCTCCTATCAGTAATAAATAATCATATTTGACACTGACAAAACCGAGAAAATTTTCTAAGGAGTCTAAAAAATAAGTGACACTCTCAGAAGGCGAACGATAACTATTAACTAAAAGATAAGTTTTTCCACCTATCTTAAATTGTATACCTATGGTTTCTGCACAGTTAATTTCCACATTTACCCTTGAATATTTCAACCCGCTTTTTATGTATAAAGCTATTCGTAGATACGCCGGGTTTTATTTATTAAATACCATTCCGTCCAGATGTGTGTCATGTTTATCTTTTGGGTTCGTTGGTGCCCAATATCTACAATTTCGCTTGTTCACATAACCGTGAAAATGGGCACCGTCACTAAAATAAATAAAATAAAAATAAATATCTTTATTGCCATTTGACTTGAAAAAGTATCACCAAATTGTCAATGATGAATGAGAAAAAAAATACCTAAAAAGTTGTGATCGAGACAACACTAAGTAAATTAAATAATACAAACATAATGTACTCAAAATAACAACGTAAACAAACAAATTAAAAAGATGTGAATAAATAACAAATAAAAATAGAAGGACGAACAGATTGAAAAACAGATTAAAAATTGATTACAATTCACAAGTCTGATGTTAAGTATTCCTCAATGCTGTAAAAAGTGTTTTCCATAAATAGACTTTTAACTCGGCGTTGGACAGCATTGAAATTGGTGACAGCTCTGATAACAATTGGCAACCTGTTGAACAATTTGATAGGCAATATGTGGGGACCATTTGCTGATAAAGCAAGGCTATGTTGAGGGGTACACAGACAGTATGTATTCCTTAGATTATAACCACTCTCCACATTGCTTCGCGAATCATATTTTTCAAAGTACTTTAGAACATGACAAACACAGTTAAAATATAATATGAGGTGGAGAGTTTTGAATAGTTCCCTACAAGAAATGAGCTTATTACTACAAGTTATTGTACGAATCAGTCTATTCTGCACAAGTAGCAAATCTGGTGTATGTGAGCTGCCACCCCAGCAAACGATACAGTAATTCATGGCTGACTGTACGTGAGCAAAATAGTACATCCTAAGCACGGCAGTACTTACAAACTGACTTAGTCCCCACAACACAAAGCAATGCTTTGATAGTTTGTTGACTAAATAGTCAATATGATCCCTCCAAGTAAGTCTTGAATCGATCATAACACCAAGAAATTCAGTAACCTGGACCTCGTTCACTCTGGTGCCGTTAATTTTCAGGTCAATATCGCAATCTGTATCATAAACTGCATCAGTTGCGTCTAACAACAAAAACAATAGAGGCCCTAGTATGCTTCCTTGCGGAACACCAGTTAAAACAATCTTGGTGCTAGAAGATAATTTACATCTACCCTTATTAATGACAACTCGTTGTTCCCTATCAGATAGATAACTTTCTATCCAATTTAAAGCGGTTCCTCTGACTCCGAAAATATTAAGCGTTTTGGGTAAAAGAGCATGGTTGACAGTATCGATAGCGCAGCTTAAATCTATAAAGAGACAACACGTTTTATATTTCTTTTCAAGGCACGTTAAGACAAAGTCACACATAGACAATACTACAACTTTTGTAGATAGGTTTTTCTGAAATCCAAATTGGTACCTGTTGATGATATTGAATTTGTCAGCTAGTTTCATCAGTTTATTATAATAAGCTTTTTCGAAGAATTTTGCGAATATGGATAACAAAGAAATGCCCCTATAATTAGCCATTTTAGTAATATCATCTTTTTTATTGATTGGTATAACAAGTGATTCTTTCAGCTTATAAGGAAATATGCCTTCGGCAAAAGACAGATTTAAGAGTGCTCTTAGAGGTTTTGCAACTAAGTCTATGACATGCTGACTTCTTTTTTGCGACACGTTTCAACAGCTCAACAGCTTCATCTTAGTAACTGGGCTTAAAGATATGGAATTTGTATTGATGGGAATTGGTACATCCTGCCCACTGAAAGTCATAGACCTTGTCAGTTCCGATGCAGTATTTATAAAGCAGTTATTAAACGCGTCAGCAGCTTCCTTGGATGACGTAGAGAAAACACTTCCATCGTTATCAGAAATAGGAACTTTTTTTTTGTATGTTTTGAATTGACACTGATGATTTCCCAAACAGTCTTACTCTTATTACTAGATTTAGTAATTTCCTTATCATAGTAGTCTCGTTTTGTTTCCAATAATTTTCTTTTATGTTCTTTAATCAGTAGTTTATAGCGTGCAGTCAACTTGGTATCATTATCTATTTTTGCAGCAAAATGTAACTCTCTTTAAAACTTAATTTCGTCAATCATTCCTTTGGTTATCCAGCAATAATTATTCTTACAATTTTGAGGAGTTTTATGCTTACTTTTGACTAACATTACAAGAAAGCATCTGTCAAAGGTTTGCATGAATATATCATGGAACATATTAAACCTAGAATCAAAGTCAAGCTCTTCATCAGACAAAAAATACCAGTCTGCTTCTTGAAAAAGCATTTTGAACATTTCAATATCTTGAGGTTTATCGAAATGGCGTTTGCTGTGATAAACAATTTGTGTTTGAGGGCTACTACTTCCTAAATTATAGCCTACGATCTGCATATTATGCTCTGATAAGTTACAGTTAACTACTTTGGAGAAGGTGGAGGATATATTGAAGAAAATATTCCTTTAAAGCATAGACTGATAGGATTTTCTAAGGACAAAATCATATTTTATTCTTCATTACGTCATGTAGTGTTGACCTAGGGATTCTCAAAAGCAGTGGAATGCTTCCGTTCAGAACGCCGAGGATTTTCAATGCACATGTTCTGCGGTTGATACAGTACGTGTGGGGCCAGGAATCAGTTGACTAAGAGTAGGGCCCACGGAACCTCTCAATCCACTTTTTCAATGGGCCACCTCTTGGTCGGCGAATGTTGTATCATGTACAAAATATCCGAAGTGCAGCTGAGTGCGAATAACCACCCTTAAAGTAAGCTTCGATAGCAAAAGCACATTGCGCTCCAGTTCATCGTTCCAATGTGACTATTTAACCCGCACGCCGAACGCGTCGATCAAGACCTTTCCCCACTTCCTCGTGTATACGATTATCGCGTAGTTCAAATTTGAAATGTGAACTTTTCCCGCTGGACACCTGTGCTTCGTATAAGAGCAGGGGCAAGTGGGAAACTCAAAATGTTGTGATTTAAAGCAGCGTATCTATATGCTTAATTGCACCCCTGAACGATTATAGCCCGTAAAAGTGGAGTTTCAAATTAAAAAAGAAACATGTGAGCTATTAAACATCAAAAAACAAAGGAGCGGACACAGTCCCCGGGGAATCATGCTCAAACTTTGGGAATCAACTCTCCACAGCATTCTGATCGAAAGTGCGAGCATGCTCCTCGCAATCCTTGCCATGATATACAGGGCGTCCCAAACATGCAAGAATGGCATATTCTATTCTATAGTCCCTATATCTTTGTATGTAAAGTTTATAGTGCTAAACTCTTATATGAAAATCTCGCGTCGTTCTTCATCTACCTTTTGCGTTGGGAATATTTTAACTATTTCCTGAGTCACCTTCTACAGAAATTGCAGGACCGTCTTACTCTAAGATATTGTTGGTCAACTATGCGATGCGGTTAAAAAATACTGACAATTACCTTTGGTGAGTGTTTGATCGTTTATTAGGACTACCAGATGACTAACCCTGAATTGTTTACCTGAAACAGAAAAAAAAACCGTTAGAATTCCTGACAATCCATTTTGCGTGAGTTGAAAGATTTGATCATGCCAATTTTGTTAAAAGCTCAACCCAAATCTGGATCAATACTGCAGAACACTGCATTATTCTAAGTTTTGAAATGAGACAACCAAAGTAGATGTTTTGTTCAACGTGAGATTCTCAAACACAAAATACCAACTACACAAATCCGGACGTCTTGAACTTACTATGTTGTTTGAACTGGAAAGAAAGGGACTACATATGTCGATTTACCATAGATTTTAAGTAGTCACCATTCAGCTTTAAAAAGTCCTCAGATATTTGTAAAACAAAGACGAGCTCATTTCAACTAATAGCGGTAAGTGTAGTTTTTATTATAACCGAAAAGGTGGAATGACACTGTTATTGGTAAATGTTTCTATAATGGCTCATTTTTATTCCATTATTTGAAAGCACTTCCCTAATGTATTTTGTAAAAAAAGGCCATTAGCGAGGTTTTGTTTAGCTTTGGGCCCGATGTAGGGATAATGTAATGTAACTAAATTAAAAATAAGTAATGTATGCATAGATAAATGAGCTTGAAGTGAGATAAAAACATTTTCCTTCAACAACTCATTAAGGAGAGAAATGGTTGCTCTGATACTCCATATAGAAGATAGAATAGAACATAACAAAATAAGCTTTATTTCCATTTGACTACTAAGTAGTATGGAAATATGGTCATACACTTAACATAAACAAACAGATTATAAGACAAACTAAACAATTTGGAGTAACGCATATCTAACAAATGGAACCATTTAAGGGTCGTAGTGAAAATATTCGTCTGAGAATTAAAAATAGTTTTCTAAAGTGTATCTAACGAAGCTACAAAGTAATCGTAAACAGTGGTTGATTCGTGATCAACGCGTGATCGGTAGCCACGGCGCTCTGTCGGCCTCTTCCTGATTGGCTTGTAGCGACGAGCCTCCAGACAAAGTCGCACGGTTGCCACGCTCGGCGAGTTTTCGCCAGAGTGGTTGATCACATTCGTATGGATCACAAATCAATCTGTTGGTGCAATACGTGCAATAACTGTTGTAAAGGACATTATATAACAATAAATGGCATCACAAAGGTATATTCCAATTTGATCTGCAGCAAATTATGAACGGCATATACAGAGATGCGAAAACAAGCTCAAAAAGGTGAAGAAAATTTTTGTGCAATCTTTATAGTTAAATTTTTCCTAAGAGATAGCATCAGTGAGGGAATTTTTTTCTATTGTCTTATTTTTCACATTAATGCGATGTCGAGGTATGTGGCCCTATCGCAATTGAAAATAAGGTTTCGATAATCCTTCCATAAAGTTTCGATGAGTACATCTGAAATAACCTTGAGATATTCTTCAGGGAAATACAAAAATCTCCTTTTGTGTTTTTTTGTGCAGATTTATCTATTAAAATCCTATCCGCAATCTATTTTCCGTGCACACACCTTCAACCGAATGTATGCCATATATGATATTACCGTTTCCAACTTTCACCAAGGTTAATAGGAACCATAACAGCTCCCTACCCTTTCCCCCTATAAGAATATCGATTTGTAGCCTCACATTTCAAGGTTAGACTTCTTGTAATGTTTCTGTTCAACATTCGGCGATTTCTGACAATTTTCCCAATAAAACATGATCATTGTGACATTAAGCCTGGCAACGCTGCATAGTAGAGGGAACTCTCAGCGTCACGTTGATGGTTCGTCACCACGCACAGGATTGTAATCAGTTACGGATACCCGTTTATGAGCGCGAACGTTTTATGCACGTCTTGACTTGATTTTTCTTGCGGAAATTTAATATTAGTCTGAAATGGCTGACACAGATACAGCTGATGAAGTGGTTGAAATCAGCTTAACGCCACCCAGCAAAAGGGCTAAAAAGCTTCATCTTAGCGCAGGTGAAAAACAAATTATTCTAAATATCTACAAGAACCAGATGCAAGAGAATAGTGGATTGGCTATAGAAAATATCGTATGTAAGGTTGCTGAAATTTCTCGAGTAGGTCGATCAAGTGTTTACAAAATCTTGAAGGAATATAGACAAAATCACTCACTATCTGAGCCAAAAACATATCCCGCGAGAAAAAAATCATCGAAAAAATAGATGACTTTGACAAAAGTGCCATTAGAAGAAAAGTACATCACTTTTTCTTCAGGAATGAAATACCTACAATAGATAAAATATTGAAGCAAGTGAATCATGATGAGGACCTGCCAAATTTTAAAAGATCTACGTTCCATAAGCTGTTGAAAGAACTAGACTTTCGATTTTTGAAAAGAGGAAGGAATAGTTTATTGATAGAAAAGGAGGAAATTGTTATCTGGAGGAGAGAATACCTTAGAAAAATTAGGCAATTCCGCGCTGAAGGAAGAAAAATTTATTATTTAGACGAAACGCAGCGAAAGGTTTGGGTAGACAGATCTGCGAGGTCCTCAAGGCAGGCTTTTTTAGATGGCCTTTCGACGGGATTGAAAAATCCTGCAGGTAAGTTTCGAAGTATATGAACTTTTTTGGATGCAGATAATTCATTTTCTGATCGAATCAATGATTTGGAAGCTCCGAACTCAGTTTTGCTATCTCATCCAAGTTTCTGAGTATTTCCTTCACCCAAAAACTAATCTAAGACCCTATCCTACACTAACCTAAAAAGAGTAAGTTGCTTGATTTCGTCATTTAGTGCGCTCGCTGAGAAGTAAAATAACTAATTACTTTCAGGCAAGGGAAAACGCCTGATCATTTGCCACATAGGTAGCGTAGATGGATTTGTTCCTGAAGCATTGTGGGCATTTGAATCCAAAAAAACTGGAGACTATCACGAAGAAATGGATGGTAACTCATTTGAAAATTGGTTCAAAAAAATTTTGCCGACACTTGATGATAACGCAATTATTGTGATGGATAATGCCCCGTACCACTCCAGAAAATTGGAAAAAATTCCAACAATGGCCACCAAAAAGGCAGACATTCAACAGTGGCTTGTCTCAAAGAAGATTGACTTCGACCAAACAATGGTCAAAGCTGAGCTGATAAATATAGTCAAGCGACATAAGTATAAATATGATATAAAAATTGTCGACGAAATGGCCAAAAACCAAAATAAAACGATTCTCAGGCTGCCTCCCTATCACTGCGAACTGAATCCTATCGAGTTGATTTGGGCCGACATCAAGCAATACGTGGCGTCAAATAACAGCACTTTTAAGTTTTCTGACCTTAAAAAACTGCTTGATGTTGCTGTCGATAGAATTACGCCAGCAAAATGGAGAACATGTATTGACCATGTCCAAGAGAAGGTTGAAACCAAAATGTGGGATATGGACAATATCATTGACACCCAAGTTGAACCCCTTATAATTGACATCAACAATTCTGATGATTCAAGCTCCTCGGAATACAGCATATAAATCGATTGATACTATTAAGACTGGCAGTTTAACGGGCTTTTTGGCAAGACAGGTAAGTTCATTATAGACTGCAATCAAAGTGTAAGTTTCTAGTTATTAATGTGGAAATTCCAAATTTATAATTACACAAAATTAGGGTTAATTTAGGAGTTCCAAAGCATAATAGTGCTATTTTGACCTTCTTCCTATTTCTCATGTAAATTTTAATAGCAATCAAACTAACAAACTTTATGGAGTCTGTAATAAACTTTTGTACTACTACTACTACGTCTGTAGTTTCTATTTGCTCAAAAAAATTTGCTCTGCATTGTGAATAGAAGGTTGATTTGTAAATATTATTGGGTATATATGTAAGTTAATAATAAAACATGAACAATTTCAATTGAGATGGTCCACAAGTTTTTTTCGTGTGCGTTTTAGTAACATTTTGCTGAAATGGTGAATACAGAATTTTTTGCACTGATTCCTAATGTCGAAATATGATTAGAAAAGCGTGGTATATTCCTGATAATTTACTATGCTTTTGATAGAATTTACAGCAACACATATCTTGTACGACATTTTTTGATAGATCAGTCACAATAGCTTGATACGGCCCTGTAGCGTCTCCTACGGTTAAGTTCTTGATCACGTGCAATACGGGTGTATATGTTTGATTTTACTTTGTTTCTTCGATGGATACAGTTTATAAATATTGTTTCCTATACACATAGGCAGCGCGTTATACAATTTTATAAGCATAAAGTTGCAAATTCAGATGATGTAATAGTTGGGTACATAATGTACATACGCAAAATAAAACGTTAACGAAACGTCGGTGAAATAGACACCCAAATATTTAATATGCTTGCTTTGATTATAATTTTTCTGCAAATGCTGTTAACCCAGCATTGTATCTTTTTTCTGAAACGCTGTCAGAAGAGCAATACCTCCGTAGTTAGTCATATTGTTTATATAGATTGATTGGAATGCAAAATATTGGTGGACTATAAAGTATGACTCAAGGAGTTGTTATAAGGCTACCCTGTCCTTTGTCTATTTTTATACAGATTCGTTTTAGAGATACAGGCTCCTGGAGAATATCACTAGAAGTCGATTCTTCTCAAGTAACGCTGCAAAACCTTTCGAAAATTTATCAGCACACTAAGCACATCAGGCATTATACATGATAGGAATACCGTTTGCTCATTTGAATCACGAGGAATAGACTAGTCTAACGTAATGTTGCCAATTTTTTACGCTCTCTAGTCTGTTTTGAAAAGCATAATTTCTTCAGATGAAAAAGTGTACCGGTTTCGATAAAATGATCCTTATGATTTATACGTGTATCAGTTCTGCCTTACCTATCGCTATTCTCACGTATTGATTCTGACACTTTTAATACATAAGTATTTTCCATAACAGCTTTATAATCAGCGCTCCGAAAATTGCATTGAGTTTTAGTTTACAGGGTGTAAAAGGAAATTGGCAACATTTATAAACGTTCTTTGCGGGTTGAATGCTGTTTAAAAAGTGATCTCTTCTTGGATCCTAAACAAATAAGCCAGAGGAGGTGTCTATTTGGCTTATTTTCAATTATCTCTTTCAACTTGTCTAGTATCTGTGATTAACACATCTTCGCTTCTGCTGATTTTTTTAAATCATTAGTACGAAAACCGTCGAATAATTCACACACTGCAAGTAAAATAGTTTCCAAGCTGTATGAATATGCTCAAAGTATCAGCTTGTATTGTAATACTGGTTGCCTATATTAAGCCTACGAAGCTCTGCTTTAAAATGTCTATACGCTTTAATAAAACATATATTTTTCATCATATTCATTGTATACGAAATTAAGTGGACTGTGGACTTTTACATCCAATTTCTCTTAGTATATAGGACACATTCTACATTTTGCAACAAATAGGATGCAAAAGTGCGCAAACGATAACTGCGTTTGTTATATCAACAAAAAGACGCTTTGTTTACAAAACATAATCGTCACGGACATTTTTCAAGCAATATTCCACAGCTGAAAAAGTTTCACGAAATAGTTGGGTTACACGCCGGTAACAGCTGAATGGGAAGGATTGAGGCTTAACAACAAAGTACGTAGTTGATAAATCAAATCATATAGTCGAAATCACGGAAGATGACGATTACATCATCATTTTAGTCTGTAGTAAAGACAAACGACAGCGATTTGTGAATATTTTTAATGAAGTTTCAGATATGTTAGACAGAGACAAACAGAATTTTATTGTCTAAACAGACTGTATTGCTAGTTTGCATGTATTCGACAACGATAGACGAGGTTTTCATGTTGCATGATCGACCATATTTGAAAGATGAATAGTTAGGCTATGTTAGAGCAGGTTAGGTTGTTTTCGAATAATACTTTGGTCTTTGGTGTTCCTGTCTTAAGGTATTCTACTCATAACTGTTTTTTTCAAAACAAAAACTACACACTAAAATTATTATTAAGGTATCACTCAAAACAATGAAATGAAATGAAAATAAAAATAATCAGTGAAATAACCTAACTTCCCAAAAGCATAATATAAATTTGTTGTCATTATGCTTCTGACATCGTGATTTTATCATCGACGTACGTCCATTGATTACTTCAATACAATTATTAATGGTACGACGTAATAGTCATCTTTCGTGATTTTGACTATATTTGCTATTGTCAACAGAGTCAGTCACGGAACGCGGTTTATGCATAGAACAATAGAACGCTGCAGATAACAGTGATGCTGATTCTTTCTTGTTCAAAGGAAAACCTACTTCAAGCCCTTTTGAAATCGGTACGGGTTTCAAGTATCTTGAAAAGTGACATTTTGTCGTTTTTTTCTTTGACATTTCGTATGTTTTTCTACAAGATGTTAACAAACGTGGAATGAACTATTTTCACACTAAAAAACTCCGATATTTCGTCGGTGTTTTTTACGTTTTTTAGGTTTCTTCAGTGTTATCTCAACAGCCTCAGGACAAAAGACTTGTTACACCTTCAAAATAGCACCTTGTATTGCCAACCTACGTTATGGGTTTGTAAAGCAAGGTCCACATGAGCTTCTGGACATCTACTTTATCTGAAGTCACTTGAAACACTGTGAAATACCGGGTGCGTTTTATATATCTATATTTAACACGCTCTGTTGCTGCAAAAATCGCCAAATTTCGCAGCAAATATATAAGAGATCAAAGGCAGTTTCACCGGTCCACGTGGAGTAAAGCACGCCTATGCGTGGACATAGCCAATGAGAAAGCGTGTATTTCAGAGCTCCGAATAAGTACAGGTGGCTACTGAAAATTGAAACAGTTTAGCCAGTGCCGTGTAGCGGTGAATAAACGTGTTTTCTTTAGTCTGTCCGTGTTTTTTCATAGATTTTATTAGTTTGTGTGTTTTTGACTTTTGAATACTCAGTTTACTTGTTGATTTAATTGTTGTGTTGATTGTTCTTGTGTGTCCTAAATATGGCTCTTTGGAGTCCTTGGGAAAATGCTCCAAGCCACGAGGAGATGGTTGATGAACCTGTGCAGGCAGAATTCTTTCATAAAGATTTAGAGGAACAGACCCAAAGAGTAATCCTAAATATGTATGATTGTCTGAAAAACGAAAATCCAAATTCCTCGCAAAATCAAATTTTAAACAGAATTTGTATCCTGACAAAAATCAGTCGGTCTACCATTTATCGGGTTATAAAAAGGGGAGATGTAGTCAACCATTTCTTCCACAGAAAGCGCATAGGGCAGAAATTAAAAAGAATAGACGTGGGTTTTCAGGAAGATATTCGTCGTATAATATACGGATTTTATAAAGAAAATTTGGTGCCCACGTTGGAAATGATACGGGATAAATTAAAAGATTATCCTGAAGATTTTTATAATTACAAATGCTTAGAATCACTGCACTGTATTGTAAAACAAAAAATTAGATAAAAGAATGGTGATTATGGAGTCGTCTCGAATCGTTGAATTGCGCCAAGAATTTTTGCACAAAGTTAAAATCTATAGAGAGCAGAAAAGAAATCTGATTTACCTGGATGAAACGTGGTATGATATCCATGATGTTGTGCAGTACGGCTGGGTTGACGACAGCAACAGGTGCATTTTAAATGCACCATGCAACCGTGGAAAACGAATCATTATTCTCCATGCTGGCAGTGAAAATGGATTTATACCTAATGCCTTGCTGTTATCTGCCAAAAATATCAAAGAATCATGTGCCGACTATCATGAGGACATGACCTCCGACTTATTTGAAAAGTGGATAGAGCAGCAGTTAATACCAAACATTTCCCCAAATTCAGTGATTATTATGGACAATGCGCCATACCATTCCCGACAGAAAAACAAAATTCCGAATACAGGCACAAAAAAACAAGACATTATTGATTTTATGAAGGATAATAAGGGAATGGAAATACCACAAAAATCAACCAAAGCCATATTATTGGAACTTATTAAAAGACAAAAATTTGAAAAAGAGTATGTTGTTGAAAATCTGCTTCAGAAAAATGGCCATGAAGTATTACGTCTACCTCCCTATTACTGCATTTTTAACCCGATTGAGTTGGTCTGGGCTGCTTTAAAAGAAAAAGTAAGAAAACATAATAAGACCCCTCAATTAAGTGAATCGCTATTGGCCACAATAAGAGATGCAGTATCTCATATTGCTGCCACAGACCTATGGAAGCAGTGTTCTAGGCATATTATTGAAAAAGAAAATGAATATTGTGTTTTGCCTCATGTAAATCCCGTTGTAAATCCTCTACAAGATGACTCTAGCGACAGCTCCGAGGGCGAGGATGATATATAAATATCTATAATGTAAGTTATTTATATACATATATATATATATAAGTATATATATATATATATATATAAGTATTTATATACCTTTTTATATATATATATATATATATATATATATATATATATAAGTATTTATATACCTTTTTATATACCTACCTGCTATGTAAATATTTGCCTATGTGAAACGTTGGAATTCTGTAATTTTTCCATTTCTTAACTTTTAGTCAACATAAATTAAACTCACAATATAAGTATTTTTTATCCCAAATCAAAAAAATAAGAAGATAGTAAAATCCATTTATTGTGATATAAAAACATTATTATTATCGTTCTAAATAAATGACCGCGCGCCTATGATACGTCATGAAATTACAAAGGACGCGCCGACCAAAGGTTTTTATGCTATTTCAAGTGACTTCAGATAAAGTATACTGTAGTGGAACGCAGAAAATACTGTGCAATAGGCATGCTAATAGGTTATCGAGGGCGATACCGCACGCAATAGCAAAAACGGTCATAAATGCTGGCCCGAAACCGCATCGGAAAATTGTTGCCCTGCAAAATCGCAAACACCAACGCAAATTAACATGGTGAGGTGATTAGCTTAATTTCTGACGCCAGAATGGTATCAGTTTGAGTACTTTCCAATAATTTGGCTCTTCCGCAAATATAAAGCCAGCGATTATCAATTTTCAGGCTTCCAATAGAAAGCCGCTCGAATGCCATAACTAATAAGCTAGATTAAGACGGGCATTCAAATGGATAAAGGGTATATTTGGCAAAGTGACGTTAAGTGGCAATTGACATTTATATCCCACAGGTTCATTAACTAAAATTCAGTAATCTCGATTGCCCAACAGTTGAAATGGGCGAGAAATGTAGGCAGAATCTTTCTCACAAGAAGAAGGAAACGTATTCAAGAAACATCTTGAATCGCGACGATGTAGTGCTTGTTGCATTTCGTCATGATGCATAGCGTCGCACCTGATTCTTTTCCACCCTCAAACTATTCAAGAATAAGTGCAACTATAAGTGTTTTTGGTGATACAGAATAAAATGTTATGCTATTCTTCCTATGTCAAATATCTTATGTTACAAGCATTGGTCAACGAAGACCTAGCAAGGCTAGTAGACGTCTCGTGGTCGCATAACCTAAAAATTAATCTATCTAAATCGTAAGTTATGGTTTTCAGCTCAAGAAACAAAAGAACATTGATCGAAATGGAAATTAACCTGCAATCAGTGCACAAAAACTGTGACAGATGATTTATAGCATAATCCGCTGCCCTATTAATACAAATTTAACAAACAGGTTTCCCAGCCGTGGGGATGCAGTGGTCGGGATGAATATCACGGCAGCAACTGATGATTTGGGCATGCCTGGTAACAACGTATGAAGTGAAACTCGCAACTTCACAAATTTGAAGATTTTGTACAATTTCTTTGAAAATGATGAAAGATATGTCTGATTTGGCAGAGTAATGTCGCAGCCAAATGACAGTCACTTTTTCAGACACAGTCCGGATCGAAAGATGACGATGCTCGTGAAATGTAATGATACTTCTAAATATAGGATCGCATCGAACATCCCTACTGTCAAGATGTATAACCCAAGGTACCGACGGAGCTATATTGCGACGTCAAGGAAATAATTTTAAATTTTCATTTGCATTTTTGCAAGTGTTGTGCAATGATTTTGGGAAAAATGTCACGAATAGTCTTATAAAGCATAGTAGAGTATATTTCAACAGTTGGCGGCACTTACTCCACTGGGACCAGGAGGGTGAAACGGGATATTAATGCACAATCTGGCAACCCTGTCGCACCCTCACAAAATGGCCGCTGATAACCACACAAGTCACCGTGTTGTCATTGAATAGCATGGAATTAAACCTTCAGAGTATAATACGTTTTGTGATTTGTGACTGGTTGACAGATCCCACACATGTGTCACTCCTTGAAACGCAATAATCAGCTGTAGTCAAATAGTGTCTAAAATAAATATAACCTAGAACGTGTACTCGTGAAAAAAGAAAAATATGGCAAATTTGTAGTTTTTTTGCAGGTTTTAGGTTTGATGGTAGCTTTAAGGCGTAGATTTGGGAATTTATTAATCGCTGTGAATATAGTGTGGATGTTTGTTCAGTTCCTGAACAACGAAAACTGTTCAGCTTTATGGATGTATGGATACCAAAAAACCTGAAATGGTTATGGGAATATCGATTTAAGGTGCCATAATGGTTCTGATGAATGGCAAGTAAATGAATGAATGTTTGGAAACGAGCAATATCTGTTGGTAGAGCCTGCCAATAATAATTAAACATTTCTTAAAATTTTGTCTGAATTATATGTAACTTCTTAATATTCAATAAGCTGGTGATGTTTCAATGACAAGTTGTCATCTCATACTTTGACAGTATTCTGTTTTCAACAATTCATAGCTATTGGTTGCTAAAATTTGTTGGTTGGAACTTGAAGCTCATTCGCTGTATCTGATGGTCTGTTACCCTATAGGTCTGTTGTTGGTGAAATTCGGCCTAAATGTATCTATAAAAACGAACTGATAGAAAGTTCAATCCCATACAAATTGTTTTCCTATTCCCCAGAGTAACACATTCAGCTCCGTTCCTGCAGCAGCCGGAGACAAAAGACAGAACGTACTTCTATCCAACATGTTTCACGTCTTAACAATTCATTCAGACTCGCAATACTGAAACCGCCCCACCACTTTATACAATAAGCTCAGTTTTTCCCTGAGACTCGATGTTTTGTAAAAACGTTGAAAACACACGCACACGCTGCATCAGGATCCGTTTTATTTCGTCCCGTTCCGGATCCGGTTCCGTTCCGTTCGTTCCGTTCCCAGACAAAGACAATAATTCTGCATTTCCGCGCGAGTCCTACGAAGTTCCGGCGCATCTGGAACACGAAATACGGGCTTCCAGGCTGTCGTGCTTTATACTTGCACCGAGGAAAAAATGTACACAACATTTCATCTCACAATGACACCTGCGGAGGAGTAACACGATAGCCTGGGAGTAGTAGATGACGCAGATAAGTCGGCGAGGTGGGACAAAGGATCATGCTTATGGATTTGTGTAGCTTGGCATTGCTGAGGAATTGGTCGTTCAGCCGATCTCTGGATGAAGTCATGCTTACTGAACAGATCATAATATCTGACACTCGCACACTATCTAGTCAACTAAAGCAGGTTAAATCAAGTAAGGTTAACATAAATGTAGGTGTGCCACAAGGGTCAATACTCGGGCCTGTGCTGTTTCCCCTTTATATAAATTACCTGGAACAATGTTTCCCCAAAGTACATTTCACGTTGTACGCAGACGATGCTTCAATCATTGCATCTGACACTATAACTGTAATAACATCAATAACTGGTTCACGAGTAATCAGATAGGAGGAACTTTGCATCGATGGAAATGAGAACAGAAAAACGTGCATATCTTAACTATTTGCATTCTTAGAGACATAATAGGCAATGTTGGAAAACTCTGAAAAACATGAAGATAAATAATTCCTCTTTCTTTTCACTTCCGCCATCCTTAAGCGATTCTAATGAAATAAACAGGTCCTTCATGTCTGCATGTGCTGAAAATAATGAATCTAATGCTCTTATTACCAGATATTACTCCAGCAAAATGATTGATTGCAGCTTCACATTCAGCTTTTTGACCAAAGTGTTGTACTGAAGCATATATCGAAAATAAGATCAAATGCATGTGGTCCTGACGGCATAACCTTGTGTATGCTCAAGCTTTGTATATCAGAGTTATTATATCAATGGACAGACATTATAAACTATTGCTTAGAGAAATATTTTCCTCCACTTTACCTACACTCTGCTTCAACTGAGCTTGCTCATTTGAGACCTATTAGTTTACTATGCATTCCATCTAAACTGTTAGAAAAAATAGTTAAAGTACAGCTAAATCAGTATTAAATACTCGTAGATCAAAACATTCTTCGTAAGCACCAGTCGGGTTTTAGGGGAGAGCACTGCTCTGTTAAATCTTAATGATGGAATTATACGGTCGCTAGATAAGATGCTTGCTACTCTACTTATATCCTTGGATTTTTCAATAGCCTTTGACACCATTGATAATTCGCTTATGTGCGCAAAACTGTATCATTATGGCCTTGACCATACAACGTTGAACTTATTTTGCAATTACTTAAGTCTTCGTTAGCAAAGCGTTATTCTACATAACAAAAGATCTGAGATAACAACAATAACATCAGGAGTTCCTCAAGGTTCTGTTTTAGGACAATTCCTATAGCGTCATAACCAAGCTTAATTTTTAACCCTGATGAAAAAAAGGTTTAGATGCATTTGCAGAAAATAACAATGCTTCAGATTTGGATGGACTTAGAACAACAGTATTGCTCAGGAACTTCAGTTGAACGTTTGATATCCACATTTCATTACTCTTAACTTGTCTCCTATAGGAATATTCGAGATAAAGCCAATGATTGGATATACAGCGTAACCTGCTTGATTGGATTTTATAACTGTGTTTTAATGAGGCCATCTTAACTTATCACTTCAATGGGTGTGAACTCAAAAAGACATATTTGAATCAAACAGACGGCGTCACGTAAGTTGACTCTGCACTTCGCATGCAAGATGCTAGACCCTCTGAGAAAAAAGTCATTCAAACAGGTCTGTACAATTAGTCCAAAGACATTCTTTCCCTACTCTACCTGGAGTGCATCTGGAAACGTCGCCACTCTCCGATACTTAACCCAGTGAGACGTGGCAACGCGGTCAGGGTACAGGAAACACTATGCTGTGGCGTGGCAGAAATACGTGTAATAACAAACCAGAACAGCAAAACGCTCATCGAGGCTGTCGGCACGCTGCCGAGAGCAGCAGCTATGACCGGTAGGTAAGCAATCCGTCTGCTGAGAATCTTTTTAAAGGACAGAAATCTATGATGTGTGACATATGTCTGATCAGAAACCGAGATAAGCACTTCCCACCCCCTATAGCCCTCACACCCTAATTTTTTTGCCTCTGTAGTAGTATTTTTCAAATGGTCAGGATCATCTGAAATGTCAATAGACGACGTTTGCAAGTTTTATAATTTTTCGGTTTTGGGCTTTGTCGCTGCCACTGCTGGACGGATTCTCCAAAACTACAAAGCTTTTGCGTCTTTGGCGTAGTAGTAACATTGTGTAACAATTTCATTAGTATCCGCGCGGAACTTTTTAAGCTGTAGGTGGTTACAAGTTTACCGAACAGACCGACAGAGAAAAAGAGTCCAACATCAAAAAAAAAAACATATCTCACTTTCTAAATTTTTCGCGATCACAGTACTTTCCCGCCAGTCAGCGTGGGAAGTAAAGGAACTCGATTTGGAAGGTTTCTTCAATGAATGCAGCGTTTCACATCGTTTAATGTTCCAGCTCAACTTGTACCATATACTGCTTTTCCCCTAGTATATCCTCCAATATAAAGGCGTCCAAAGTCTGAACATTTGACTACTTTGTACTGATATGCCAAAAAAAACAGGACTCTAAAAAAACTATTGCATGTTATGGCAATAATAAAACCTGTATTCAAATCTGGAGATAAACAGAAACCTTGTGATTATCGCCCAATTTCAGTATTGACAAAATTTTCAAAATTTTTCGAAAAAATTCTTAAAAAACGGTTTTCAGATTTTATTGCAAAATACAACCTCATATCTGAAGAGCAATATGGATTCCAGGAAGCAAAATCAAGTCAAGATGCACTTATTCAATTAACAACCAAAATTTACAAGTACGTTGATAATAATAAGTCAACCGAATGCCTTTTTGTAAACCTAACCCAAAGTATTCGATAGCATGTTC
Organism: Acanthoscelides obtectus; assembly: GCA_963669975.1. Taxonomy (NCBI): domain Eukaryota; kingdom Metazoa; phylum Arthropoda; class Insecta; order Coleoptera; family Chrysomelidae; genus Acanthoscelides; species Acanthoscelides obtectus. The sequence continues at coordinate 75,342,665 of CAVLJG010000009.1, forward strand.
CATCAAAAATTATTAAGAATCTTGCAAAATTTAGAATTTCGTGGAGTCACTTATCAACTCATGAAAAGTTATTTGAAAAACAGGACATAATGTGTGAACATCGACAGTACGCTGAGTGAAAATATGATTGTTAGACGCGGAGTTCCACAAGGAACCGTATTAGGACCAATGCTGTTTAATTTATATACTAATGACCTTTTTAATTTAAAAAATGATGGAGGTGTTATTGGTTTCGCAGAGGATACGGCAATTATTTACTCAGACAAAGACTGGACTTGTTTAAAAAACAAAATTGTATTAGATTTTCAAAAATTCACAAATTTTTTCACGGAAAGGATTTTAACAGTCATTTTCAACAAAACATACTTTATTACATTTTCTTGCGACAACAGATCTTCCCCAAATTTTAATCAACTCCAAATTAAAACGTTGAATAGCTGTAGACACATACAATCGGTTGTTAATCTCAAATATAATAACCATCTAAGACGGAATAAACATATTGAAAATTTAGTAAAAATTAAGATACCTTATTCCAAAAGTCTAATATTTCAGCAGTTTTTTAAGCGAAAAATATCTACACATGATATATCATGCCTTCGTTCAATCATTACTAGCTTACGGAATCTTAGCATGGGGGGGGAGTCATGAATAATTATTATAAAAAGATTGAAATTACGCAGAAGTGGATTTTGAAAGTTATATTGAACAAAAAGGAATGTTATCCCTCAGAAAATCTTTACAATGAATCTCTGGTTTTCGACTGCCGGCAAATTTATTTTTATCATACAATAATATATTTAACAAAAAATCCACTTTACTTTCTATCAGCCACAACCATCAAACGCGATTCAAGGACACCTTGCACTAATTCCTAGACCATTCTATTTTCTATGCTCAAAATTTTATAATGTTATTCCTGCAATCCTTAAACATATAAAATGTAAAAAACGTTTAAAAATTTAATTAAAATCATGGATCCTGAATCAACCAAGGCTGTGTATGGATGTGTATCCATAAGTTTGTTGACACTTGAAACCTATATTTTATTTGATCATAAAATGATGCAAATTTATACATTTGACTAGCATACTTACAGAAAATTTGTTCTACTAATAAAACTCAACTTTGGTTAAAACCCAAGCACTAGTGTACACTTTTTTGGGTATATTATGTTTATTGGACATTGCCGTTATTATTTATATGAAAAATTTGTAATCGGACCAATAAACATTATTATTAATATAACCGAAAAGAAAAAATGCCATTGAGTAGTAAAAATGGCACTGATTTACTAGGTATCAATAACCAAATATTTCCGGAAATTTTAGAACCTCCCCCTCCACTTGTGTTTAGTACGTCACGACACCAACGCGCACAAAAATAGGGGAATTGTAGAAATATGAATCCCATCTATCGTTACCGCCCCAAGCATATTGCTTTACACATTTCTATTGAAACCGAATTAGTGCCGTTCTACGAATAATTTGCAAAATTACACAAACAAACCGTGGCACGTACCGAACTGTATCTCTTTGTACAATCAGTGCAAATAGTATCGGGCTCAGCTGAATATCATATATACCAGAGAAGTTGAGTTTCCTCTGTTAGAATAATCCTGATTCGGCATACTCTTTGTGTACTTTGTATTTTGTAAACACATTTAAATTTGCTTTCGTTATTGTAGTGGATTCAAACCGACAATCTAGTAATACGGCTTCGGCGAGTCCGACGAACCGTGTTCATCTATTTCACGCTTGCTGATAATCATCAGTACGGTAGAACAACGAAAGAAAGTATACAGATATTCAATGGTATTCACAGAATCGGCAGCACCTAGCGGTCATGGCTGATAAAGTGAACTGAGATAGCTTCTACAGTTCTCACCAACGGATGCAATTTATTTCAGTACGAAAAAACAAGCCAAACAGCTTCATCTACACCATTAACATTAAACTGGCAGATTGATTCAGTTTATTCTTTCATCTCATTGCATTTTGCTTTCTTTCCATTCATTGTGGTTCAATCTCATATCTTCTTTGTCTTTCATACACATTTATAGGATTTTACAGTTTTTGAATGTGTATTGTAGCGTTTTTGGATTGCACAAAATGAAATGCGCTAATTTATTTCTCTTGACTAGATAGAATATTTATGTACACAACTATTTATGTCTGACTGATTCACTGTCTGGACTATACTCCACTCTACTCTACTCTACTGTACTCTGCTTCCATCTCCCGGCCGGCGAGTTATATAGTCCGCATCGTGGGTCGAGAAAAGTCTGGCGAGCCACAAAGCGACAGTCTCTTCAAGGTCACTTCGCGTCGATCTAGACGGCGAGTCACTAAAACGGCCCTCACAGATGTCGTCAAGCGGCTTGTGCGGTCGTGACCCGCGTAAAAGCAGAGATCGGCCATGATGCTCTGGCGAGAAGGAGAGTAATAATAATAATAATAATATTTATTCCCTCAATGTACAAAGATAACAAACAATATGAGTAAATAAATATAAAATCAAAACAGGCCCAATAGAAGGCATCGCCTGTACATGGACCAATAATTTAAGTTGAAACTGTAGAATGCAAATGACAAAAAAGGACAAAAATTAGCTACAGTCGATTATGTATTTAGTTGATGTTCGTATTTATGAGTTTATGAATTTCAGTCTTAGATATAGAATGTAGCCACTTTTTTAAATTTCTTTTGAGACAATTTCCGAAACGTAAATCTTTTAAGTCTTTAGGTATAATTTCATAAAATTTAGGCGCTAAATAGAGATATGATCGCTTCATTATAGATTTATGCGGTTGAGGAACTACTGTGCCACGAATTTTGTACCTGGTATAATGTTATGTTATGTTATGTTTAATTCTTTGGTCGGTGTTTACAAATTTATGGTAGTGAGTGATACTGTGTAAGAAATAAAGCTGTCTTATATCATACATTCGAACATCTGCGTATAATTTTTCAGTGGGATAAAGTTTCGGTTTTTTAAATATCATTTTTAGAATACTTTTTTGAAAAACATCTAAATTATAGATATTTGAGGAACATGCAGCTCCCCATGCTAATATACCATATGTGAGATGAGGCCCAATCAGTGCATGGTATAATATTCGAAGATATTTTTCTGTCAATATATTCCCAAGGTATTTAATTTTGTAGGATACAAATCTAACTTTCTTTAAAATATAACTGACATGGATGTCCCATCGTAAGTGAGGATCCAAGACCACTCCAAGGTATTTTATGTTGGGCACTCTATTAATTTGCATTTTTTGATTATTAATATTGAAGGAGAAATTTGTGTAATTTGGCAGATGTCTAGCATAAGATCCAAATGGTAAAAAATGTGTTTTAGAGTAGTTAATGCTTAATTTTCTACTGTTAAACCACCGAATAATTTTGATAAAATCATTTTCAATTACATTTTTCAGATCAGACCAGTCAGTGCCTTCATATAATATTGCAGTATCATCTGCAAAACTAGTTATTTTGCCAACACAATTAATTTGGAAAATATCATTTAAATATGTATTGAATAACAGCGGACCTAAGACAGTTCCTTGTGGGACACCATACTTAATATACATTTCTTTACTAAATGATCCTGATATCTGCACAGATTGTGGGCGATTTGACAAATAACTTTCGATCAGTGAGTACGCGTTTCCTCTGAAACCAATTCTCTCCAATGCTTCTAATAATAATTTGTGATTAACTGTGTCGAAAGCTTTCTTTAAATCAACAAAAATGCAGATTGAAGGGATTCTGTTATCAATATTTTGATGTATTTGATTTACAATTTTAGTTATTGCGTCCGATGTAGCCTTCCCTTCTGTAAATCCATATTGATTTTCACTTAAAATTTTGAATTTTGTGAGGTATCGAATCATTCTAGTAGATAAAACTTTTTCAAAAACCTTTGCTACACTGGATATTATTGATATTGGTCTATAGTTGTTAACATCTGTTTTTGTTCCTGATTCATGTATCGGTATTATATTACCTTTTTTTAAAATAGAGGGATATATGCCAGATTCAAAGCATTTGTTGATTAGGTAAGTAAGTGGTTCTGTTATGTCCTCGGCTATAATTTTCAAATGCTCGCTTTTAATACCATCGAACCCAGGACTTTTCCGATTTTTTAAGGACATAACAGTGGTGTATACTTCAGATTGCTCGACTTTATCCAAAATAAATGAGTTCAAAGTTCTTCTTGGAGGTTGAGTATTTTGTTCATTTGCTTGCATATTACTTGCTAAATTTTCGCCTGTCAGTAAAGAATTGTACAAATTCATCGCATATCTGTTGAGTATTTTTTAGTACTGTTCCCGATGTTGTAGTTAACTCAGTGACACACTCTTTAACTTTTGTTTTCCCAGTAATCTCATCAATAGTTGTCCAAAGCCGCTTAGGATCATTTAAGTTATTATTCAATTTATTTAGGTAATGTTTTCGTTTGGTTTGCCTTACAAGCTCTACAAATTTATTTTTATATTGGTTGTAGCAGTCGGTATTCTCTGTAGTTGGCGTTAGTTTCATTACATTATATAGTCTTTCTTTTTCTATTGCCGATGTTATTAATCCTTTGGTAATATAGGCATTTCTGCTTTTCTCTTTGTGACTAATTATTACTTTATTGGTACTAATATCTATTAGTTTTTTTATTTTCTCTATGAACAGTCCCGTTGCTTTGTCTATATTATTTATAGAGTATAATTGTTCCCAGGATTCTTGTTTGACATCTGATATTAGTTTTGAATCGTCGACAACATTACTATTTATTCTTGTCACGGTATTTGTTTGTACGGTTCACAATGTTTATATGTTGAAATATTCCTTCCACCACAAACCATAAAATTTACATTTGGTTATTAAGAGTGAATGGGTGATGGTGTCAATCGCGTTACAAAAATTTAAAAGGTTTAAGGAGGTAGTATGATAGTTATTCCAAGCCTTGACAATATTGTCAGTTAGATCTAACGATACTGGAGCAAAATTATATCCCTTGAAATTTATCAAGTCAAAGTATAGACGTTCCCTTTCTGATAAGTTACTTACTCAGTTACTTCGTTTATCAACAACAAATATTAATGTTAATATTGATGCATTAGTATCAGAAAACCAACATCCTCAAATGTCCCACTGATGTTTTTGTAATTTTATATTGTTTGAATGAATAAAAATAATAGAAAAACTATTTTTGTATACCTATTAAAACTCAGTAATAATGCTGTATATAAAGATTTTATGATGCGGCCCTCCAAACTGCATTTTTGTTGAAGTGACCCTTGGGCCACATTAAGTTGGACAGCCCTGGTCTAGACGGTAGTATACCAGATTCCAAATCATATTTATTTATCTACAATGCTAATAGGCCTCAGGTTGGTATACGAGCTAGGATCACTTACTGTGGGCAAAGATAAAACAAGAGATCTTTTCCATGATTTAGTAAATGTACTTTTTTCCAAGCATTTATTTATTATAAGACTATGGACTTATTTAATGGACTCGTTTGACGGACTTGATCCATTTAATTTGTGAATGACAAATGTTCGTAACTAAGTTTTTTTTACGAGAGTCTAGCTTAAGTATATTGTACATGGACAGCTGTTCCTTGCTTTATTGACAAATCATCAGCACGGTCTAGGCTTGTTCTCTGGGCCAAAGAATGAAACAGTAATATATATCCTCTATCCAGGATATAAGGCTTATGGTGCTGACTTATTTCGATATGGTCTAACTTGTGACGAATATAATCCTTTATGCCCTGATGATAGAATTACGTGACATTTATATAAACTGCATTCAAATTGTAGTCTAATCAGGTCTTGAAAAGCAATGTCTGGTCTATTTATTCTTTATAATCTTTTAGCGGTTAGGCCTAATGACAAACCTTCTCGTATTTCTTCTGGTCGTGCCCGTTTTTAATGTCTCTTATACAGCCCACTTAAAACTTCTGGCGCGTTCCGTTCAAAGTTCAAAGGAAGTGCGCGCAATCAGGCCGGTACTAAAATAAACCGAATTAAAGATCTCCGGATGGAGCAGTTTCCGTACAGAATTCTAAATAGAATCGCTAGAGTCGAGCGCTGCATTTCCGCCAGGGTATCGCTGCTGCTAGAAGCCAGAATGGCCCAGAATGGCGGAGGATATGAACCACGCTATGGGCTATTTGGCTGCAGAGTATGCTTTCGGTGGGACCGAAGTGGTTAATTTAATTATATCTTCTACTACTACATGTTGGGAATCCATACGGAATCGCGATAACGCTATGCATTCTATACGGAACGTGGAAACAGCGTTGAGGGAAGGGGTATAGGCACTCCTACCAGAGACGACACTGTCAAAAATCAGGTTAATGGGACTCCTGTTGCTGTGACGTTTAGAATTTACGGGATTACTATTCGTCATTATCCGTCAGAGCGGTCCGGTGGACCTTTGATCTTAGTTAAAAGCCTCGTCGGTCTGTTAGTCTGTCAGGTCTGGATACCCAGATACCAAACATGTTTAAGGGGAAAAGAGAAAAAAAGGAGGAAGCATTAGAGCAAAGAAAAGATGTAAATCATTTGAAATAGCTTAAGCATTATTGGTTTGATTACTCGAAATATTTTGTAAATCCAAAAAATAATTTTGATCGGTTTTGTATACTAAAATAATTTTGGCTGGTCTGAATTTACAATTTAATTTTGATCACAGTGCGAGGCGCGGCCTGGAGTGTTTGCAAACCTGCTCGACTATGCTGTCTGCTTAATCATGCAACAGAAGGTTGCTGTGCGATTCCGCTTGATTATAACACCGATGCGCCTGTTGTTTTACATAGTCCCTTAGATATGGGATGTCAGGATCTCTGTGAATGGTCTCATTTGACACGTACCAAAGGGTGCTGGTAGTTGTACGTACGGTTCTGTTTTGCAGGACTTGCAGTCTCTGCATGTGCGTCTTGGCAAGAAAACACCAAGCCGCGCATGCGTCGGTGATTGCGGGTCTTATGACCACTTTATACCCCCGAATCTTGTTGATCAAACTTAATTTTGAATTTCTGCACAACAAAGGATAAATTTGCCGAAAAGTGATTTGGAATTTTGTTCTCAAAATATCAGTATATTTCTGCCAGGTCAACCGCTTGTCCAGGATGACTTCAAGATACCTGACAGATTGCTCATATGATATACGAGTTCCATTCACTGATATCTCTGAGGGGGCACCGCGTCGTTTTTTAGTACAATAGATTGCCTGCGTTTTTGAAATATTAATTTTGATCCGCCCACTCCGATACCTCCTCCACCGCACTCTGCAGCCTGTCGTGAACCAGGTTACCAGAACAAGACTGTAGACAAAAACCGATTTGCACTTCACAGCTTACGTTTCATTTTTTATTATTTCCAAGTGAAACTCTTGCAACGTGTTAAAAACAAAGTCCACAGGGGGCTAACGATCCACTTAAAATATCAAGAAGTTGAGCACAAATTCGACCCACCATAATTCTTGCGCCAAGACAAAATTTTGTAAAACGCACCTTAGGTAAGTATGTCCTGCTTATATCCAGAAAAACATCACAAACTGCAGAACACAAATTGAACGTAACGGCGAAATGGGTACATTTCACGGCTCATGAAATTCAAATGAAAATGCAGATATAAAATCTACCAAATTATCCTTCTCAAAACCATATTTCCTTGACATATCGATACTTTTAAAGTTCCACGCTAAATTCCCATATACTTGACTGGAGTGATATCCGAATTCATTCTTCCCTACTGTCGGCAGTTGCAGATAGATCTGTTGGCTCTTGATGTCAAATCTATAGAGCAGGTACCGATGTTTTCAAATCGTGAGCACATTATTCGTCGGATTATCGATACTTAAATTTCCTGGGATCAGAAGCTTCTCAATAATAGAACGTGTTTCACTGATATCAAAGATGCAATCCCCACTTTTTAAGCAGTATAATTTTTTTCTGTCAATGATAAGGAACCCCTGTAATGTCAAAAACGGAGTTTCAGCAATTGTTACTTCTCTTTTTTGCCTATAGCACCGTTGCCACTGGACTAAAACTACAAAGCTTTGACATACTAGTAACCCCGTGTGGAAATTTCATAAAAATCCGAGCGGTTATTTCCAAGTTGATGAGTGATACAGTTTTTCGTGATGTAAATATCATATGACTTAAAAACCGCGATCGCGATTATGAGTACCTATTTGCAGGGCGACTTATCTACCCGATATTATATGAAATAGGGTCACCAAATTATCTGAATACGTCCTTTCTTAGTCCGTACATTGCGCCGCAACGCTTGGGTTGGCAGCACGAAACGGTAGACAAAATTCGTCCAAAATACGATTTGTAGAGGTTTGCGCGCTTCGAAATTGACGCTTTATTTTTTGATATTCTTGGATTAAATTTTCACAGAGTGCTGAAAACAAAACCCCACAGGGTGCTATACAGCCACTTTTTAATTTTTTTCACTAGGTTCTTTTTAAAAAAATCGCGAAGTTGAACAGAAAAAGTACGCACTTCAACCCATCATAAAACTTGTGCAGCAACAAAATTTCAAAAAGTGCTCCTATAGCACCCTGCGCAATTATCTTCTCAACCCACTGTATGAATTTCATTCAAAAATATTGAAAAATGGAGTGTCAGTTTTGAAGCAGCTGAACCCTTGTAAATGGCTTGAAACTCGCTGCATCGGAGCCGCCTTAAAGAAACGCTCAGAGCAGGCGTCGATAATATTTTTATATAAATTACTACATAGTACCATCGTCCTGCTTTGTTATCGCAAATTGATTTCATGGTACCTAGATTGACGTCGAAATATAAAGTTTCCTTTTTCTGTAAGAAGGCACAGACAAAACTTCAATCTGAAGCACCAATAAACTTGATGCGTAATAATGCGAATTGGATTGGGAGTTTTTGTGATATCTTCTGTTGTGGATTTCAGCAATTAAGAAGTGCTATCGCTCACATCTTTGACTTTTTTCACCCTTTTCTCTAGAGTTGTTCATGTGAACACTACATGATATAACTATATATTATTTTTCAGCAAAGCGCTTTTCTTTTGTGTTGTTTTTTCACTTTGTGGCACACAGACTGTGTAATTCAAATCGGTACTTTTGGACAATACATGCTTTATTATTATTATTGTCATTATTACTACTATCCAATTCAACCTAAAATTGTTTGCTACTTGACTCATTCCATTCATTTGGCAATATTAAAGGGTTGTCTAATAGGGACGCAGGAAAGTAAACGTCAATTTGACATAGACGCCATCTTTGTTTTCTGTCACCGACATGTCGTTTTGTTAGTTGAATGTTTACCATTGATCGCTATCGAGTCGTATTCGATTGAAGACCGCATTAAAGTTATTCAAGAGCACTATAAAAATGGTGCAAAAATAAAAAACACGTTTCGCGCGCTTCGTGAACATTTCGGTTGCAACAACCGCCCAAACGAAACAACCGTCGGTCGTCTGGTGCGTAAATTCGAGGCAACAGGTTCTGTGGCAAATCTGCCAGGCTCTGGCCGGCCAAGGAGCGTTCGCACACCGGAAAATATTGCTGTTGTGAAGGAGAGTGTGAGAGACGATCCGAAACAATCAACAACGCGTCGATCCCAAGAATTGGACATTTCGAGAACCAGTTTGCTCCGCATTCTCCACAAGGATTTGAATGTACACGCCTACAAGATCCAATTGACGCAAGAGCTGCGTCGGGCCGACCATTTTTCGCGCTGAACGTTCTCAGATTGGCTCCTTGAACACCGCCAAATTGATGCCAATTTTTCGTCAAAAATCATGTTCAGCGACGAAGCGCATTTCACTTTGAATGAGACGGTAAACAAGCAAAACTGCCGCATCTGGGCGAACGAAAATCCCCGTGAGTATCAAGAGCAGCCGATGCATCCTCAAAAAGTGACTGTGTGGTGTGCATTGTGGTCAAAAGGCATCATCGGACCTTACTTTTTCGAAAATGCGGCCGGGGACGCCGTTACCGTCAATTCTGAGCGGTATCACGTGATGATAGAGGACTATTTTTTGCCGCAACTTGAAGGAATGGATATGGACGATGTTTATTTCCAACAAGGCGGTGCAACATGCCGCACAACCAACGTCAATATCCATCGATTGCAGTCCTTCTTCGGTGATCGCGTGATTTCGCGCAGAGGAAATGTGCCATGGCCACCAAGATCGTGCGATGTGACTCCCTTGGACTTCTTTTTATGGGGATATTTGAAAAGCAAAGTCTACGTCAACAAACCAGCCACCCTCCAAGAACTCAAAAACAACATCATTGCCGAGATAAATGCCACAGAACCGACCATGTTGCAAAATGTCATTGAAAATTTCGACCATCGCGTGGACGTCTGTAAATCCAGTCGTGGTGAACATTTGAGCGACATTATTTTTCATACATAAATGGTATAAATGAACCTTCAAAATAAAGTACCCAACTTGATTTGAATATCAATCTTTCTTGTTTTAATATGCGTTTACTTTCCTGCATCCGTTTTGGACAACCCCATATAGATAAGAATAATTTTTATGAAAATTTCATGAAGGAAGCAGTTGCCGGCTCCCTGGCTGTGACATCAAAATCATAAGCTTTGCATGCAGCACGCGGAAAAGAATAAGGACGATTCAAAGAACATAAAACTTCCCCAATTTATCATCCGCACAAAGCGAAAACTCCCCTAAAAAGCAGATAATGAGTTAATATATTCAACTCCGGGCATCTCGAGTTAGCATCATCTGTATCGATCAACTGTAGGGGCGAGAGGGGTTTTAGGTGGGGAGTGGCCGCGAACTGATCCAGTTGCATTAGATAAATTGAGCTGAGATCACAGCTTACTGAATATCGCAAAAAGAGAAGTCAAGTTGGTTGCCTTTTGGTTTTACATGTAGTGAAACTATATCATAAACAAAGTCGAAAGTTTACGAGTTTACTAGACGACATAATGAAAAAAACCAACATAAGCTTCGAAAATATATGTTGGCCATAGAAACCTGGAGGCAATACTGATAGCAGAGTGCGCTTTTGCAGATGACTTTGTTGCATTCGGCATAGACGAAGAGGAAATATGGAGGGACAAACTCCAACAACGCAACTTAAAGATCAACAATGAGGTAATGGAACAAGTAGAATCATTCAAGTACCTAGTAGTAAAAATAGAGAGTAAGGGTTCCCAAGAAGCAGAAATAAACGCACGAATAGCAAATGCCGCCAGAATATATCACGCTATTAAGAACAAGTTTCTTTCCCAAAGAAAAGCATCACAAGAAGGCAAAATAAGTATCTACAAAACAGTATTTGTGCCTGTCCTGGCATTCGGAAATGAGCGCTGGACTAAAGAGCAAAGTACATATATAAAGCATGGAGATAAAGTACTTAAGAAGGGTAATGGGTATAACTAGGATGAACAGGATACGATGAAGTAGTACGAAAACGACTACAAGTACAGCCAATCCTCAAGAAAATAGAAGAGGCCCAGCTGAGACGGTTTGGACACATGAAGCAAGTATAGGAAGCAAGGAGAAGATACAGAAGACCAAAGGGGAGACCAGTGAAAACCTGGAACAATGAATTAAACGACATTCTGCAAAGAAGAGGAGCCACCCAGAAGCAAGCTAGAAGGACAGCTAAGGACAAGAAACAATGGAGGAAGTTTGTATGTCAAGTGTAGTTCAAGACTATTAAGACTAGTTAAGTTAAGTTCAAGAATGTACAACCAACACCGCAAGGTAAAAGGGTTAATGATTATATATATATATATATATATATATATATCGTAAATCTCTAAATCTCAAACCATAGAAAACAAACCTACTTAGATCAACAAATTTAGACTAGTTTGGAGCAGAATGCCTATCATTTGTTTGTCGCCAAGATTACCTACACAATAGTAGGGATGTGAGTTCATGCTAAGCCGCCTATTCGAAAGTTGTTGACATTTCACATTAAATTCGTACTTTTCGGCAAAAATATATAGAAGCGCATGGGTTCCATACAATCCTAGAGTTCTAGACAGTGTGCCAAAAATGGTGAAGGTTTCTGTAGATTGCAAACAGATGTTAACTGAATAACAGCAAACATGTTTATGATACCCTTGTAACAGATTTATCTATTTCGGGCTTTTGTGCCCTTAGTAATACAACTTGATTCTAGGATGATTACTTTATTCTGTATAAAAATGTATGTTGATAGGTACTGTAAGGTATCTCGGTCATTCCTCTACCTAGCGCAGCATTTCCAGTGAATTACATTACTTGCAATAGCTAAGCTTCTAATAACAATATATATCATACTACACCCCAAAGGGTGCGATCAATGGTACTTGTTTCTCTGGGACCAAATGCATTACTATGCAATGACACTGGAGCAGCTTGACGGTTCTTGTCTAATGAAGTCCAGTATGACCGCGCTATATCATAAATGATTTATCATGGCAGTTTTTGTTTTCGTTTCGTCGTCCTAATGCACCCTCCCGGATCGATTAAAGTGCTATTATTCAGACCGAGTACAGACAATACTCCTCCCGGAGTAAAAACCGGAGGAGGTTTTCAGGATTTGCCGGGAAAAAATCTCAAAGTTCGCTCGAGCTGCCGCTGGTGTCGACTCCTTGCGAACAGTCAGATGTTTCGCACAGGCAGAGCGGTTAGTTTTTGGCTTACACGTGGGAGGAACATGGTCTGCAGCAACAGGAAGAAAAAGGCGTCAAGTAGATTGCACGCAATTGTCGACACGTGGTCTTTGATTAAGCAACTTATCCTCACTTACACCGCCTAATTCAAAACATCGGCACACACCGTAACTCCAGATTTGGAGGGTTTTTTCACGTTTAGTGTGTACGGGACAGTCTGATGTGCAATTCTGTGCAAAAAAATTCTGGATGGGACATTTTTTATTTTTCCAACGTATCATTTTCCACCAATACCTTGACGTAAAATAACAGCACAAAACGAGTGACCTTGAGGAATAGACCACGTGACAATGATTATCTATCACAGTACAGAGTGCAAGAAATGGATATGACTTTTGACAGCGCGGCGTTGCCATATTTGGCCATCTTATTTATTGTTCATGCATGTGCAGAAAATTTTATTATTTCAATTGTCCTATTTGTTATTTATACCTCACAGTTGACTTTGATTTGAAATGTATCATTTGCAAAAATAAGTGAATAGATAAGCTGAAACAGTATTTTGCAGAAGTTATAGAAAAAACACAGATAAACTAAAATATGATTCTCTAAAATTGACAAAAAGTTGCAAATGAATGAAATCAGTATTTTCTGGAAAAAAATAAGAAATTAATTAGCTAGACACAATTCAGTAAATATCAAAGAATAGACAAACTAATATTATTAATATACAATAATAATAGTATTTTCAGATAAAAATAACAAAACAAAAATATATTTTGGGGCAGTTTGTCGTAAAAGGTCCTGGAACCATTACTTTCCATGAAAATAGTCCACCACATAAATTTTCCTACTCAGGTATATTTCTTACTTGACAAAGATGCAACTTTCAGAACCTGAAAAAAATTTGAATCGCTACATTTTTTTGATAACGATCACGTTAAAGAACAAAGTTTGGGTGACATAATTTTCGTTTTTAGTCCCTAGCTCCACTGCCACTGGTTTCAAAACCGATAAACTTCTTTGATGGTAATGATTACTGTAATAGCGATGATAAGAGCAGTGACATCATGAGTTGGCTTTAAGCAGCACATTATGACTCTATTGTTTTGTTTTAGTTTGTAAATTTCTGAAATGAGTACAAAAATAAGAATAAGTCATATTGCTGGCCACTCTTTAGAAACGACCATTCGAAGTTCTGTCTTACAACCATAAATTATAGGTATCTGCAGCTTCTTATGCTAATATAACATATGTAAGATGAGCCTCAATCAGTGTATGGTATAACATACGAAGATATTTTTCTGTCAGCATTTAATTCTGTACGATGCAAGCCTAACGTTCTTTAAAACACAATTGACATGGATGTCCCAACGTAAGGATCCAATACTATTCCAAAGTATTTTGAGTTACTGTTTTTGAACATTAATGTTGTGTAGCGTGAGGTGAAAATGAGAAAAAATGCTCAATTTTCTGCTATTAAACCACCGAATAATTTTGATAAAATCGTTTTTAATCACATTTTTCAATCACGGGGCCAGTCATTGCAATCATACAATGTTCCAGTATCATCTGGAAAACCAACACAATTTATTTGTAAAATATCGTTTGAATATATACAGGGTGTCCGCAAAGTTGGGGTTTTCCTTTACACGACGTGTAGATCTTGAAAACATAAGCAATTTTTCTTAGTACCATATACACCAATGCCTTAAGGGAACCGAGATAAAGGGCTCTGCAACATCAAAAATATCCGAATACCGTCCTGTAGCCGCGACATCGCCGACTGGTACAAGGACACTGGCTCAACCCGACGACAGAACTGGGTCGGGGTCAGTGTGTCAGGTCAGTATGCAACCTTCAACCGACGGTTACGGTCACGCGTTTAGAGGTAATCGCGTAGACGAGAATCCCTCAACAAGCACTAGAGACGTGGCTAGAGAAGTGCGGTTTTGTGAGTGGTTGTTGCATCAACATGACAATAATCCGGACTTTTTGAAGTGCATATTGGTGACAGACGAATCTACGTTCACGCGTAATGGGGTGAATAACTTTCGCAACACTCATGTTTGGTCAGTAGAAAATCCGCACGCTGTCCGTCGGCCACATGTTCAACAAACATTTTCGGTGAATGTTTGGGCTGGCATGGTGAACGGTATGCTCATTGGACCATTTATTCTCCCAAATCGATTGGACGGGATGCAATATCTAGACTTTTTACGCAACATTTTGCCTTCCTTGTTTGCCTGCGTCTGCTCGGTGGCGCATCAGCTGATTTCATTTTCTGTTGGAGCGGTATGATTTCGGGCAGAGACGTACTTAGCCCTTCTCGTCAACTGGAGAGTGAGTACTTTTTCCTTTATTTTTTTTTACTTTGTCGACCTCGTTTCACTACACATCACCTTTGTTATTTCAAGGGTAGTTGTTTCTGAAAAGGAAAACCCCAAATGTGCGGACACCCTGTATTAAATGGCAGTGAACCTAAGACTGTTCCTTGTGGGACACTTGATACAGATTTGATTGCTGAATGATCTGGATATCTGGACAGATTGTGCACGGTTGGATAGGTAATTTTCAGTGAATATGTCTTTCCTCTAAAACCAGTTGTTTCCAATGTTTCCAATAATACTCGTAATTTATGACACTGTGCCTAAAGAGATTTCTTTTTCAAAACTTTTAATAGGAGGGATTGTATCAACAATTTGATGTATTGGATTTAAAATCTTAACTATTGCGTCCATGTTTCGAACAATAGTTTATCGAAGGCTTTGTTTATATCAACAAAACTGTAATTAGAAGGAATTTTATCAGCAATTCAAAGCTTCTGCTACACTGGATATTATTGATATTGGACGAGAATTACTAACATCTGTTTTTTCCTAATTTATGCATCGGTATTATAAGCGTATTACCTTTTTGAAGGATTAAGAGATATATTACGGATTTAAAGCATTTGTAGAATAGGTAAACGAGTGGTCCTCGGCTGTAATTTTCTAATACTCGCCTTCAGTTCCATCGAATCCCGGACTTTCTCGATTTTTTAAAGACAGATCCGAATGACACTCTATATAGTTGCAATTTGTGTATGCATTTTGCTTGCTCGATTTTCCTTCTCTATATTTGATCAAATTTGTTGACTCGTCTCCTTTGCGCCGCAAGTCGCAGCTGTATTTACCCTCAAAATCAAACAAAACTTGACTGCGACAGACTTTCATGCATCTCTAGATAGCTGAAACAGGAGTTGCTGCGGGCTGTTACAAAATTGGAAGTTCAAACTTCACATCGAATGTGATATAACGAGTATGAAACGCACAGTTGATGGGATAGAGATTAATTATTAAGTTACTGGCTCTAGTAATAAGAAGTTTTGAGATGAACTCAAAACTCCTTGCAATGTAAACTAAAACCTGAATACCGGCGAGTGGCGACGATTTCTTTAATGGCTCTGGGATATACTCCATCGCCCAGAAACAAGTTTAAAATAACAAGAATAATTTGTTCGAAACCTTTTCGTAAAGAAAAAGTCAAATAAAACTAATCTAGTAGGGAAAGACACTACGAAATTTGAGGTTTTAGTCAAGGTCAGTCATTCTTCTAGATCAGGGGTCTATCAGGGCATTTTGCCATGTGTAAGAAGGATGAATATATATATATATATATATATATATGGGAAAAACAGAGGAAAACGCTATAACTACAACTATAACTATACAGGGTGGCGCATCGAAAACGAAACAGACGCATTTACTGGCAGCTCAGTTTTTTTTTAAAAACGCTCAGACCCGTCGATTTTGTTTTCGAGAGGGACACAAGTTTGGCAAAAAATCACGTTAGCACGTGCAGCCCCCTAAGCGGAGGTGACACCACCCCCCAAATCTTAAATGGAAAGGGGGATCGAGTGATACCTTATTGTAAGGGTATTTCGATTCCCTTTATAGTGATGTAAAATACATGAGCTGCAGTTCAGTAGTTTTGAAGATTATTTGATTTAAAGCTTAAAGTAGACTTTAATAGGTACATCAGATTAGTTTGTACTAAGCACTAAGCACTCCACGAACAAGGAAAAGTTGTGTTGGATAGTCTGAATTATCTAGAGAACGACCTAGGGCACTGAAGCTGCTTTAAGGTCCTTAAAAATACTCTGCTGATCCAATTTTTGAACTGTCTTAAGTTAATAGAACTGGAACAAGCATCAGAAAGATTGTTTTAAAATCTTGAAACCCTGATGACAGACAGATCTGGCTTTCAAAAGCTGTGGTAATAGCATATATCAAAGATGAACTTATGAGCAACGATGTCTGTGTAGAGGCATGTCAGTAATTACCATATTCTACAATGGACATCTACCTCTCTGCAACTGTATACTCAGCTGTAAACAAGTCCTTTACAGCTCGACCAAAAATCGCTAGACCGGCAACTATCCGACAATATTACGTCTCTCGCCTCGGATCAGTGGAAGGTTTCTGCTTTTATTATGTTTGTCCTGCAAATTGGGATGCTGTATTTGACTAAGTGAATGGGACAATAAAAGCGCCAGAGCGAGAGTGAACGTTCGAGCCCGGACTGCATGTCGCTTGCCAACGCCTGGAGCCCACCCGGGGACTTTTGTGTTTGATTTGACCGATGATTTCCCTAGATAAGCCTCATTGCTTTAGACGCTCCTCAGCTTCGGCTATTGCGCAGCGTAATTCACATAGAAAATATTTTATGCAACACTGTGGATGTGTCAAATACAGCGAATGAGCTTCAACATCCAATCAACAAATTTCAACAATGAAATGTTGAAAACAAAATATTGTCGAAGTATGAGATAACAGCTTGACCTTGAAACATCACCAGCTTATTGAGTATTAAGAAATTACATATAATTCAGTCAACATTTAAAGAAATGTTGGGTTTTTGAATAAAATTCATGTTTTAATTACTATTGTTGATTTTTTAGTCATGTTTATATTATTTTCTTCAGTTGATATGCGATTTTACTGATTTAAAATCACCTCCCGTGTTTTTTTTTCCTATAAACCTCTTGCCATTAAGCACCTACCTGATGACAGGCTTTACCAAAAATTTCATAGATATTGCTCGTTTTCAATCATTTACTTGCCGTTCATCTGAATCATTATGGCACCTTAGATTGATATTCCCACAAAGCTACCAGCAAACCTAAAACCTGCAAAAAAACTAGAAATTTACAATATTTTTCTTTTTCCACGAGTACACATTCTAGGTTATATAATTAGACATTATTTGGATAACAGCTGATTATTACATTTCAAACCTCCCCAACGAGTGACACATGTGTGGGATCCATCAACCCTTGGTCCCAGTCACAAAACATATACACTGAACAAAGTTTAATTCCATGCTATTCAATGACAACACGGTGACTTGTGTCGTTGTCAGAGGCCATTTTTTGAGGGTGCGACATGGTTGCCAGATTGTACATTAATATCCCATTTCACCCCCTTGGTCCCAGTGGAGTACGCTCCGCCAATTGTTAAAATGTACTTTACTATGCTTTATAAAGACTATTAGTGGAATTTTCCCCAAAATCGTTGCACAACCCTTGAAAAAATGCAAATGAAAATTTAAAATTATTTCCACGACGCCCCAAAATAGCTGCTGCGGTACCTCCGGTTATACATCTTGACGGTAGGGATCTTCGATACGATCCTATATTTCGAATTATCGATACTTTTGCTTCCCATACCCGATATTTTGGATCGATATTTTTATATACGACACTTGGGTGTATCGTGTAGAAGTTGTAATATAGAACTATGCCCTGTGCGCGCCCAATACAATTACAGACGTCTTTCATAACTCAAAGGCCCTTGATCTACCACTGATCTTGGGACGGCAATTGATATCCCAGACATGTTATAATAATAGAAATGAAAAGAAAATATAACAATGTTTGGAGATATATTTTCATAAATAGGTATTTTTGATTCTGACTTATAATATCTAGACGATAAATAATAGGTGGATGCGGATACTTTTACAAATATCGATGTTTTAGGACCCAGAAATGGAGAATGTGGTTTGTTTACATTTGGTGTGAATTTCTAGATCATAAATTGTAAAAAATTGTTTTTGATGTAATAAAAGATGATGAACCAGTTGGAATACGCTTTATATCCTTTTCTGCATAATAACAAAAGTTGCTACATTTCTACAAGTACGTATTATGTACAACACCCTGTACGTGATATACAGACAAAACTAGATTGCCATGCATAAACAATCGTCAAAAACAGTGAAAACATCCTACCAAATATAATAGCTAGGAAATCGACCTATTATTTGCCGCATTCCCATTAGTCCAAATTAAATAACTGACCGTCTTTTCTGAAATGCTAAAAATTTTGAAATTCTATGAAAGTTGTCCTAATTCTAAAGCACAAAGACATAATATTACATCTATAATGTACCCTTATTTATAAGGCAACCGTTTTTTCAACATTATCACTGATATTCAGAGTGCTTTGACAGCTTTTGCATTTCGGCAAGGTCTTTTCCTATTCATCCAAGGGACCGCTAAATATTAATGTTGGTGAAATTGGCTCTTGGCTACTATTTAAAATGATAAGAAGCAAACGCCTCTAATGCGGATCAAGCTCCATTTGTTCACAAGGATCTCCATTTATCTCTTCTAATTTCCCAATAAAAATTCACCTTGCCGCTTTGCATCTAGCATTCCGCACTATCAGCGCTTCGATCTAGTTTTCAGGTATTTTCTCTGCCAGTGGCGTGCAGGAAACCTTCTCAAAGAATAAATCCTCCGTTTTGACATTTATCCCTTTAAGCGGGGTTAGTATCTCCGTTTATTCTTCTATCTGTCATTATCTGTCGCAGCGGTTCGTAAGACCTTTGCACTTGGTTAAAGAATCGTGGGCTAGGCCTGTCAGGTCTGGTTACTCAGATACCAAAGTCAGAGAAGAAGAAGAAAGAAAATGAAGGAATGGTGAGAGAGCAAACAGGAGGAAGTGGGCGAGAGAAATTCGGAAATTTTAAATTGGTAAAAAAAATAATTTGGAGATTGGTTGTTGTAGAAAAATTGTACTTTTGTTGGATCTAAAGTTGTACGTGTTGCCAGTGGCTTGCTTCTTCTCTTCCACCAAAGTATTACCAAGGATTTCTGGTACCAAAACTTGGCATTACGGACATACCGACTGGGAGGGGCTCAGAGACTTTTTCTCTAGCTTTCCTTGGAGAGATGTCTGTTTCACTGACGCGAATGCGTCGACTGTCTGTTCTTCGATAACCGAAATTATCCACGTCGGAATGGAGGAATACATCCCTCACACAGTGAAAGTTCCTAAACCAGGGTCCAACGGCTGGTTCAACAAATCGTGTGACACTGCTCGCCAGCAGAAGATCAAGGCCCACAGAACCTACTTACAAAACCCCACTGTAGAGAACAGACAAGCCGACGTCGAGTCCAGAAACAAATATAACGAAGCGGTTCGCAATGCCAAAAACCAGCATGATATAAAAGTTAGGCACAGGGTAATGTCGCAGCGCAATGGTAGTCGGTCTTTCTGGACGCTGGCCAAGCAAATTGAAAAGAACTTCTCACACAGTAGCCTTCCACCGCTTACGTGTCAGGATGGAACTATTGTATTCGACTCAAAGGCCAAGGCGGAAGTGCTAGCCAAGATCTTTGCTACCAACTCCACCATGGACGTCCCCACCAACGCCCAAGTGCCGTCAATTCAAAGGGTTCCCCACACTATGCGGGAGGTAACATTCAGGCATAAGACCGTAAGACGAGTGCTCTTGTCGCTCGACATCAACAAAGCTTCTGGTCCGGACTTGATTGCTGCCATTGTACTGAAGAGATGTGCAGCGGAGCTTGCTCCAGTTCTTTCGCGTCTCTTCCAGATGTCTTATGAATCCGGCAACTTCCCAGAAAACTGGAAATTTGCTCATGTACAGCCCATCCCAAAAAAAGGATCTAAAACCGACCCTTACAACTACAGACCTATAGCTCTGCTTTCTGTTATAAGTAAAGTGATGGAGAGGTGCATAAGCGACAGGCAGTACGGTTTCCGGCACCAACGATCCACAGGGGACCTCCTAGCTTACGTCACGCAACTGTGGAGTAAACTCATCCAGTCTCATGGTGAGGCTCATGTCGTTGCTCTTGACATCACGAAAGCGTTCGATCAGCTGTGGCACGCTGCCCTCTTAAGCAAACTTCCATCCTACGGCCTACCAGAAAAGCTTTGCAGATGGGTGGCTGACTTTATCTCTGGCCGCAAGATATCCGTCGTAATTGACGGATTCTCCTCTTCATCCCACAACGTCAACTAGGGTGTTCCCCAGGTATCGGTCTTGGCTCCGACACTGTTTCTCTTACATATCAACGACCTCCTTTCCTGCACGATCAACCCAATCCACAGCTTCGCTGATGACAGTACCCTACATGCAGGAATTCAGAGTGACAAGCCGATCTCTGCCGCTGAGCTGAGAAGAAGACTAGCGACGACTTCTTCTCTGACAAGAGACCAGGAGGCTATCACTGCTTGGGGACGCAACAATCTTGTACAGTTCAATGCTTCCAAAACACAGAGTACTGTACTTTGACGAACAAAAAGTGTCCTAGCGCTCATACAGTTTCGATGGACGGTCGAGTTCTACCAAAGAGCCATTCATTTCGGCTGGCCGGAGTCCAGATCACCGAGGACCTGATCTGGCACGAACACATCTCTTCAATAGCTGCAGCTGCTGGGAAAAAGCTAGGCTATTTGTTTAGGGCTAAGAAGTACTTTTCTCCGCATGACCTTCTCACTCTATAAAAGGCCCAGATAAGGCCTAGCCTCGAGTATTGCTCACACATTTGGGGTGCTGCCCCCCGACTACATTGTCCATGCTCGATGCTGTCCAGAGGAGGGCGGTCCGACTGATCGATGACTCTTCTCTAACAGACAGTCTCGGGACTCTTTCGCACCGGCGGGCCGTCGGCGATCTAGCTCTTTTCTATCGCTACACCAACGGGCTTTGCTCCTCAGAGCTCTCTTCCATGATGCCGCCGCGCGATGTGCCTGCCAGACAGACCCGCCTGACTTCGGCGTCCCATCCTAACCGTGTCAAACTTCGTACATCCAGAACTGGCCGATACGACCGCTCCTTTGTCCCGAGGGTGTCTAGATTGTGGAACAATCTACGGGAGGAAGCTTTTCCCAGTTCTACTAACCTTAGGCAGTTCAAAAATCGTATTAACAAAATTTCTTTGGGATGATCATAGCAGCCGCGGTGTTCCGGCATTTAGGCTTCTGCCTGCGCGGCTGTTTCGATATAAAAAAAAAAACCTACCGTATGGCATCACCCTGAGTAGCGTCATCCGCCACTCCAATGAATAATGGAAAAGATACGCTTTTGGTTGATTTCAAACAATGATGCTGTTGAACTATGGAACATTGCATCAGATTATCTCCTCCAGTTACGCCTCTGGTCAGCCCGAGCGCTCTGGGCCGATATGCAAAACACACCTGACGTCTCGTTCTTATAACGCCTTTCCCTGCTATGTAAATATTAGATGTTTAGATGGCTGGATAAAAGCTTTTTGATTCTACCCTGCCCTTCGCCGTCCTTCCCTTCTCCTTGTTCGCCGTATTTGTTGAGATAGAAAAGCTGTGCTGCTTATTCGCCGGATAACGCGCATCGACAGCCACCGCTTGCTTGCTTCTCGTGCTCTTTGTGTGTCGATTTATATTGAATATTTAAACGTTGATATTCCAGCGATTTGCCTTTTCGGTATCTGTTTCGTCCTGTCGCACCGTTATTTGCCACTGGCTTGGCACTGTCGTTGTAGACGCGTTTGTAAACCGGAAAAACGTGACGTGTACTAGACGGTGGTGCAGACGGTTTTTGGAAGCGACAACGAATCCTGAGGCCTGAGCAACAACTAGAATTCGAGCACTCACAGTAACTCAATTTTTAAAATGCCTCCCCCCTGATCCGCCATTATTATAGAAGGTTCTTTGTATATATTTCCATGCATACATGCTATCTGAATTGTGGGCTTTGGGATCATATAAGTCTGGGAGGCACTGGGAAGCAGTTCTGATCAAATTTAAATTCAAATTCCTTCCGAGCACTACAGATAAGTATAGAGGGGAACACGCCATATGTATAACATAGAATGTTTAAAAAAATAAAGACAAACTAAAAAACAGATAAACTGAATGCAGAAAATTTAAGACGTGCATATGAGTGCCAAGTTAATGGACCTCCTGACAATTGTATTATTCCAGGTCATTCCACAAAACAAAAACACAAGGAACCCATCTATGCTGTCGAAGTTGTGTGTTAGGACGATCCTGTTAAGGAGCTTTTTGAAGAGAATAACGTTATCTATTTGTTTAACAGATTCTGGTAAATAATTATACAGGATGGCACATCGAAAACGAAACAGACGCACTTACTGGCAGCTCAGTTTTTTTTTTTAGACCCGTCGATTTTGTTTTCGAGGGGGACACAAGTTTGGCAAAAAATCACGTTAGTTAGGGTGACACCACCCCCAAAATCTTAAATGGAAAGGGGGGTCGTGTGATACCTTATTTTAAAGGTCTTTCAATTCCCTTTATAATGATATAAAATTAATGTACTTCAGTTCAGTAGTTTTGAAGATTTATTGATTTAAAGCTTAAATAAAACTGATACATCATCACTAGCGGAGATCAATACATTTGGCAGCAAAGTAATTTATAAATGAAGAATGAACTGACCCGTTAGGCAAGTAGGTAAATGTTGAAAATGGCCACCATGACTCTCCATGCAATAATAAAGATTTTGCTCAAAACGTTGCCGCAGATTTTGCAATATTTGAGGAGTAATTTGAAGGCACTCATTCACAATTCTTTGTCGCAGGTCTTCTAATGATGTTGGCTGAGTCGCATAGATTTTGCTGGGCGACTTTTCGTGAGTAGTTAAGTTAGGCTTATCTATGTAAACTTTGTTCTTAATCCTGTTATAATCGTGATAATGTGAGTTTTTTTGGAAAGTTCATTTATTTTTATAGTAGTGTATAGGATAGTAGTTTTGACAAATAGATTGAGGGACAGTCAAAAGAAGATATTTCTTGAAAAAGTCGCTATGGGTCGCCCTGAACAATAAATTTAACCTGTTTCTGATTACTTTTTTTTGGGTGACGAAGACTATGTCGATAGTTGAGGCCTGTACTCAGACAACGATATTATATGACAGGACCGAGTATATAAACGCAGTGAAACCTTACAATTTGCGCATTTAACTTTTCAAACCCTGTTGAGATGGGTTTCCCAGTTTAGGTGGCAATCCTCCTCTAAGCCTAAAAGATTTGTAGACAGGCTTGCCTCCTTACAGATCTTATTTTCATAGCTACAGTTCTATCGTGATTCATCATTAGATCGCTTAGATTACACCATTTGTCAAACTCTCGGAGCACGGTATTCACCCTCAGTTGCAATTATGTTTCAAATGCAGCGGAAACTACTGCAGTAGTACCATCCGCATATAAAAATAGTTCGGCTTCAGTGATGTGGTCGGGTAAATCGTTGATGATAAGCAGACAGAGCAGGGGTCGACAACACTACCTTGCGGGGTACCGATATCTTGATTATCATAATCGGACTCACTAATTTTAACAGCAAACCTACGATCTCATAAGTAAGAAGAAATAAAAAAAATAATCCTACCCTAGTATTACAGATTCAAGACGCTCTTCTGATAATAAAGCCACACGATCAGGGCTGGTTCGCAAGTTTTAAGGGTGATGATTTTATATCCTAGGAGCTTCATGACATGAAAAATACAGATAATAGAAAATATCACAATTTTTATTCCTTATGTTTCCACTGGAAGCAAGTCCTCGTATATGATATTTTAATTCCCAATCGATAGCCCTTAAAATAAGTAAAAAGGTAGCGCCAAAAAGACATGTTTGTTTATTTATTTATTTCCAACAGGTGAAACCCAATTACAGGAAACGCTAAAAAAAATAACAATTAAAAAGGCATGGTTCTTGGACCACACATTCTAAGATTGGATGATCTATAGCAGTCAATAATCGATGCACAACTGTCACTGTAAATATCACACGATTCAGTAACACAGTTCATGACGCAGCACATGAGATTAATTGGCGATTTTGTCATAACATTTGTACGGCCAGCTTGACAATAGAATGCCGTTTGTTGTCGACTTCCTAGCCTTGGAACGCGGAAACATATTTTTTCAAGTAAATTTTGACAGTCAATTTTATTGTGACTGAGGCCATACAAAAACGACAAAGCAAATATGTTTCGTCTTGTTGACAGTGAATCCAAATTGCACTATGGTCACAACCTCTTTCTGGATAAGAACCTGTGCATTTAAGGTGAAAATACTTAAAAGCTTTACGTTGAATGGCCTCAAGGATCACGACAGAATTTTGGTATATAGGAGACCAGATCAGAGTCGCATACTCTAACTTGCTCCTGAAAAAAAGTAAAAAATAAAGTCATTAATGTATCAACATTGGAGAAACCCTTCCAGTTTCCGATACAGAAACCAAGTAGTCGAGTGGCAGCCGACGAGATATTGAGTATATGCTCAGTAAACGTTAGCTTGGTATCAAAAATGACTCCAAGGTCTCTATAAGAGGTACATCTGTCTATAACCTGACCATTGATGCTATAGTTATCATAAATTAAATAGTTAACTTTTCTTGTATAAGTCATAACTTTGCATTTCGAAACATTCAGACTGAGACAGTTTCGTGAACACCATGACGAAATTAGAGCTAAGTCATCTTGCTACATGACGCAATCCTTGACTGTCTTGACTGACGTGCAGATTTTAAGGTCATCAGCGAAAAACAAATGGAAACACTTCAGTTCAAAAGACAAGTCATTAATAAATATTAAAAACAATAATGGACCTAGATTTGACCCTTGAGGTACCCCAGACGTGGCCCGATAGTAACTCGACCTATGACCACCATATTCGACAAATAACCTTCTATCCCTCAAATATGAATTCATGAGCGACAGCATTGCATCAGACATACCCACTGTTTTAAGCTTATCCAGAAGTGCATAATGATCAACTTGATCAAAAGCCTTCTGAATATCTGTGTAGATGACATCATCTTGTCCCTGACCGTCCAGTACTTCAGAAATGTACTGAGTAATTAGAGCCAAGCTGGTGACCGTAGATCTGCCTCTCATAAACCCATGCTGATTAATAGAGACTGCACCCATGACCTAGCAGTAAACCGTTTCATAAGCGATGATCTCAAACAACTTGCTGAAATTGCACAGGATTGCTATTTCGCGATAGTTGGAAATATCAGAGATATCTCCACTTTTGTGAATAGGACATATTTAAGAGGTCTTCCAGATATTTGGATATGTCTCTGATTTTAGAGTTAGGTTGAATATGGAAGCCAGCGGTTTCGCTAGTATATGAATGCAATCTTTAACGAAAAAACTTGGAATACCATCATATCCAGACGTCATTTTGTTCTTTAATCTTTTTGAAGCCCTAATTACGTTTTCTTCACTTATATTTTTTAAAGAAGTGATGTCGGTAGAATTATTTGTTGGAGGAGATGACCCTAGTAGACCAGACGGGATAAACACTATTGAAAAGAAGGTAGCAAAACTGTCCACTGTATCCTGAGGCGTATCGCAGACATTGCCGTTAAGCGTCATCCTTGGGGGAATTCTAGATTGCTGTTTTTTGATCTGGGCAAATGATCAGAATTTGCTAGGATCATTGACAATGGCATCCTCAACCGATTGCACGTAAGCGGAGTAGGCAACACTGATCTGGTTCTTAATGAGCTTCCTAAGATTACTGAACTGATCATAAGAAAACTTAGTACCGTCACGTTTCCAGTTCCTTCTTGCTATGTCCTTCTTCTTGATATTAAGTATAATTTCACGTGTGAACCGAGAAGAACTGGAAATTTTGCGGTATAATGATTTGAAGTTGAACAATGTTTCTGATTCACATCATGATGAAAATAATCAGAATACTATTAACAAATCGACAAGGAAAAGAAAGAAAACTGGTAGATGTAAGCAAACAGTTGCGACTTCCTTCTCATGAACAACAATTGTTCGAGGTTCAAAAGTTTTGAAAATATAAATGGAAATAATCAAAGAAATATTATTGAATATTTCAATTCATTGGGTAGTGTCAGCAAATATAGCTTACATTTGTCAGGGCTTATAAATGTTTATAATGTGAAACGAAGAACAAGCAGGAAATAAGAAGATGAGACTAATTTTCATACTACTGCATACAGCTTATAAAGTGAGGGTAAAAGATGAAGATATTAACAATAATGTTATAAAAGAAGTGCTTCTATGTTAAGTATTTAATGCACTTCATGGAATTATCAAAGAAAAGGTTGAATATCTACAAAAAAGCAAAAAAACAACAGAGAAAGCTGCAGTAGATGATAGAGGAAAACATGAAAATCGTAAAAAATTGCATTAGCGATTTAGGAAAAAGGTTTTAATCATATTAACTCATTTAAAGGAAGATTGAGTCATTACAATTTAAAAGACTCAAATATGATTCAAAAACCAAAGATTCTGATAACTGAATTGAACATTCATTGTTTTTATACTTGTTTCAAAATGTTTCACTTGGTTTTTGTTTAATTTAAATATGTACAATAATTAAAAGGTCCAATATCTAAAACAAAATTATACTAGATATAAAACATCTAATTAGTTCTAAATTAAAGTTACTGCATACTGTCATCTCAGTAAAAATAATACACTTTCAAACTCTCAATTACCATTTACATATCGATCGATCCCCATTTCATTTAAAAAATATACTATATTTGCATCCCTCAAAAAATAAAGCACTGTTGTAAATATACGATTGATTAGCACTCAAAACTCCATTACGTTTTTCGACGCAAATGTCCCGAGATGACGTGTTTCCAAAATTTTTTGTTTTGATGCAGTTGGCCACCACTTTGCAAATCCGATTGGGAGAAGTCTTATATAAATCGAAACATTTTATTCTGGTGGCCAAACCGTTATGTTCACTGACTCCGGGAAAACTATCGCGGAACTAAATCGGCTGCGAGCTAATGGCGTGTGAAATTGCTGCTGTAAAAATAGAAATTGCGTTATTGCCGTAATTCGCGCCAGCACAACTCGAATGCCCCCATCCTATCGGATATTAATAAAAATGCAAATACAGATATTACGGGAACGCAAAAATTTCCACGGCGAAAAACGAGATTACACCGTTTCCTCCGTGCCCCGGGACATTTTCTCATTTAATCTCAAATGTCTTATATTGTTCGACGATTTATATAAAAGCAAATAAAATGGCGCGTTCTCTTCTCCTCCGCCAAGTCTGCGAGCGAGGACCTGGTACAGTTAGCACGACAAAAAAAAATAGATTTGTTACCTACGAACTGTGAAAAGAATATAACGACACGAGGAGGCAGTCATTAAAAAAATAGAATCGCAAGCAGTCGATGTTATCAATTATTTGACTGACTGGAGTTTGTAATTTTGCCCAAATATGGTGCCTCTGTTGATAGTAGAGTTACTAATAAATAAATAAATAAATACCGTTTATTGCCCAACAGTTAAGAAAACCATTTACAGGACAATCCTAAGATAAATCAAAATAACAAGAACAGAAAACACATAAAAAAGCATCTAAAGAAAAAACAAACAAGAAAAAGAAGCAAAAAAAATATATTTCACTCAGGTGAGTAACGTATCATAAATTATCCAAAGAATCTCTAGCTATTCCCAGAATGCTGTTCAAACTGTCAGCATTGATATCACAATAATTTGATATAGCATTGAAAGTTTCACACATCACATATATGGGTGCCTGACACAATAAAAAGTTTTGGCTGAACGAGTTTGAATAGATGGAACACTAAAGTTTATTTGAGCCACAATCTCATTAGCATCAATTTGATTGTGCACTAGTTTATGCAAGAACATAACTGATGCACACTTCCTACTCAGTTCTAAAGACTGCACTTGAAACCTAGACAATAACAAACTTTCAGATATACCACGTTCAGCATATATACCGTCAACTTTGAAAGATAAAAATTTTAGAAACTTTCTCTGAACACACTCAAGAGAATCAATGTAGCAGTTGTGAAACGGGTTCCAAATTAACGATGCATATGCAGAATACAAAACCAACAGTGACGCTGGGCGGCTAAAGCTTCTACAGTTTGACTCACCTTTTGAGCTATTCGGAGTGAAAAATTAAGTTTATGGTCAAAAACTACACCCAAATCCTTCATTGAGTTATATCGATTTATGTAAGCATCCCCAATTTTATAATTAAATTTACAAGCAGAAGTTTTAATAATCCTGAATAATTTTAAATCATCCGCAAAGAGGAGCTTACTACAACTTAAATAATGCACATCATCAATAAATAAGGTAAACAATAAAGTACCAAGATTTGAGCCTTGAGGCACTCCCGATTCAGTTATATACTGGTACGACTTGAATCCATTAAAAGTAACATTTTGCTTCCTTAACTTTGAATGAGTGCTAAAGCTGATGAATGGAATCCATAATAAAAAAGTTTATTCAAAAGTATGCCATGGTCCAACCTGTCGAACGCTTTAGCAAAATCGGTATATACTACATCTAGTTGACCTTGCCGATCGACACATTCAATAGCGAACTGAGTGAAGATTGTTAAAGTAGTTACTGTGGATATCTCAGTAAGAAAACCATGCTGAAAAAAGGACAGAGATCTATCAACTGCGGAGTAAATTCTATTATGCAATATTATTTCCAGCAATTTGGAGAAATTCGTCAATATTACCACCGATCTATAGTTTTTAATATCAGCATTATTCGCTGATTTGAGAATAGGTGTCGCTCTAGAAAGTTTCGAAATATCAGGGAATGTGTTGGTTTCTATTGTATATTTTTAATAACGGCTTAACAAAGACATGAACACAATCTTTGACTATAAACGAGGGGATGTTGTCTGGGCCGGCCATTACTCTATTCTTGAGTTTTTTATACGCAGCAATAATCTCATTTTCATGAATGGCATTGAAAAGTATGTTAACCTGACTAGTAGGATTCCTGCCTGCAATAAGATCATTACGAGTAGATTGATCAACAAAAACACTAGTAAAAAAATCTGCAAATGCATTGACAGCACAGTGGGGATCGTTCAGTGAGACTTCAACATCATTTTACCAGAAATCCTAGTAGTTCGATTTTTTGTATGCATGAAACTCCAAAAATGTTTAGGATCACGTGTATAATTTTTATAGGCCACAGATATTTGACGCTTTACCTCAGATCTAAGACGTTTGTACTGTTCATGTAGATGGTTATTGTGACTTTTTTTGTACTTCTTGTATAACTTTGCTTGATGCTTGACTTTCCTAATAATTTCGCTGGTGTACCACGAAGGGTGCAGAGGGGCAATGTGAGCTGTGAAAGGAAGCAAACTAGCTACGTTAGAGATGGAGAGAAGTCACCCTTGGGCAAGCTAACCTTTCGAAGTTTCACTATTCCAGCTCCAGCTAGTTTATTGGTAACTAACCTCAATCTTATAAGACCCCACTAGCTACACGATCGTTATGAGTTCTTATAGTTGACGTTTAATGACAATTATCAATCATTTACTGTATTTCACCAATTAGCAGAGTAAAGGAAACATACTGACCTAAATGTCGCTAGCGAGCAGAATTCGTGAGGAAACGGCACTCCTATACACTGATACCGATAGTATAATTCAAAATTCATCTCTTTTTAGACCCTATACACTATTGCTATAACTTGTCATAACCAAAGTGCTCTATTTCCATGGATGGACCTGAAGATACTAACTGTGCTAGCTATGGACTATCCTTCAGAAACATGACACAATTTGGCATAGCTTTTGTATAGCACCAAGTACGAAAATGGAAGAAAGTAGCAAAAAACGTATCGTTAGCAGTGGCATACGGTTTGTTGTCTCTCCCTTCCGTACTGGTACCTAAGTATAACAAGAGATTGGCTACACGATGGAGATTGAAGGATTGATATAACCCGTTGGAAAAATTAATACTCTGATAAAAAATGAGAACGAAAACAGAAAACAGGACTGTCACCTTGAAGATTTGCACTGGATTCCAAGTATAATGGACAACGCTTTGCAAAATTGGAGCAAACTAAGTTAAACAAGTAAACAATATTTTTTTATTCCAAAGCCAATCGGTGGGGGTGAAATCTTCTCGAACAGTATGTATACACTAGCTTGAAGCCTAGAATTATCCTTGTCAACCGAAGGCAGTTTGAAACATCCACATACACTCGGGAAATTTATTTCCATGTCTGCTACGAATTGTTTTTTTTCAATATATTCCTTTATTTCTCTTGAGGATTTCGTGAGAGAGGAAAATAATGGTCTGACTCGGTAAGAAAGACAATCGTTCAATTTGATCCTAGTCCCTTTTCACTCCCTGGCTTCACAGTACGTCACAAAGTATGTCAATTTCACTTACCAGTACATGGATTCCAAATTGACGGAAAGCACGTTAGGTAAAAGGCCTAGAATGGAAATCGAAAACTTGTAAAAATATAAAAATTTCAACATGTCAATTCTTTTGCTCGTACGAAATTAGTATAATTAATTGTGGTCGGGATTTTTACGGAGTAGTAGGCCTATGTCCTCAAAATATCAATAAAGAATAAGGAGAATGAAGAATATGTATAAGATCATACCCGACCATCCAAAACAATAGCAATGTATACTAAGTGACATATAAATCCGAACACCCAGTTTAAATGGTTTTATTTTAATAAAAGTTGGTGAATGTATTTATCTTAGTGTAAATAACAAGTGAAAAAATTTTCAGCCTTATCAGTTGGACATTCCTGTTTTTATACTGCTTTTTTTTAATTCACTAACGCTCTAAAAATGAATATTTCCGCCGCAGTAAAGAATCAACGTTGGCGGATTTTGGTTTACGATCGGTTGCGATGCCTAGAATACGGAGACCTGTACGATTTCGTCCACTTAGTGAGTTTGATAGGGGCCGTATAGTGGGACTTCGGGAAGCTGGACTTTCTTTTCGGGCAATTGCAGTTAGAGTGCAAAGAAGTGTAGACACTGTGGTTAGGTGTTGTCAGGCATGGCTTCGAGAAGGCCGTACGCAAAGAGCAAGGGGCACTGGACGCCGCCGTAGAACAACAGACCGTGAAGATCGCCGCCTAAGATTATTGGCCTTAAGGGACCGTTTCTCCACTACCAAGTCCATTGCAAATGAATGGCTTGCAGAACACAGAAGACCTATTGGCATGCGAAGTGTTTACCGACGAATGAGAAGTTTTGGCTTGTTTTCATACCGGCCACACTGGGTCCTCCCTTTAACTCGAGAACACCGACATAATCGCCTTGAGTGGTGCTGACAACGGTCACTCTGGGATCAGGAATCGAACAGTATTGTCTTTAGTGACGAGTCTCGATTTTGTTTAGGCATGCACGATGGTCGTGCCAGGGTTAGAAGGCGACGTGGTGAAAGGAGGAATCACAGTTTTTTGTTGAAAGACATGTTCATCACACTTTTGGAGTTATGGTTTGGGGTGCTATAGCTTATGGTTCCAGGTCACCTTTAATCTTCATCAGAGGTAACATGAACGCGCAGCGTTATATTCACGAAGTTCTAGAACCCTATCTTTTACCCTATCTTGACACCCTGGCAGATCCAACTTTCCAACAAGATAATGCCCGACCACATGTTGCAAGAGTCACAACAGACTTCTTTCAACATAATGATGTCACATTGTTACCATGGCCACCAAGGTCTCCCGACTTATCCCCAATTGAGCACGTGTGGGATATGATGGGTAGGAGATTGCTCAATTTGCAACGTCCTCCTCAGACTCTAGAAGCACTTCGAGAGGAGTTGGTGGTTGCCTGGAATGAGATACCACAGGAGGACATTGACCACCGGATCAGAAGCATGCCTAGGCGCGTCGGAGAATGCGTAGCACATCAGGGTGCATCCACACATTATTAAAGGCCAAAGGGCTTTGAAGCAGTGCAATCATTTTGAAATTTTTATCATTTACTTATTATGCTTCATTAAGTACTTATACAAAATTTTATTAAAATAAAACCCTTTAAACTGGGTGTTCGGATTTATATGTCACTTAGTATATTTCATGATATACTACAATTTTCCAGCTCTAAATAAGGATTCGCAATTTTAATGTCCATGTTCAGCATCAGCGCCCCAAATTACGTCAGTATAAAAGGTTTCGTTCAGTCTTAACAGCATGGTACGAAAATTTAGACATTGAAGGATAACCAAGAAAACTCTCAAAATATTTTGGTCTGGACTAAGGCTACTTTTCTGGATAAATTTGACTCGTAGTTCATGAATTCCAAGACAGATGTGAAGCTTCTAGTCTTCTATTCATCATTGTCCGTCATAGCGGTCCGTGGGACCTTCGCTCTTTGTTAAAGTATCGTAGGTCAGTAGGCCTGTTAGGTCTGGTTGCCCAGATACCTGACGAAGTCAGGAAGAAAGAAAGGAAGGAAGGGGGAAGAGCAAAGAGGGTGAAGTGCGCCGGTTAAAGGGATGCTTTGCTATTGCTAACTGGTATTCGGTCAATTTGAATTAATCCAAAAATTAGTTTCGCGGTACAGGACTGGGCCACCAGTGCAGTGTCATCAGCATATAGATAGACTTCACAGTCGCTAGGGCAAGGGACATCATGCGTGAAAAGTGAGTAAAGGATTGGCCCTAGAACCGAACCCTGATGGGCCGTACTGTCGACAAGAAATTGTTAATTTTGATCCGGAATTTCCTACGTTCGAGAAAGGATTTCAAAAGTTTTAGGAGTCAAAATGGAAGGCCCTTTTGAATTAGTTTATAGAGAAGGTCCTTGTGCCACACCTTGTCAAATGCCTTCGAGGCATCCAGAAGCAAGATGCCAGTACTTTCGTTAAGGGTGAAGCCCCTGGTTACTCGCTCCACAAGCCTAACCGCCTGTAACTCCGTTCTATGCTCAGACCGAAATCCAAATTGCACGTCAGGAATCACATGGTGATCTGACGAGAAATTCGCAAGGTGACGTAGAATCACCTTTTCAGCGAGCTTAGACGGAGCAGACAGTAGGCTGATGGGTCGACAGTCCTGGGGAAATATCGAACCCGCCTTCTTTGGAATCATTATAACTGCCGCAGTCTTCCACGCCGATGGAAAGTACTGGGTCCTTAGCATGGCATTGGTAATAGCCAGTAGATAAGAAAGCAGCTTCAGCGCCTTATTAGTGATTTGATCCTCCTCAGGCGCTTTACGTACCTTGAGGTCTTTAATATGACCTTGAACACTGCTGGTATGCAATGCGGGATCTCGGGAGAAGCCGCTGATGTGCTGTGCAACTCTTCAGCTGAAGAATCTTCCGAAAAAGAATCTTCTGAGGAAGAATCACTAATTACGGCGCCGGGATCGCTGAAGACTACGCCCCCAGAACCGTGGATGTGCCGGAGTTGTTCTCGCTTTCCGTTTCTGAGCGACTTCGCCACTTTCCAGAGGAGTACTTGAGTCAAGCATCCCCGCCAGAAAGTCGTTCCATTGCTCATCGCGGAATTCATGGAGAGCATTTCTTACTTCATGACCAAGATTCGTCGCTCTGCAAATGTCATCAGGATGACAAGACCTTTTCGCTTGCTTAATTGCAGCCCTTTCGCCAGAAATTTTCTGACGAATATCTGCAGGGAGAAGCTGTGAAGCTATGTAGGTCCAGTATTTCCATCGAAATTTCAAGGTTGAAGTTTAATATGTATCATATTAATTTTATAAAATATAGATACATCCAGTGTAACTTGCATTGTCGAGACGAATCCAAGACCCTATAAGTCAAAATCAATCAAGCTGAAGCCCGAGAAATGTAATTTTTTTGATACACACCCACGCGCAAAACACAATACCCTCCTTTTAAGGCAGTCAGGTAAAAAACCAGGAGCACGTTCTAGGGAAGACATTATAGTTTTTTTATAAAATAATTAGATTCACTATATTTTGCAAGGTAAAGTAGCTATGAAATATTAACTTCATAGAAGCCCCTAAAATAAAAATACGAAGAGAAACATGCATTTATTTCGCATTTTCAAGTATCCATATATGTAGGGAGAATAAATACATGAAACTGGATGTTGGTCATTTCTCTATAATAATATTATGTTGCGCGTATTTTCATACGAATAAAAATATTCACGTTAACAGTTCCTGCAGCCAGCTATTATTTTTGTTGTGTTTTTCGTTGTAATTTTCAGTTCAAATTATTATAATGTAACACAAGGATGCAGATGATACATATTTGCAATAATGTGAACTTTTTTGTGTGAATCCGTAAAAAACATTTGTGGGTTGTGAATAGCATTGCATACAATGATGCAGTGAAATATTAGCATATTAGCGTCAGTGTTACTCAATTTCTATTTGATCTCATTGTATTTATTATTATTTTATTCATTATTCAATATTGATCTGTATTCGTAGTTGTACACTAACTTGTGATTTCATGAGAAAGAAATATTTCTACTTTAGTCAGAAACAAATCTATATATATATATATATATATATATATATATATATATATATATATATTTAAAAAACTTGTCATCTATCTCTTGAATAACTTCCAAATTTGGAAGTTTGTGGCTCCGTAATTTCCGTTGTACTGGAAAGTATTGATCACGGTGTTGTGGAGGTTAGGTTTCGATCAGAAGCCGCTGTGGCAGCAGAAACTCGCACAGGCCGCAAAACTTGGCATTACGGACATGCCGACTGGGAGGGGCTCAGAGACTTCTTCTCTAGCTTTCCTTGGAGAGATGTCTGTTTCACTGATGCGGATGCGTCGACTGTCTGTTCTTCAATAACCGAAATTATCCACGTCGGAATGGAGGAATACATCCCTCACACAGTGAAAGTTCCTAAACCAGGGTCCAACGGCTGGTTCAACAAGTCGTGTGATACTGCTCGCCAGCAGAAGATCAAGGCCCACAGAACCTACTTACAAAACCCCACTGTAGAGAACAGACAAGCCGACGTCGAGTCCAGAAACAAATATAACGAAGCGGTTCGCAATGCCAAAAACCAGCATGATATAAAAGTTAGGCACAGGGTAATGTCGCAGCGCAATGGCAGTCGGTCTTTCTGGACGCTGGCCAAGCTCTGCTTTCTGTTATAAGTAAAGTGATGGAGAGGTGCATAAATCGCGAGCTTCTGGACTACCTCGAACGTCACAGCTTGATTAGCGACAGGCAGTACGGTTTCCGGCACCAACGATCCACAGGGGACCTCCTAGCTTACGTCACGCAACTGTGGAGTAAACTCATCCAGTCTCATGGTGAGGCTCATGTCGTTGCTCTTGACATCACGAAAGCGTTCGATCAGCTGTGGCACGCTGCCCTCTTAAGCAAACTTCCATCCTACGGCCTCCCAGAAAAGCTTTGCAGATGGGTGGCTGACTTTATCTCTGACCGCAAGATATCCGTCGTAATTGACGGATTCTCCTCTTCATCCCACAACGTCAACAGCACTCTACATACAGGAATTCAGAGTGACAAGCCGATCTCTGCCGCTGAGCTGGAAAAAAGAAGACTAGCGACGACTTCTTCTCTGACAAGAGACCTGGAGGCTATCACTGCTTGGGTACGTAACAATCTTGTACAGTTCAATGCTTCCAAAACACAGTACTGTACTTTGACGAACAAAAAGCGTCCTAGCGCTCATACAGTTTCGATGGACGGTCGAGTTCTACCAAAGAGCCATTCATTTCGGCTGGTCGGAGTCCAGATCACTGAGGACCTGATCTGGCACGAACACATCTCCTCAATAGCTGCAGCTGCTGGGAAAAAGCTAGGCTATCTGTTTAGGGCTAAGAAGTACTTTTCTCCGCATGACCTTCTCACTCTATACAAGGCCCAGATAAGGCCTAGCCTCGAGTATTGCTCACACATTTGGGGTGCTGCCGCCCCGACTACATTGTCCATGCTCGATGCTGTCCAGAGGAGGGCGGTCCGACTGATCGATGACTCTTCTCTAACAGACAGTCTCGGGACTCTTTCGCACCGGCGGGCCGTCGGCGATCTGGCTCTTTTCTATCGCTACACCAGCGGACTTTGCTCCTCAGAGCTCTCTTCCATGATGCCGCCGCGCGATGTGCCTGCCAGACAGACCCGCCTGACTTCGGCATCCCATCCTAACCGTGTCAAACTTCGTACATCCAGAACTGGCCGATACGACCGCTCCTTTGTCCCGAGGGTGTCTAGATTGTGGAACAATCTACGGGATGAAGCTTTTCCCAGTTCTACTAATCTTAGGCAGTTCAAAAATCGTATTAACAAAATTTCTTTGGGATCATCATAGCAGCCGCGGTGTTCCGGCATTTAGGCTTCTGCCTGCGCGGCTGTTACGATAAAAAAAAAAAAATTAATCCAGTCAGTCTTTGAGATGTTTACCAAGAAAGCGTATAAAACCACACTTAATTCATATTCGGGTCTCGATAACGGAAGTAATATCCGATTTTGTTGTTACTAAGCGTCTTACAGGTGGTTCGGTCGGCGGTTGGGGAGAAATTTTACCTCCGACTATCGCGCTCATAACACCTTAAGTACTTGGAGCACCCCGTACACGATTTCATATACAATGCGTTCGTGGAATAATTGTTTCTCTTTATAAACTATTTATGATATTTAGGGTGGATTTCACCACGATTATCACATCAGCAGCCCGTTATTCTCCAACTATAGGGTAACAGTCTGTCTAATATACCGAATGAACTTCAAGTTCCAATCAACAAATTTTAGCAACCAATAGCTATGAAATGTTGAAAACAAAATACTTTCAAAGTGTGAGATGACAACTTGTCATTGAAACATCACCATCTTATTGAATATCAAGAAATTACATAATGGTTTAGTAAAAATTTAAAAAAATGTTCGATTTTTGAATAAAATTCATGTTTTACGACTTTATTCAACATTTCAGTGGAAATCACTGATATTCAGAGAGCTTTGACAGCTTCCGTCAAATTATATTTCGACAAGGTTGGTCCAACTGACCGTCAAATATTAATGTTGGTGAAAATGGCCCTTATAATACCTTTTGTTTCTCAACATCACCGCTCTTCAAGTAACTATACGTGTACAGCCAGGCACAATGAGACAATAGAGGATACCCTTGGAAAACTCATTCCAGGCACACCTTTCTTGCCTCAGTCCCCTTCTATTTGAATAAGAAGAAACTCGATAAGAACGACGGGAGTCCTCGGAATTAATGAACAACCAATAAAATGGAGGAACCCTGTTCGATCCCGGTTCACACCGGAACTTTAGCAATTAACCCAAAAACAATATCGCATCGGTAGAGCGGGAGACTGTAACCCGTAGACGTCGGGGCTTATTGTGTCTTAATCAAATACAACCGTTCCTCAATTTTGGAAAGCGATTACTATCCACGAAATTAATTTAAAGTAGATTGGTTGGATTTGTATAAGTTGGAACGAGATTCCGTGCCTATTTTTACATTGGTGAACTCCTCCAGGAAATAGCGCCTTGAGTCACCAGCGATTCTATATCTAATTGTTACAGGATATGACCATATCTGAAAAGTACTCGAATCAAAAGCGATTACGTGGACAAAATATTTGAAAGTTTCTTTTCCATGTAATGATAGATCAACAAACGGAAGTTAAGATTTACTCCAAATTGAACGTACTAGTCCAAACATCTGCAAAAGACCTGCTTATGCAAGATCATCGAGTGGTACCAGTGCGTGCCTACAGGTTTTAGTACCGTAAATAGCGATTTCTGAACGAGATCACGTCGATATCATCATATCTTATAACTTTCCGTCATCTTTGTCACATAAATTGGCTTAGAATATTCCACAACTACAAAGGTGTGTGGAAGCCTTCCGGCACTGCAATTTGACAACTGTCACAAGTCCGGTTCTTAGGGAAAATTTGAGCTGAATGCCTAA
Organism: Acanthoscelides obtectus; assembly: GCA_963669975.1. Classification (NCBI taxonomy): domain Eukaryota; kingdom Metazoa; phylum Arthropoda; class Insecta; order Coleoptera; family Chrysomelidae; genus Acanthoscelides; species Acanthoscelides obtectus. The sequence continues at coordinate 75,381,297 of CAVLJG010000009.1, forward strand.
AACAGCATTTTCGTCAAGAAAAATTGCTTGGTTTTAATTTACTTAGAAACTATATGATACGAAATCATTTGATCTATCATTATACGTATATCACATATAGTTTGTGTCCACCAGTACCAATCACTGATTTACAAATTCCACAATCAAATAATGCAAAGTATCTCACAATCCATTTAGATAGAAGATGGCAAATGCACAATTTCTCAAAAAGGAAATAAATGGACGTCAAACTCAAAGAGACGTATTGGAACATTGGGAGGAAATTCCTCTATAATGACTTGTAACCATTTTGGACGTATGACATCTAGTTATGCGGTTATGTGGCTCAGCGAGCAAGAGCAATATTGCCGCCCTTTAGTGATTCCAGAACAATGACCAGAGAATTATCGTCGGCTAGCCATACAACGTTTCTAATGAGATGATTCATCGAGATACACCTCTGCCTGCCACCAAGGAAGTGATCCACGACTTCAGTGTTAGATACAGTGAAATGGTTGGAGCACCCCCGAATGTGTTAGCAATCCGATTATATACAGTGACAAAAAAGTTTAGCACCTACGTATGTTTATCCGATTTCGATTTCAATAATTTTCAGGTCATCGATAACCTAAAGTGATAGTCTAAAAATAAATTGAGTATAGGTTTAGATCACTTATCAGAGTGATACCCTGCATCTCCTTTTTTTTAGTTTAGATTAGGAAAACGTGCATATTGTCCATGCGGACAGATTGCTGCTTTCTCTTAGGAGTTGTATAAAAAATGCTTAGTTTGAAAAATATTACTTTAAACTGAGATACGGATGTATTTGTGGAATATTTGAAACTGTACTAGTATGGCAGATCCAAATCTCTTGAGATCCACGCAAATGTATCTGTCTGTCAGTATCGCAGTATATGACTTGCCCCCGTAATTTTTTTTTCAATTCCCTTCTTGAACAATCTCTGAGTCTTTACACGAGTTGATCCATACTCTACAATAAATCATATCCGCCTTACACACCACCTTCGCTGCAATTCAATAAAAGCCCTTTAGACAATCTATAAAGCGAAAAACCTGCCTCGTCGGCGACATATTTTATGGTAGGCGATTTCCAACCCTGTAGCCCCCGTTTCTTGTATTGCCTTATTGCACACAGCACTAGAAAAGGAGCAATATATTTTGAAGGAGGAAAATGTCTTAAAAACTCTTTCCAGGTTATGGAGCTCACAAATTTTCGATAAACTAGTCCTAAATAAGAAATATTAGACACTTATAGATTTTGCTCTGCCGTTAAACTTTTTATTAGCTGTTGGAGGGATTTAAGCCTTTTGTCTACGGCGGATAGTGCTTTTACAGCTGAAAGGGGATTTCGTGCCGTGGAAGTTTTGATTTTGTCCTATTTATGTGTTTCAAGTGCCTCTTATAAGAAAATAACGGGCTTAGCTCTGAGGTACGATGGAAATTTCATATAAGTGTATGCAAAGGAGTCATCCTTCATCACCTGCAAATAATATGTAGAGATTGAAGGTCCAAATTATGAGCAGCCACTCGGATAGTCTGGTTCAGAATTACGTGGCTCTTTCCTAGCAGCTGCGATGCCAAGTCGCGGTAGCAAGTTGATTCTGGGACGCGAACCAGCTAGTTAGTGGATATGCTGATCTGCTAATTGGTCCAGGATTGGTCTGGGGGCCGCAAAACCTGCATAAAGCAGCCTATTTACGAATTAACTAGGAGCAAACTTCCAAAGTAATAGACTGACGTGTCGGAGCTAAAGAATGCTCGTACCACAAGTCTTTTTTTCAGAAAATTTGCTTGGATATAAGGTTGACATGGAGGCTTTAGTGGGGTCTTCTATCAGGAACTAGTTATCTACACTAACGTATGGCAACCGTACTAGTGGTTTTACTTGGCCATGGAATCGTGGAGGTCTATCACTTTGAAAACGACTGGAAAAGCTTCAGATGTTATATTAATCATTAGTTTTTTATTGATGAAATCATTTTGGCAGGTAAATTATGAACCGTTCTGCATGAAACTTGAAAACTTGAAATTTTTAAAAATCTAGGAAAGCTTCCGAATTTTTAAAAATTTTTAAAAATAAGAAAATTTTTATGATTCCAAAATTGTTGGAAACTTGCAAATATTTGAAAATCTGCAAAAACCTCAAGCTCTTGAAAAATTTGGAAAATGAAAATTTGGAAAATGAAAATTTGGAAAATTCGAAAGATTCCAAAAATTTTGAAAACCTTGCAAATATTTTAAAATCTTGAAAAACCTCAAGATCTTATGGATCTTAAAAAGTCAAAATTTGAAAAACATTGACAATTTCCAAAATTTTTTTCATAAAATTTTTAAAAATTGAAAATTTTCAAAGCCTTGTGATTTTTAAAAATTTTGAAAAACATCAGAATCTTAAACATTTTGAAAAATGAGAAAAATTTGGAAAATTCGAAAATTCTGAAAATTCCAAGAATTTGGCATAAAATTAGAAAACCTTGAAATTTTAATAGTACCAAAAATTTTGAAAACCTCACAAATATTTTAAAATCTTGAAATTTGGTAAATTCGAAAACTTTGATGATTCTAAAAATTTTGAAAACTTTGCAAATATTTGAAAATCTTGCAAAAGCTCAAGCTCTTGAAAATTTTGAAAAATTTTCATGATTCCAAAAATTTTGAAAACCTTGCAAATATTTTAAAATCTTGAAAAACCTCAAGATCTTATGAATTTTGAAAAGTCAAAGTTTGAAATATATTGATAATTTCCAAAAATTTTTTCATTTAATTTTTAAAAACCGAAAATCTTCATGTCGTAATTTTTAAAAATTTTGAAAAACACCAGAATCTTAAACATTTTGAAAAATAAGAAAAATTTGGAAAATTCGAAAATTATGAAAATTCCAAGAATTTGGCATGAAATTTTAATGGTAACAAAAATTTTGAAAACCCTGCAAATATTTTACAATCTTGAAATACCTCAAGATCTTACAAATTTTGAAAAATAAATATTTGAAAAATTCGAAAATTTTGGTGATTCCAAAAATTTTGAAAACCTTGCAAATATTTTAAAATCATGAAAAACCTCAAGCTCTTGAAAATTTTTGAAAAATGAAAATTTGGAAAATTCGAAAATTTTGATGATTCCAAAAATTTTGAAAACCCTGCAAATATTTTACAATCTTGAAATACCTCAAGATCTTAGAAATTTTGAAAAATAAAAATTTGAAAAATTCGAAAATTTTGATGATTCCAAAAATTTTGAAAACCTTGCAAATATTTTAAAATCATGAAAAACCACAAGCTGTTGAAAATTTTTGAAAAATGAAAATTTGGAAAATTCGAAAAGTTTGATGATTCCAAAAATTTTTAAAACCTCGCAAATACTTTAAAATCTTGAAATACCTCAAGATCTTACAAATTTTGGAAAATAAAAATTTTCTGATTCCAAAAAATTATATAATATAATATAAATAATATTTAAAAATCTTGAAAAACCTCAAGATCTTATAAAATTTGATTGTCATAAAATTTGCTAATCTTGAAAATTCTTAAAACCTTGAAATTTTTTAAAATCTTGAAAAACTTCAGAATCTTAAACATTCTGAAAAATAAGGAAAATAGGGAAAATCCGAAACTCTTTTTATGTCATGAAATTTGAAAACCTTGAAATTTTTGAAGACGTTGGACATCAGTATCTTAAAAGCATTAAAAAATAAAGGGTACCTTGGTAATTTTGAAAATCGTAGAAAATTTGACAATACTAAAAAATTATAAAATGGAAATTTTGAGAATCTTTGTTTTCCTACAGGCAACCGCCACCAACAACCGCAACCTACCATGAGCGGCTCTTCCCGCTCCCCTTCACCTCCCGGACCTACACTTCCCCATTCCATGAGGCGGAGCTTTGCCAGCGACATCAGCCAATCATGAGGCAGCAAATCAGGCGGCGGCACCGCCCCGACCACCACCGCCCCCGATGAATATTTCGAGGTCGAAGAGCAGTGACGGTGGTTAACTCGTTCGCGGCGCAGGGTAAAGAGGAATAACAAGGTACTAGTTGAGATGTCGGGATGACCGTTGGAATTGCACTACTTTTAAGACTTACATGACCATTTATTTTGCTGGACACATACCTGAAATAAGAAGAAAACTTGTTAGTTCTATATGTTAAGTACTTTTACGCTAATAGAATCAAGATTAAAAATACAGAAGAAGAAAGAAATAGGGTCAAGGAGACACCCAAGGTTAGATTATCAAATACAGAACACATGACATACTGGTTTTCAGAACATTTGCAAATGATTGGAAGAAGAGAGAATACTTTAGATATTAAGCTAATATTTTTGCTTATAAGCTCTCAAAGGCTGTGCTAAGTCGATCTAGCTTAAGCTAATCTGCGAGGTTGCTCGAGTATTGCAGTCAATTTTAATTTATCTGGATTTATAAGACTTGACTCTCTAAATACATATACTCTGCGCGTATCCCTATTACCTATGTATACCCCTCTAACAAAACGAAATATCAGGAATATCCGGCTACAATCCTCAAAGCACAAGCTCACCGCAAAGGATACATATATATCGTTTGAGTTGTGAACGTTTCACGATCTTCTCAAAGGATAGATAGTTAATCTATCCTCCTTGTTTCATATCAAAGCAGGTGTGTTCTTGGATCCCTTGCGTGCGGTTTCGAAGTAAAGGAGACAGCAGACAATAAATTGCACTTCGTCGAAAGCGGATTACGGTATTTCTGGTAAGTAGTCCATGCTTTATTCTATGTTGGCTTTGGTATGATGTTCGAGAGGAGCTGATACCAGACTTATTCTGATAATATGTGTAATACTTCAATCTAAGCTTTCGATCCAGTAGAGCGTGTACTGCCGTTAGATACTGTTCCTAAAATTGTGGGTAAGCAAAATGGTTTTTGCTATCATTGGGGCTATGGAAATCATTCTCCTGGTACTACCGAAAAAAGTTCCAGTTCCAGACTGAGTAAGATCTTATGATTATATATGATATGATAGTATATGAATATATCCTATATATACTAAGTGACATATAAATCCGAACACCCAGTTTAAATGGTTTTATTTTAATAAAAGTTGGTCAATGTATTTATCTTACTGTAAATAACAAGTGAAAAAATTTTCAGCCTTATCAGTTGGACATTCCGGTTTTTATACTGCTTTTTTTTAATTCACTAACGCTCTAAAAATGAATATTTCAGCCGCAGTAAAGAATCAACGTTGGCGGATTTTGGTTCTTGACATCCTTTACGATCGGTTACGGTGCCTAGAGTACGGATACCTGTATGATTTCGTCAACTTGGTGAGTTTGATAGGGGCCGTATAGTGGGACTTCGGGAAGCTGGACTTTCTTTTCGGGAATTGCAGTTGGAGTGCAAAGAAGTGTAGGCACTGTGGTTAGGTGTTATCAGGCATGGCTTCGAGAAGGCCGTACGCAAAGAGCAAGGGGCACTGGACGCCACCGTAGAACAACAGACCGTGAAGATCGCCGCCTAAGATTATTGGCCTTAAGGGACCGTTTCTCCACTAACAGGTCCATTGCAAATGAATGGTTTACAGAACACGGAAGACCTATTGGCATGCGAAGTGTCTACTGACGAATGAAAGTTTTGGCTTGTTTTCATACCGGCCACACTGGGTCCTCCCTTTAACTCGAGAACACCGACGTAATCGCCTTGAGTGGTGCAGACAACGGTCACTCTGGGATCAGGAATGGAACAGTATTGTCTTTAGTGACGAGTCTCGATTTTGTTTAGGCATGCACGATGGTCGTGCCAGGGTTAGAAGGCGACGTGGTGAAAGGAGGAATCCACAGTTTTTTGTTGAAAGACATGTTCATCACACTGTTGGAGTTATGGTTTGGGGTGCTATGGCTTATGGTTTCAGGTCACCTTTAATCTTCATCAGAGGTAACATGAACGCGCAGCGTTATATCCACGAAGTTCTAGAACCCCATCTTTTACCCTATCTTGACACCCTGGCAGATCCAACTTTCCAACAAGATAATGCCCGGCCACATGTTGCAAGAGTCACAATAGACTTCTTTCAACATAATGATGTCACATTGTTACCTTGGCCACCAAGATCTCCCGACTTATCCCCAGTTGAGCACGTGTGGGATATGATGGGTAGGAGATTGCTCAATTTGCAAAGTCCTCCTCAGACTCTAGAAGCACTTCGAGAGGAGCTGGTGGTTGCCTGGAATGAGATACCACAGAAGGACATTGACCACCTGATCAGAAGCATGCCTAGGCGCGTTGGAGAATGCGTAGCACATTAGGGTGCATCCACACATTATTAAAGGTCAAAGGGCTTTAAAGCAGTGCAATCATTTTGAAATTTTTATCATTTACTTATTATGCTTCATTAAGTACTTATACAAAATTTTATTAAAATAAAACCATTTAAACTGGGTGTTCGGATTTATATGTCATTTAGTATATTATACGTATATAAACAAGGTGACAATATTCTAGAGCAGGCAGTATCTACAACAATCACATTTAAGGTTCCATATCATTAAGCGTCCTTTACTTAAGGTACCTTGTACCTTTTTGTGCTACTGACATCACTGATTTAGAATAGAATAATAACGTCGCGGCGTGGTGTCATTTCTCGGTCAATACTCAATTTCAAGCTTTATTGACATCAGTGTATTTTGTCTCAAGAATTTAGTGTAATCATATTCCAACGGGAATGATCTAAGAAAATTCTCTTAAGACAATCCATAAAGGATTAAACAACTCATCAAAAGACGTGGTAGATATTCTGAAAGGAAGAAAGGGTGGCGTACAAAGTACTCTGGTACTGGTACTGGTACAGCTTGAGGCCAGTAAATCTTTATATGTATGAATTGTGCTACCCTTAATGCACAAAGCTTCAATTAGATAACATTAACTTCTCCAAAGATATTGTTTAGTGATATTTCAGAATTATTCTTTCTACAGACGTAATCATCATTGCGGAGGGGCCATACGAACAAATAAGGTAAGGAGCCATTTGGGAGCGATGTGTTACAGAAATATTGTCAGCTTCTTAATCACCCTGTACACCTGAAGAGAATCCTTGATATTCATCTTCTTTCTATCATTTTTTTTAACTTCCTCTGATATTCTGAAATCTACCTTAACATAACGAAGACGATTATGGACGGACTACCCGAAATTGTTTGCATAAGATAAAAGTAAGTATTTGTATAGCCTGCCTTTTCACTAGATCGAACATTTGTGAGTTACACACTAATGCAGGTATACTTGAACATGCACAATCACTATCGTAGGAAAGTCAAAAAAGTGTTGAATTGCTATTAATCCGAGATGGTGTACTGGGGAGGTGATTCATTATGGTTATTCTGTAGTAAAATGTTGTAAGATTATCTATTAGATGCAACGATCAGCCACAGCTGTAATCATAAGAAACGTACTTTGAAGCTTTCAACATGAATACTACAGAAGTCTCGTCAATATCCTCTAGTTGATGGATTTTTCAATCTTGAGGTACTAGGTCTGAATAACTCAAATCCTGATAGATACTGAAGAATGTGGACAGTAAAACATTAGCCGGTTAAAGGATAAGTCTGCAGCAAATACTTGTAATAAGATAGCACTGGGGTTGAAGCAGCCACATGAAGAGAAAATATAAATTTAGAGCTATTTATTTTTATGAGAGAATTAGAGGAACCTATAGAGACGACCACAGTATGCAATAATGAGGATAGTTTTTCCTAATACAATGATGCAACCGCTTGACTCTCAGCATCAGTTTGGAAGCAGTGTCATTGACATCTGAGTCTCCTAGTATGAAATGTAGGGATAAAGAAACAAACTATAGCTGTCCTTCCCCTAATCCAGAATATTTCGCTACTTCAAAACGAATCAAAAGCCTCCAACCCTACTGTAACGCCTCTATCCTGTTTTGCAGTGACAGAAAAACGTTGGTGCTGCTTTTGGCGACAGCAACAATGCCTGTCATAAACACGTACACATCCCTATTAGTGCGTTTTTTACTTTGTTTCCTCGAGCTTACTTTTCATGTTGGCGAGCGATTCTGTGTTCGAGTGCGCTCAGAATCTGAAAGCTCCTTTGTCCCTTGTTACACGTTTTGCGACCAACCGTCACTGTCGCATGCTTTCGACGTTTGGGACACAGCGGCGTACAAGGAGTGGAAACAGGGGAGTCAATGTGTGCGTCTAGCTATGGGGCTGCCGAATGATTTTTGATGGATGAAATTAGATACAATTTGATGCAACGGCCAATCTTACCAGTATCCAAGGTCCGATATGTTTCTGTGAAAAAACTTTTTACAGGAAAGTATTATACCACATCTAATTTCTTAAGGAAAAATACCTTAGTAAGTTTGGTACAATTTATGGCAAAATTTGTAGACATAAGCGTTGAACTAAGGTTGTCTATAGACAACCGCAAGTGCTTTTTGAGTTTTCAAAAAATCTGCGATCTAAAGTGTATCTAACGAAGCTACAAAGTAATCGTAAATAGTGGTTGATTCGTGATCAACGCGTGATCGGTAGCCATGGCGCTCTGTCGGTCTCTTCCTGATTGGCTTGTAGCGACGAGCCTCCAGACAAAGTCGCACGGTTGCCACGCTCGGCGAGTTTTCGCCAGAGTGGTTGATCACATTCGCATGGATCACAAATCAATCTGTTGGTGCAATACGTGCAATAACTGTTGTAAAGGACATTATATAACAATAAATGGCATCACAAAGGTATATTCCAATTTGATCTGCAGCAAATTATGAACGGCATATACGGAGATGCGAAAACAAGCTCAAAAAGGTGAAGAAAATTTTTGTGCAATCTTTATAGTTAAATTTTTCCTAAGAGCTAGCATCAGTGAGGGAATTTTTTTCTATTGTCTTATTTTTCACATTAATGCGATGTCGAGGTATGTGGCCCTATCGCAATTGAAAATAAGGTTTCGATAATCCTTCCATAAAGTTTCGATGAGTACATCTGAAATAACCTTGAGATATTCTTCAGGGAAATACAAAAATCTCCTTTTGTGTTTTTTTGTGCAGATTTATCTATTAAAATCCTATCCGCAATCTATTTTCCGTGCACACACCTTCAACCGAATGTATGCCATATATGATATTACCGTTTCCAACTTTCACCAAGGTTAATAGGAACCATAACAGCTCCCTACCCTTCCCCCCTATAAGAATATCGATTTGTAGCCTCACATTTCAAGGTTAGACTTCTTGTAATGTTTCTGTTCAACATTCGGCGATTTCTGACAATTTTCCCAATAAAACATGATCATTGTGACATTAAGCCTGGCAACGCTGCATAGTAGAGGGAACTCTCAGCGTCACGTTAATAGTTCGTCACCACGCACAGGATTGTAATCAGTTACGGATACCCGTTTATGAGCGCGAACGTTTTATGCACGTCTTGACTTGATTTTTCTTGCGGAAATTTAATATTAGTCTAAAATGTCTGACACAGATACAGCTGATGAAGTGGTTGAAATCAGCTTAACGCCACCCAGAAAAAGGGCTAAAAAGCTTCATCTTAGCGCAGGTGAAAAACAAATTATTCTAAATATCTACAAGAACCAGATGCAAGAGAATAGTGGATTGGCTATAGAAAATATCGTATGTAAGGTTGCTGAAATTTCTGGAGTAGGTCGATCAAGTGTTTACAAAATCTTGAAGGAATATAGACAAAATCACTCACTATCTGAGCCAAAAACATATCCAGCGAGAAAAAAAATCATCGAAAAAATAGATGACTTTGACAAAAGTGCCATTAGAAGAAAAGTACATCACTTTTTCTTCAGGAATGAAATACCTACAATAGATAAAATATTGAAGCAAGTGAATGATGATGAGGACCTGCCAAATTTTAAAAGATCTACGTTCCATAAGCTGTTGAAAGAACTAGACTTTCGATTTTTGAAAAGAGGAAGGAATAGTTTATTGATAGAAAAGGAGGAAATTGTTATCTGGAGGAGAGAATACCTTAGAAAAATTAGGCAATTCCGCGCTGAAGGAAGAAAAATTTATTATTTAGACGAAACATGGGTGAACGCGGGGCATACGCAGGGAAAGGTTTGGGTAGACAGATCTGTGAGGTCCTCAAGGCAGGCTTTTTTAGATGGCCTTTCGACGGGATTGAAAAATCCTGCAGGTAAGTTTCGAAGTATATGAACTTTTTTGGATGCAGATAATTCATTTTCTGATCGAATCAATGATTTGGAAGCACTGAACTCAGTTTTGCTATCTCATCCAAGTTTCTGAGTATTTCCTTCACCCAAAAACTAATCTAAGACCCTATCCTACACTAACCTAAAAAGAGTAAGTTGCTTAATTTCGTCATTTAGTGCGCTCGCTGAGATGTAAAATAACTAATTACTTTCAGGCAAGGGAAAACGCCTGATCATTTGCCACATAGGTAGCGTAGATGGATTTGTTCCTGAAGCATTGTGGGCATTTGAATCCAAAAAAACTGGAGACTATCACGAAGAAATGGATGGTAACTCATTTGAAAATTGGTTCAAAAAAATTTTGCCGACACTTGATGATAACGCAATTATTGTGATGGATAATGCCCCGTACCACTCCAGAAAATTGGAAAAAATTCCAACAATGGCCACCAAAAAGGCAGACATTCAACAGTGGCTTGTCTCAAAGAAGATCGACTTCGACCAAACAATGGTCAAAGCTGAGCTGATAAATATAGTCAAGCGACATAAGTATAAATATGATTTAAAAATTGTTGACGAAATGGCCAAAAACCAAAATAAAACGATTCTCAGGCTGCCTCCCTATCACTGCGAACTGAATCCTATCGAGTTGATTTGGGCCGACATCAAGCAATACGTGGCGTCAAATAAATAATAAATAAATAAATAAATAAAAACGCCTTTATTTTAAACTCGGCGAAGGCCAGCTGTGCTGTTAACTTAACCGAGCATGTAAAAAGTAATAACAAGCCAAAAAGAAAAGTAATATGACAAGAAACAAGTTTTACATTACCTTAATTTTAGAATATTACATAACAACAATGAACAATAATAACAACAGATGTACGTATACAAAGAAAATAAGCAATAATAAACAACTTATAACTTCACAGAAGCAGTTGTTTCAGTAACAGCACTTTTAAGTTTTCTGACCTTAAAAAAACTGTTTGATGTTGCTGTCGATAGAATTACGCCAGCAAAATGGAGAACATGTATTGACCATGTCCAAGAGAAGGTTGAAACCAAAATGTGGGATATGGACAATATCATTGACACCCAAGTTGAACCCCTTATAATTGACATCAACAATTCTGATGATTCAAGCTCCTCGGAATACAGCATATAAATCGATTGATACCATATTAAGACTGGCAGTTTAACGGGCTTTTTGGCAAGATAGGTAAGTTCATTATAGACTGCAATCAAAGTGTAAGTTTCTAGTTATTAGTGTGGAAATTCCGAGTTCCAAAGCATAATAATGCCATTTTGACCTTCTTCCTATTTCTCATGTAAATTTTAATAGCAATCAAACTAACAAACTTTATGGAGTCTGTAATAAACTTTTGTACTACTACTACTACGTCTGTAGTTTCTATTTGCTCAAAAAAATTTGCTCTGCATTGTGAATAGAAGGTTGATTTGTAAATATTATTGGGTATATATGTAAGTTAATAATAAAATATGAACAATTTCAATTGAGATGGTTCACAAGTTTTTTTCGTGTGCGTTTTAGTAAGATTTTGCTGAAATGGTGAATACAGAATTTTTTGCACTGATTCCTAATGTCGAAATATGATTAGAAAGGCGTGGTATATTCCTGATAATTTACTATGCTTTTGATAGAATTTACAGCAACACATATCTTGTACGAAATTTTTTGATAGATCAGTCACAATAGCTTGATACGGCCCTGTAGCGTCTCCTACGGTTAAGTTCTTGATCACGTGCAATACGGGTGTATATGTTTGATTTTACTTTGTTTCTTCGATGGATACAGTTTAGCTCTGGGGCTGCTGAATGATTTTTGATAGATGAAATTAGATACAATTTGATGCAACGGCCAATCTTACCAGTATCCAAGGTCCGATATGTTTCTGTGAAAAAACTTTTTACAGGAAAGGACTATACCACATCTAATTTCTTAAGGAAAAATACCTTAGTAAATTTGGTACAATTTATGGCAAAATTTGTAGACATAAGCGTTGAACTATATATATATTGTCTATAGACAACCGCAAGTGCTTTTTGAGCTTTCAAAAAATCTGCGATCTAGACCAAAACAGTGCGCAGATTACAAATCTAATGTTAGTTTACCGGATCGTCAAGAGACACTAAAAGCCGTTTAGTTCTATACTAAGTAGGGCTTGACGACACTTTTTAATATTGACGCTCCGAGATTAAAAACATGATGTACTCAAAATAGGGATTCGCAACATTCACAATGCTTCATGGCTGTGTTTGGTGTCAGCAGTCCACTGAGGAAGAAGGCAAATAACATATCCAAAACCAGTGTCTGGTGTAAATTTGATCAGTTTTTTTCCACAACCAGCAAGAGAGTCAAAAGTACCATTTGTTAACTCCAAATAGAATTTCGCGTCACGTGACATTTTTTTTGATAGTCATATCCGGAATTAGCATCTCAAATTACCCCAGCGTACAGTTCTGTTATTTTCTAATAATGGGGACCCAAACCAAAAATTTTACATTACCAACTCTAAATCTTTGGTATATCTGGTGTATTGATCACAAATTTGTATTTTCATTGCTAATATGGAAACGTGATACCCTTAATCAGAAGCTTTGATGAAAATCGACTCCGCTACTGATAAAGCTCTTCTAGCAAAATAGACAAGGGTCGACTGCCTGGTCGAAGGTAAAGAATGGACACCGGAAACGTCAGCCGGCCATTAGAGCCGTTTTTTCCGATTTAATGACGTCATAAGCCCGTCTGCGCTTCGACAGGGCGGTAAAGAACTTCGCACACTTCATGCGGGGTTTTGGTCCGCAGCCAATTCTGATAACGGCATGGCCAGTTTCCATCTTTTGTAATCGCCAGGCCAGTGACAGGGAAGCAACCATTTGAGGTCTGATCGTCTGAAGCTATGCCTACTGTGCAAAGATTATGTGAAAAGGTACGACGTGCTTCAGTGTCTGATGCACTATATGCCATGTAGGGTCAGTTATTTGTTTGAATCGGTTTTGAGGAGACTGAGAATAGTACACTTGTATAGTAACAAGGAACTGACCCCTGGTAGCAGGAATCTACAGTATATTCAGATAAGAGATAGACCGGACATAAATAAGACCACGTGATCATCGAACGCTGTAACATTCGGCAGGGACGTATTAAGAGTCACTCAGTACATATTTTAGATAGTAGATGCTGCTTTGCGTAACTTTGTAGTAAATTAGCACAATTCGATGTGTATACGATTGGTGATGGATATAGGATCATGTGGGGGTGGGGTAAGAAATATATAATGATGTAAATATACATAAGGGTTTCAAAATTTTCGCTTCGATTTCCAGCTTCGGATGGCGCCTGATGTTTGGTGAAATACAGTCGAATATAATCTCAAAATGGCGTTTAAATTAGCCTAAATTAAAAATAATCGTATATCTTTTAAAATTGCTTTTAGAATATTGATTAGTATATTTTTTGATTTCTAGGTAAATATGTAACCAAATTAAAACGTTCAAAACGTAAAAAAATGTGCATGGTTGAACATTGTCAGAAAGTAGATTCTTGAATAGGTTTTGCCAAAATGGGTTCAAAAATGTCAATAATTAATTAAAAAATACAGTAGCTTTATAATTACTTATAACTTACCGAATTTGATGAACGACATCTTTTATTGGAAAGATGAGCTTGGGGAGCTTTCATCATCGCAACTCCCTGAAGAACCAACGTCAATAATGAATGGCTCGACTTGTTCCTCTAAAATATTGTCCAGTTCCCACATTCTCTTTTCAACTTTGTCTTTCACGTGCTTAATACAGTTTTCCCATTTTTGCGCTGTTATTAATTCTAGTGCTTCTTTGAAAAGTCCTTTGAGGTCACAAAATTTGTATTGTGCTTAGCTATATAATTTTTAACCTCTGCCCATATGAGCTCAATGAGATTGAGCTCGCAATGGTATGGAGGTAAACGGAGCACAGTTTTATTTTGACTTGCTGCCATTTCGTCAATGGCGTATTTTTGATATTCCGCCTTGTGATCCTTGACAATTCTTAATAATTGTACTTTCAGCATTGCTTCTTCAAATTTTGAACATCAACTTTCCTTGAAGTCGTTGTTGGGACCTTCTCCATTCTTCGAGAATGATAAGGCGCATTATCCAACACAATTACTGCGTTTTCCTCTAAGTTCGGTAAAATTTTTGAAAACCACTGTTCAAACGATTCGCCATTCATTTCCTCGTGGTAATCTCCAGTTTTCTTAGACTCAAAGCACCACAGACCGTCAACAACAAATCCATCCTCACTGCCAATATGGCAGATAGTGAGCCTTTTCCCTTTACCTGGAAATCGAAGTACTAACTGGTGTAGATTTATTTCAATAAGCGAACCTTTTTCAAATGTTTTCATCACATTCAGCGAAAAAACATTGAGACATGAGTATCAGATTGCTATAATTGGGATTATTTAGTCATATTGAAAGAAAGAATATTGAACGTCGTATGATTACTCAGCGCTTCACAATTTAATTTAAAGTTATAAACCTTTAAAAAATGAATGATCAGGAACCTGAAATACGCGCAAATATTAATATTAACAAATTATAACTTTATAAAGCTTAAAGTATGAATTAAAATGATTAGAAATATTAGGAACGGTACACAATATAAAACTTAGTAACTTTTTTTAAGTTTATAATATTCGACATATTTTAAGGTTATATTAAAAAATTATTGAAATATCGAAAACACATAAAAACATGGCTTAAAAAAGTTCTAACAAATGAAAATGACAATAAAACATCCACGCATTTTATCGAAAGTTATAAAAGTTTTGTTACTTGTAATATGTTTTATCTGCCCCCTGGAATTAATGTTTAGAACCTTGTTCCCAAGGTTTGAAAAACATCCGATTGTTGTCTATTACTCGTATTTACCTGCTGGATTTTTTAATCCAGTGGACAGTCCATCTAGAAAGGCCCTCCTGGATGAAGTTACAGAATCATCAACCCATACTTTACTTGTAGTGTGTCCTGCGTTTACCCACGTTTCATCAAGGTAATAAATCTTCCTGTTTTGATTTCTATATTTCCCAATTTTTGTTAAATAATCCCTCCTCCATAGCACAACTTCTTCTCTATCCAGTAGTAAACTATTACGACCCCGTTTTTTCCATTCGAAATTTAAATGCTTCAGTAACGCATGGAAAGTTGATCGTGTGAAATTTGGCAACGTTGTATCTCCATTTACCTCCTGCAGTACTTTATCTAGTAGTAGGTATTTCATTCCTAAAGAAGAATTCATGCACTTTCCTCTTAATCGCATGCTTATCAGCTTCATCCAATGATTTAACAATACTTTTGCGATGTTTACTGGTCATTGGCTCAGAAAAGGTGTGATTTTTTTGTATTGTCTTAACACATTAAACACTGATGCGCGACACAACCCAACTTTGTGAGAAACCTTCACAACAATTTCTTTGATGGTTGATGCCTCGTTCTCCTCGCGCTCGATCTTATATATATTCAAAATGACCTCTTTAATTTCTGCACTCAGGTGTCTTTTTTTAGAGCGTTTCCTAGGTGGACTACAGGAGTTTACAACTTCATCGGCAGTATCTGTACTACTGGGCATTTTGCGCAAGCAGTTGATAACAATAACAATCAATAACAAGGTATAACAATAACAACGACAAGCTCAACAACTTAATAAGATAACAAACGAAAACGTCCAAAGAAATATCAAATTGCAATGATGCACACGACATACGTAACACGTCTGAACCTGAATGTGACTCTGCCTTGATACGACTGCTCTGCCGCTCGGCATAGGCATTTAATTGCGAATTGACCAATGAGGGCTCCTGTTTTACGTCGAGACGGCGGCGTTAGCGTGAAAATCACCCGAACCTTTTGTTTACATCCGGTCTATCTCTTATCTGAATATACTGTACTTGGTACCACTTTTTTCAAGTTCAGCTCGTGTCAAAGCATGATACTGTCAATTATAGACTATCACCAATTCCTTGAACTAAAAATAGTATTATTTTCGAGGTTTTGCTAATAGTTTTCAGATTTTTCAAAAATGAATATAAGTACATAAGAATACAAGAACGTTAGATTATTGCACGTTTCTGTGATTTTCTTTTTATAATAATGTATTACAGGGTGGCCAGGATAAGGATCAGACTAGTTTAAATTCAGTAATCACACAATCTTACATCAAGCATTTGTTTTTCAACGCCTACTTAAATAAAATAAAAAAATAGAAAAAAAAACACGTTCGTTTATAACTTAAAAAACATGTGTAACGTGATACATCGTTGAAGTCGTAGAAAAAGATGCTATTAGATACAGGGTCGTACTTTTTTACATGTTGTGCACTTCGGGCAGCTTTAAAAATACCATTATGTAGTGCCACTAGTTTTTAATCTTAAAATAAGGTCAGACAAAAATAAAAACGATTTGATCAAATTTAATTTTTCCTAAATACCTCAGTATATGACTAATCTTTCAGTGTATCCAATGTGCGCAATTTATTTAAAAAACAGAGGATGTCAATCCTAACACACAAGTAGATGAGTATGCAAGGCTCATTAATTTTGCGGTACAGGTATCCTGTTTCCCTCAGAAAAGTTCGAAGTATACCTAATTTCCACTTTGGAGACATTTGACACCCATGTCACAGCATTTAAGCACCACCGAGACACATTAGAGAACCATATAGTGAACACCACTACTAAAAGAAGTAAACCGAATAGACCTCTGCACGGAGCTTTGAACGCGTAGATATTGCCGATAGACTGAAGCGTGTAAGTGCTGTACCTCGCTGCGGCGATACGGTTCGGCTAGGTAGTACAGCCACGCCCCTTACCAGCTCCCACTCCGCGCGTCTGCTACCGGTCAACGTAAACATCGAGTCGCTTGTTTCATCATTAATCATGAGCCTAATTGTATTGCCACCTAAATAGTTCCCTATTCACATGCATTTTGTTTTATTAGAGTTTAATATTTGAGTGTATTAGCATTTAACGAAGTCATAACTAGTTTAATATCACTATTTAACAGTTCTAAAGCAGCGTCCAAATGCTTATGTGCTATATATATCAATGGATCATCCGCAAATATTTGAACTATATTGAAACAATCATTTAGAATCTTTTTTGAGAGATTCTCACTTTTATTAGATTTCAATACTGAGATGGCTTTTCTTAGATTGTTGATGTTAATTGTCCAGGTTTTTTGTGAATGGGTCAATCACGATCCACAACCTATACGGCGTGTTCCAAATTCAAACTTCACCATTGGTTCTCGGAAACTGTAAAAGTTACAAGGTCACTTAAATGAGGGCAAAGTTGGGTGTTTAGGTAATCAACAAAATGCAGCTTAGAAAGTTTGCAATTTCAAAATACTTCTGTAGAGAGACAGAAGAAACTGAATATTCCCGAAATCGTTTTAATTTTTTCCTGACTTGTAGCGTGATTTAAAAAAAAAATTGCACAAGTTTTATCTACGGTGGGGTTCAAGGAGCATCCAATATGCATGTTCGAAAGAGTGCGTTACGGCGTTCGTGGCCTCGTCACATTACGACGTCAGTAGTGTTTCCTTGATTTTTTACGAAATTTAGCGTGCCAAATGCAGAAGAACATTTCGTATTGTGCATACGGCGTTAAAGATTCAATGCATTGGCCCCAGCGACGCCTCTTCAACCCAACAAGTCTGAGCGCTACTAGCAGTGCCAGTTTCCACTTCAGTACTCCAGCTGAAAATACCTCGCTTGACATGGAGCTAACTCCTACCCGGTTTGATATTTTATTCATTTGACGAGCAACGTTTTCCTTTACTGCCCCCCCCCCCCTTCCGCTGTCGATATGAAGGTCGGAGCCAATTCGGCTTCGGCGCTATCGCTCGTTATTTCCGCGAAAACGTGACTCAAATATGGATTCGACATAGAAATGTGGAAGTTAGCAGAAAACGTAACAGATATAATAGGAAATGATGGCTAGGCTTCCAATTGGAGATGCTTGTTTTTCTGGCAGTCGAGAAACTTGTTTCTCCCTTCCAAATCGGCCTAATTGGGGAGCTTCGTCTGCGGAAATCGCTTAATAAATCTCCTTCGATCCATCGCGAGCCATGGTTGAAGGGTGTTTTGACAGGGAAGCAGAGGTAAATTGATTATTTTTTAGATACCCAGTGAAATAGTGAAATATCTAAACAGTTGCCAAGAGAGTTCGTTTAGTTTTAGTCTATCAGAGATAGCAGTCACTTTAGCTCTTCTCATTGTGAAATTCTAGGTTAAATGGCGTACTGGATGTTATGGTAAAAACTATTCAATCTATATGCATCTTGATGCCTCAATACATGTGCGCAGGTTCTAGAAACTTCAACAGCTTGCCTCTAAGAGTAAATATTAGTTTTTAATACCAAAGAAAAATCACGCCGCGAACAATCAACTGTCATCCAAAGCGGTCATGTTTCGGATCCAAAACCACCGTAAACACATTTAAACTCTAAAGACGGAAATGTCGATGTCTATCAACCAGAACAGCGTAAACAGCTGAAAATACATATATTTCCATTATCGGCCATTCACCGGATGGTTGTCGATATTATAGTTCATAGACAGGGTGTGGCGATTGCTGATAAACTTGACAGTGTAAATACGAACAAGCGAAGTGTTTACACCATTGGCCAGTCTTCGCGCCGATTTTGTTTACAAATCGTTACTGATCAAACATAAATCCCCTCCAACAACCGCTGTTTTTACAGTTTTTACCGATTTGTTTGCCTGAGTGTCATGACGAACATGCAAATCATTATAATAGTAAACAGAATATCTGTGTTTCGTAAATGAGAAAATTGAGCATGGTTTATCGTGACACCGACTCACTGATTAATGAAAAAGAGATAACATCAGCTTCCGAATAAAGATTTCAATTGCACTGCCAGGCACATGTAACTCGTTCTCTGCTGTTCGCAGTAATCAACCTATGCAAGATAAAAAGAAAAACATCGTCGGCCTGATAGTGAAATACGTAAGTGTTCTCCCGCCTGGGTCATATGGAGTCGTCAAATGTCAGATCAAAGGAACATTGTCAGTTTGAAGCTAAAATTGTTTACAACCTCTAATCAGCTAAATGTCTAGTTTAGTCTAGCTTCTACCCTGCGTCATGAATTGAAACAGGAAGATAAACATTCCACACCCTCTCGCCCGCCATGGTAATTCGTAGGACAAAACAAAAAATAACTTTTTTTTCTGGTAATAGTAGTAAATTGTTCGAGCATAGCTTATTGCTTGTGCTCCTGCCTCAATAATTCTTTTACCTTGTTTCTTCATTAGCTTGTTTGGTGCATGAGTGACGGTCCTGACTTATGTGCTTGGTCGTGGAAAACTGCGGTGGCTAAGTGTAGATCAACGGCAAAGATATAATTCCCGTTAAAAACATGCATCAAGAAACCGGGCTTGCAGATCAATAATCGCATACCTCCATTTGCACCGTGGCCCGTGAAATGTCACCGTAGCGGAGCAGGCGACACAGCACGATGACCGACCTTTGCTGTTCCAGAAATAAATCACCCTAGGCCGTATCAGCTATACACAATTTTTCCATTATAAAATTGCAAGGAGCGGTGCATTGTAAATCCGTTTTCGGCTGATTGACATCACATGGAGAGTGCTTCCACCACTGGCGCAGCATTTTGAGGCTATTCAAGCGACTCTTATAAATATTTCATTAACCACCCTGGGAAGTGAACACATGAATGGAATTACCACGCTTTATCCTGCAGTAGGTACACAACGAGGATATACTCGCAGTTAATGGTGAATACTATTCTTTTAAACGGAGTATTTTAATACCCGTTGGAATGACACTGTAAAGCTTGGCATAAGAAAATCTATTGCCTTACTTACTAGGGTATATGCTCGTTTTAGGTATGGTTGTAGTCGCTATAATTTGTCCATAAAGAACTAAATTATGATGATTAAAGGCACTAAATCCTGAAAGACATTGACCCTTGCTTTTTTGGAGCAATCAACGTTCCAGGAAACCATCAGAGATTTTAATTATGCCTCCCCAAACTGATTCGCAGTCTTTTTAGCTGATACTCCCCCTAATTTTATGGAGGCGTTTAAGGACACCTTTCGCATTCTCGCTGGCAGATCACGTTTCGTCAGCCCTTTTTCTAAACTTTTTGTCATCTCCAGCGTAATTTTTTTTATAGCCCAGTCGACTTTGTGCTTTCACTCAAACGTAACTTGAAGGGGCGTTCTCTCATTTTCTTTTTAGTCACCACATAAAGAACACCTATTAGTTTCCGTCAGCTGATGACGTAAATTAGGGTCACCATGTGTTGAGTTTAATAGTGTGTGCCTATTAGTCAAAATAATTGGGGGCAGTCTAGTAAAGGATCAAGGACGTACTTCACCATGATGAAAATGTTTCCTTTACTGAACGTTTCGAGATTGACAGTTCGGTAACACTGGACAACAAATTTTAGTTTTTTAATTGTATCTTGTGGGAAAAGTGCACTTCTTTGTTAATTTTGGGGCGCTGAATCCAAAAATGACAATGAAATGAAAAAATTAGTTGCGGTTTAGAAAAAAACTTTTTATTTATAAGGATATATTAAAAAAAGTAACAAGATTCATATACTTATAAGAATCACTATATGCGCTGTCTTTTTGCTGTTCTTTTATGGATCGTTTCTGGAGCATCTCTACCAAGAGTCCAATAGTAGTCTGCAAGCATGGAAGGATTCCACTTTCCCTGGTACCTTTTTTCCATTGTTGAAATATCCTCATGAAAACGTTCGCCGTGCTCATCACTTACGGCTCCGCAATTGTCAGGAAAAAAGTCCAGGTGTGAGTGTAGGAAATGTATCTTAAGAGACATATTACAGCCCATCTTTTGATATGATGACAGCATATTTTTGACAAGGGTTTTATAGTTGTCAGCTTTTCTATTTCCCAAAAAATTAGTGACCACCAGGCGGAAATCATTCCAAGCAGTTTTTTCAATACCTGTTAAAGTGTTTTCAAACTGTGTATCTTTCAAGATATTTCGAATCTGTGGCCCAACAAAAATACCTTCTTTAACCTTTGCCTCACTTAGTCTTGAAAATTTCTGACGCAGGTATTGAAAAGCTGACCCATCTCTATCTAATGCCTTGACAAAGTTTTTCATTAGGCCCAACTTGATTTGCAGTGGTGGTAATAAAATTTTTTTCGAATCTACTAATGGCATATGCTGTACATTTTTTTGACCTGGCTCTAGGAATTGACGAAAAGGCCAGTTTTGTCTGGTGTAATGAAGTGCCTTTGCCCGACTGTCCCATTCACACAAAAAACAGCAAAACTTTGTGTAGCCTAGCTGCAGCCCAAGTAAAAGTGCAACAACTTTCAAATCGCCACAAATATGCCATTGGTGCTCATCGTATTTTATGCATGTTAATAGGTACTTCATATTGTCATATGATTCTTTCATGTGAACTGCATACCCTACAGGAAATATTTCCAATATGCAATAACACTGCCTTTAAACTCAATGTTGAACTGTCTATAAACAATCTCCATTCTTCTGGGTTATAGTTTATATTTAAAGCCGCCAGTAAGCCGTTAATGTTACTGCAGAAAACCAAGTTATTCTCCATATTGAAAAATGGTTCTGTCTTTGTGGCGTTTACGAAAAACACATACTGAAACATCGTCTTCTAACAAGTTCCACTGCTGCAGTCTTGATCCAAGGAACTCTGCCTTACATTTTGGAAGTTCTAAATCTCTTACAAGATCATTTAATTCTGACTGTGATATTTTGTGCGGTTGGTGGCATGACGTGCTCGGTATAAAATCAGGATCTCTTGACGTTGATGGCATATCTTCTTCCTGACGAATCACTCGATCGCCATGATCTGATTCGTTTTCTGATTCGCAAGTGTAGGATTATGGGGGTTTTGGAATAGGATTTTCGTCACTGTGAGGCACAGGTCTCATCGCAGATGATATGTTTGGGTAGTTAATAACCGATTTTTTTTTCTTGGACATACCTGTAGCTTATCCAACACAAGGTACCATGTAAAAGTAACAATCATTAATATGATTTGTAGGCTCTCTCCAAACCATTGGGACAGCAAAGCGCATAGACCGTTTTTTGCCATTTAACCAGCCCCTCAGACTTGAAGCACATGTATTACAGCAGATGTGGGGTGCCCACTGTTTGTCTTGATCACCTAGTTTACAACCGAAATAAAGCTGATATGCCTTTGTTATTAGTGGAGTAATAGACTGTCTCTGAGACGCAAAAGTCACATCACCACACACGTAACAAAAGTGATCTGGATTGTTTACACACTTTCGAGACATCTTGCATGAACGCTGTCAGCCAACTGATGAAAAAATGGCTAATATAAAACAATATAATGTACACGTATGTATAACGTAACACAATCATGCCGATTACATCATCTTTCCTTGCCGAATATAAAAATGTAGCACGTGCATTCTTGTGAATTACAGTATATTAACACCGTCACAGCAGGAACACATATAATTACCGTATCTCTAAAACTTGAACTAATATTGAAAAAATAAGTTTCATTCCGGTTTTAGCACATTAAAAATACTAATATTTTGTTGATTTTATTTAGGATATTTTTTGGCTGTTGATCAGTGTAATTGATCTAAGGGTGCGCTCACAGTGAAAGTTCAAAGTTGTCAAGTCCCTATTGGAAAACCCGATACTTGCAGCTTAGCTGTAAAGCCTAATGTGCACTCCCAGTCTCAGATATTAGACAGAGACTCATTCTAAGCTCTTGGTTACTGACTTTCCTCTCTTGTCAATTAGATGTTTTTTCAGTCGCTCAGAGCAGGACAGTAAAAGATAAACGTGCTTTGCAGCCCCTCCTTGCAAAGGGAGCTTAGAACAATGACCATTATCTGTAGGTGCACCCTGAACAACTAGTTGCTGCTCACAAAATCAACCACGCTCGTTTAGTGTCATAGGGAAGTCATCAGCTTCCAGGTTTCACAGACCTTGTGAACACCTCCCCACATGCACAGCAAAAGAAAGCTTGTATTCTCCTATAAAACACCTCTAGCTAACTCTAGACCTACGACTTGAGACCTACACCTGCAATCTCCTCGCTTCCAATGCGACAACAAAGCTTAGTTCATATTGGTTTGTACAATTTGTGTGTTAAAGATTGCCCCTTATTCTGATGTAATAAATAGATATAATTTTTGAAAATTTAACGGAAGATATTCGTAAAACATGTAAATTAACCCCTGTCTGATTAGCTTATAGTGCTTCACGTGATAAATTACACATTCTAGATCAGTATCAAAATGGAATTGACAGTTTGCGATTCCAAACGTTCCTAGAATCACCTTGCGATCTCCCTTTACCGAATACAAAGGTCTCAAAAGAAATGTCATAAAATTTAGGCCATCTCGGAAGGTTTTCCAAAACACGTTGCATTAAAGTCGTCAATGACGTTGAGGTATATTTTAAAAATAGTGGTTTCTTTCATCCACCGATATAACATAGGGTTGAATCGCTCCTTTATCGTCTGTGGTTGCTGATATGGAAAACCGTCCAGTACGACTGAGCTATAGATTTCGGACAACTTCTCGCCCTCTCGAGTATTAAATTTTTTGCAGGAGATTAAGGAGTAGAAGTGCCTACCGTGAAATATTTTTCCCGCGATGGGAAGTTATGAAGCGCGCCTGGAGTTGGAGTTACGGCCGAGGAAGTTTGTTAACGCTATGCGACACGCTTTTATTGCGAGCGTTAAAAGCAGACCAGTTCGTGGGGTTGCAGGAACTTAGTCTCTCTGCTGTACAATCGAGAGTTACCAGCACAGATTATTGTTACTAGGGTTTCTGGTTCAATGTCGGTTCGCCCAAGCTGGTGCTGTCAATAGAACAATCAGATTATATGCGAAATATTTCTAGAAAACAACACAATACGAGGGATGTCTTTTAAGTTTTGCATATAGAAACATAGTAGGCTGGGCGGATTGAACGTCAGTACTGAATCGTAACCCCACTCTTTAGTAAACTTAAATTCAAAGTTTCACAACAATATGTGCAGTATTCTCACTACAGTGAATTTTCAAGTGTCACCAAGTCATTAGAAAAATGGAACTCAACCGAGAAAAAGTATACCAGACTCCCATAACCACAAGAGATATGCTAATAGACAGAATCAGGAATGCATGTGATGAAATAAGGCCTTATTTGAATAATGCTCGATCATTCGTAGATGTGAATTGTGTATTGAACAATTGGGTTTACATTTCGAGCAACTACTTTAGATTTTGTATGTCTGTCCTAACTATCCAATAGCATTTTAGTTGTAAATAATTAATTTAATTTGTTAAAAATGATATTGGAAAATTAAACAAATTAATATTCTGTTTTTTTGTGTTTATTTGGAGTTAGGAATTATTTCTCCGTTTAAAAACACAATCTAAACGATCATCTTAATTACTTGTAATGCCTGAATCGAAAATGTAAAAAAAATATTATTTTCCCATAAATAATTAAAAATGCATTGAACCTTAAAAATCGAAGTATCTCAAAAACGGCACTAAGAAAAATTTTTCGGTCATTTTAGTACACTACAGGTACAGTAGAGAGCGCCCTCTAGCGGCTACAGTAAAACTATGCCCATGGTTCGTTTTGTCGTACCAAAAAACCCCTTGTATACCAATTTTCACTGTTATACATCAAATATTGTTCAAAATATTTAAAAAAAAATATTTTAGAAAGTAAATTTAAACAACCTGTATTTCGGAAGCCACGCATTTTTCGACCCATGTTTATATAGACTTTATGCATTAATTTTAAAAGTTCTATCGAATCTTAAAGTTATGCAACAATAAACTGAATCACCCTGTAGAAGCCATATAAACTAATTTACCCCCATAAATTAGCAAGCTCCTGATCCCAAATTATGTTCGTTACCTCCCTAACGGATAATTCTTAACGGAATCATTTCAATCACTTGTTAAGGGAATAACAAATTATTCTTAATAAAATTACTTCCATCACTTGTTATTCTCCTAACAAGTTATTCTTAATAAAATTATTTTAATCATTTTACTAATAATCTGTGGGTTTATCTTTCGAGGAATGGTGACACAGGTTACATACACAGTTCTTATTCTGTGTGTTTCCTTGATTGAGTCAACGTCATACCTCATAACAATGAAGTTACGCTCAATAATGCGCTCTTACATTGGTTATAAATGTATCTCTGCCCGCTTGAAACTATCACAGATAGCGAATCCCCATTTAATCGAATAACCCCAGTGGCCGAAGTACTTCTCCATACACCTGATTGGTTCACTTAGAGATCTAACCTAGATTCCTATTCAAATTGATGGTAATTGGAACGCCAATTATCATGCATTCGAGAGGGACTCAAACTCCACGCCATGGAACACCCATTTAGACTGATGAAAATCCATGCTTGACTCAGTTGCTCGGGCAATTTTGATCCGGATATTGTAGACAGGTTCTTTGGGTAACTGTTTCCTCAGGTCGCACAGAGTAGTTTGAGAGTACTATAATTTTTCCCGCAACAACATATTATAGCGTAAAAGTGGATACTGAACATTTCAAGAAGGGGCACATCCCCAATCCCAGCTTGTTGACTTAACTCGCTCAATAAATAAGGTGAGGAGGTGAGTCCTTTTTGAGAAGGCTGTATGTCGATATGTTGCTTGTATTTTTTACGTTTGTAACTGAGGGGTGGAATGTATAAACCAGTCAAGTCATGAGGAAAATGTCGAGGAATCCTAAAAAAAACATTTCTCATGTAAATTTTTTAGCTACTGAAGATTTTCGTATTTGTTATCAATTACAGATAATTCTGCTGCATCATTTATTTAGGCCCAATTTCACCAACATTAATATTATGGACCAATGGGAAATATTGAATAAAATCGTGAAAATTCGACTGTAATATAAACAAGACGACTTTTTGATTCCAACATGATGCTTTTGTACAGAAAAAACAGGACAACTTTCAGTTTTGAGGTTTGCTGGTAGCTTTAAGGCATGTATTTGGGAATTTCTTAATCGCTGTGAATATAGTGTGGATGTTTGTTCAGTTCCTGAACAAGGCAAAATATTCAACTTTATGGACGTATGGATACCAAAAAACCTGAATGGTGCCATAATGGTTCTGATGAACGGCAAGTAAATGAATGAATGTTTGGAAACGAGCAATACTTTTGGTAGAGCCTGTCATCAAGTAGGTGCTTAACGGCTATCTGCAAGAGGTTTATAGGAAAAAACACCCCGTATCGCATATCAATTGAAGAAAATAATATAAACATGAATAAAAAATCAACAATAGTAATTAAAACATCAATTTTGACTGAATTACATGTGATTTCTTAATATTCAATAAGCTGGTGATGTTTCAATGACAAGCTGTCATCTCATACTTTGATAGTATTTTGTTTTCAACATTTCATAGCTATTGGTTGCTAAAATTTGTTGATTGGAACTTCATTCGTTGTATTTGACGGTCTGTTACCCTATAGGTGGAGAATAACGGACTGTTGTTGGTAAAATTGGCCCCAAATATATCAATCTATGTGCTTTTTGATGTTTTAGGCGATAGAGTTAAAATAAAACAAACTTTTCCTTGAAAATGTTATTCATTGTTAAGTTACTAAGCGAAATAAACTAATGCATGGTTTAATCCAACTTTTGATACAAACTTAAAATATTTATATATATATATTCATTTTTACTGAATTCCGATGCGAAAGTAGCTTCCTAAAAGCTCTGTAGTATTTTCTGATTCCTGTATAGTACCACCGACCACATCATGGCACATAGTTTTTAGTCAGAGTCATAACATGATCAAATTTTTCTTTAACTTTATTCTTTCACTATACATCTTATTTGTAGTGTTTGGTATAGTCAGGAGCTGCGCATTCCCCTTATTTCAAACATACTAAACTGATACAAAGAGGTTGTTTCAATACATTTAAATAATACTTCATTATCTAGTTTTTCAGCGCGTATGATTCGATATTATGATCGTAAATTTATTGTTCTTCCTTGAAGAACTATTGACAAAACAATTGTGCCAAATGGGCCACGAAATTTACGAACATACACTGCGATGAACTGTGAAGCTTTTGTTTGTATTTTCAATATATTTTCCTTTTTTGTATTTCTAGGGCTCCAAAGCTCCTATAGCACGGAAGCTAGGGCTTGCCTTATGACGGGGAAATATTCCTTACTTCTAGTTTCTCTTTCTCCTTGAAGAAGACCTTCCCCATTATTATGGAAGAGGAAGCATCTCACTGCAACGTTGCCAACCGCGTGAAATTTTAATGCTGAGGTGAGGGTGAGACGCAGGGCCGTACGTGCAGTATCGTCCACCCTGTCCCTGAGGGACCGCATCCAAATTATAGAGCAGCAACAAGATGAACACTTTATGGCCACCTGACGTGCTAGCAGGGCAGGAACGGGTCCGCTCCAAGTGCAAATGGTTAGCTGTCATGTTACGACATTATTATTACAAAACAGAAATGAGCAGTGGTCAATACTATAATGAATAATAACATTTTGGTTTTCTAAAAACTTTCACAGTATAAAAATTTACCTAGGATAAACATAATGAAATTCAATTATTTTTTTAGGTATGTTTCGGAAAAAGTTCAGAAAAGTTCCGAAACTCATGAAGGGAGTAGAGAAATTGCTAATTGTAAATTTACGTGGTACATCCTGACTATTGATTACTAACAACCTGCATAGCTGTTATTCTTAAGTATTGTAAAAAACATATTTTAAAACATGTTTTAAAAATAAAAAAGTTGAGCCTCATTGTACTTAAAATATCTTGGAGAATATAATTTGGATATTTAATTCAAATTCAGCTCCACAGTGTAAGAAGTCCAAAGATAGCGCTAGTGATTCTATATTTTTAAAGGGTTCTATAACAATTCGTATATGTTCTATAAAAAGTACGAAGTATATCCCAGGGATGGCGCTACAAACTTAGTGACAAACCTATCATTACAGATTCCCTTATGAAGTACGTGTGATGTGTAGTAGAGCTACCTATCATCTCTTAGCATCGGACGAGGTGGACGGCCAGTTATGTTGCGTTATAGGCGTCTCCGCAGTAAATATTTCAGATCCGTTGTGTAATTTCCGAGCTGGAGCGGGCGCGTCGACTGAAATATTAACAACAGCAAATGGTGCACGAGGTGTAACGGAAAAACAGCCTTGGTGCTCTGTTTT
The DNA here is from genome assembly GCA_963669975.1 of Acanthoscelides obtectus. NCBI lineage: Eukaryota > Metazoa > Arthropoda > Insecta > Coleoptera > Chrysomelidae > Acanthoscelides > Acanthoscelides obtectus. Next base: position 75,409,733 of record CAVLJG010000009.1, read on the forward strand.
GGCGCTGTGGTGTGTACGTCGGGAAACAGGCTAGGACTTACGGGGCTCGTAAACTTTTAAAGCTACCTTTATAGCAGCGGAGTCGCCGTTTCGCGTCGGTGCTAATCATTTAAATTTTCATGTTCCCATAGGTGCATGTGAAACAGGACCGTGCTTTCGAAAATGTTGTTAAACGCAGCGTTTGAGCTAGACTTGCATTGCTCATGGAACCGAAATCAGAGAAATCCGATTAGATAAGGGATATACGGACTGTGACAAATTTTGGAACGCATCAAATATCCGACGAATGATTGATCTAATTTTTCCAAAACTTGGTAGGTTTGGCCCAAATCATCAGTTGCTGCTGTGATATTCATCCCGACCACTGCATTCCCACGGCTAGGCGACTTGTATGTTAAATTTGTATTGATAGGGCAGCGGGTTAGATGATACCAAAAATATTTTCATAAATAGGAGATCTTTCACATTCCGGATCGAAAAATCCATCAAAGATGCTTATAAGCATGATACCTAGTAAATTTACATGAAAAATCCTCTGTATGTAGGTATATAAGGGCTTTCTTATATTTGTTCATCATTTTGATGATACAACACATCTGATAAAAATGATCATAATCAGGATAGTAAACTATGACGAAGGTCCACTGTATGTAAGAATTTTCAGATACTTCATTTGCAATTTGACAACAGACCATGACGGTATTCACATTTTTCAAATATTCTTCAAGAAATGTTATCAGTCTAGCTCCAACTACCATAAGTACTATGTTTGTATTCCTACTTTTCAAAACCAGCAAATGTAAAAGATTCATGTCGCACCCTTCACCACGGGACGTGATAGTCGTTAGACTTGGCAACCCTGCGAGTGACAGATAGATAACCCCAAAAGTGAAAAAGGCAATCAAATAATAAATATTAATAGTTTTTATGATTTTTGGACTTAAAAGACATTACTTGTGAGACATTTTTCATAATTTTTTGTCTATGTCGATAGTAATTGCATTGTGCATCACGGAGATGTAGGGATTGACACGTCTTACACATATTATCTGTGTTTTAGGATGGAGAAAACAATGTTTTTATTGCTTTGAAGAAATTCGCTAACCCGTAAATTAGTAAGTGATTACAATTATGATGTAAAGGAAGATGAGGAATTGGATGGAATGTATTTTATATTCTATTTTCTTGCAAAATACAGACAAATCCACACTATTCAACAGGTATGTAATGATAACAGTATATTGAACTTAAATTCGAGATTGCCATGCATTAACAAACGTTCAAATCTGCTACCAAATTTAACAGCTGGAAAATCGACCTATTATTTGCCGCATTCCCATTGGCTTTGGGTATAACTGATTGTTAAATGTAAACCTATAAAACAAATCAAAATACATGAAAGTTGACCTGGTTTCTCTGTACAAAAACATCATGTTGGAATCAAAAAGCGGTCTTCTTTATAATACAGTCGAATTTTCACGATTTTATTCAATATTTTAATAGAAATCACTGATATTCTGCGACCTTTGACAGCTTCTGTCAAATTGCATTTCGATAAGGTGTTTTCCCATTGGTCCATAATATTAATGTTGGTGAAATTGGGCCTAAAGGTATGTTTCTCTCCCAAGCAATGACCGGTACCGAAAGTAATTTACTGTCATTTCTGACATTCAATTAATGTTTGACCGCAAATGTTTTGAAAACTACGTCAAAGTACGTTCAGTAAAAAGTATTCAGAATTTTTCGCAGAATACAAATATCGACCACTGTTCACTTTTATCTTCTCTCCAGTTCAATATAAATAGCCGTACTACAACCGATAAGTTCAAAACCATCAAAATTGTAAACCACGATGCTCTTAACCAAGCCCTGTCTGAAGTCAACTGGCCTGCTTTGCTTAACAACCGTAGCACCCAAGATATGTGGGACACTTTCGCTCAACGAGTCCTAAGCGAAACGGCTGACAATACTGTTGAAAAGAAGGTATACTGTGACCCCTCAAAGCCCTGGATCAACTCTAACATATCGAGGATGCTTCGCCACAAGAGATCTTTGTGGCAACAGTTTATGAGGAGTGGCCATTCACAAGATTACGTGTCTCATCGATCCTTTTCTAACCTCCTATCTAGAACGTTACATAATGCCAAACATGCTTATGAACGAAAACTCGTTACCTCCAAAAATAAGAAAAAGCTGTTTCGGTATCTAAGAACAAACCTGAATTCTAAAGTTTCATCACCTCAAATCCGCGACGCTGACGGTCATCTCCACATGGATGCCACCGAATCTGCCAACTTACTGACAGAGTCCTTTAGTGATGACTTCGTCGATGAGCCTAATGGAGACCTTCTACCGACCACTATCTGCCATAGGTGTCCCAACAGCCTTTGCGAAGTTGAGCTCCTGCCTGAAGATGTATTAATGCACCTGCGAAATCTGAAGACCTCTTCCACCCTGGTAAAGATGGGATGACGGCTGCTGTACTTAAAAACTGCGCTTCAGCACTGGCCCTACCATTAAGCTTGATATTCACATCGTCTTCTAGATCTCATACCCTACCCGCTTGCTGGCCTAGTGCTTCTGTTACCCCAGTATTCAAAAGGGCGACAAATCCTCCGCTAAAAATTATCGACCAATAAGTCTCGTTCCTATCGCCGCCAAAATAGCTGAAAGAATCATATTAGATAAGCTTCTGTCATTTGCTTTCGAAAATGACCTTATCCCTAAGAATCAGCATGGATTTCTCCCTGGTCGATCAATAATGACCAACCTTCTCCACTCTCTCAACGATTGGACTCAGTATCTGGACACAAAGACTCCTGTTGATATAATCTACTTAGATTTTTCTAGGGCTTTCGATCGCGTACCACATAAAAGGCTTCTGTTTAAGTTGGAATGTATGGGAATAAGAGGCGAGTTGTTACTGTAGATTAAGGCTTTTCTCACCGGGAGGACTTTCTCTGTGCGCGTCAGTGATAGACAGTCTCACCTTCATCATGTAGCAAGTGGAGTTCCTCAAGGCTCTGTCTTCGGGCCAGTGCTGTTCCTTCTGTATACAAGTGACCTGCCCGCATTGATTTCCTCCACATGTTCAGCTTATGCCGACGACACCAAGATTTACAATACTGTCGTAAATTCTGCTATGCTTCAACGATATCTTGATATTGTTTGTCAATGGTCAGTCAGTTGGCTTTTACCCTTAAATCTAACTAAGTGTTGTGTCCTTCACCTCGGGAAGACAAATCCGCGATTTACATACAAGATCTCTGACCACAACATCGAAGCAGTTTCCAGCCACACTGATCTGGGCGTTGTAGTCAACGATCGTCTTTCCTGGTCAGAGCATATTCACCACGTTACATCAAAAACCAAGAAACTTATATACATGCTGGAGAGGTCCTTCAAAGGATCCGATGTCAACACTTGCGCCTACATTTACAAGGCATTCGTGAGGCCAATTCTTGAATTCGCTGGCCCGGTATGGGACACTGTGCTTCTGCGCGATAGAAATCTCGTCGAATCAGTACAGCGTCGGGCTACTCGTATCCCTTTTGGAGCACGAAGACCAAGCTATGAAGATCGCCTTGAATTATTCAACCTGACCTCATTCTCTGAGCGAAGACTTCGTGGCGATCTTATAGTTACGTTTAGGATACTTCATGGTTTTATGGGCACCAACCTCATGCATCTATACCGTATGTCGCGCAGCAATCTACGCGGACACAGCTTCAAACTGCATAAGGAGCCATTTAAAACAACAGTCCGACAGTGGTTTCTTCCCAACCGCATATTCAACACCTGGAATAGTTTACCTGAAAGTGTGGTTGGTGCTACTTCAGTTAATAGCTTCAAAGTGCAGTATGATAGCTGGAGGAATGTACAAACTTTATAGCTATGAACTGTCTTTTTTTTTTTCTGTTGGATGTATTTGTGTTACGTGTCCGTACACTATATTTACTGCATGAGCTTATAGTACTGTGTACTCTGCTCATCTCAATTATCTTAATAATAATAATAATAATAATAATAATAATAATAATAAAATGTATAGCATTTCATGAGAAAACCAAAACTTTCTATCAGTTTCTCGAAAACCTACTAATTTACAAAAATATTAGAAATGTCATTCGTCAGATTTTCGATGCATTCCAAACTTTTCTTACAGTCTGTATGAAGCAGATGGTTGGATATTTTGACCTTCTTTCGGATGGTTGGAAGATTTGCTGTCAACTTCTAATTAATGTTTCGCTATCTGCTGTCATCGCCTCTCCACGCCATCATTGCTACTTCTTTGAATGGTCAGATGAAATATTGGACTAAAATATCACTCTTAATTGCCCAACGTTTCGAGGTTTCCAATCATCTTAAGCTACAATAATACTGGAGTCTTTTAAACTATTTTCAACTGTTGTGTTTGAATAAGTAATTTCTTAATAAAGGCCGGTCACATCCATGTGTTCTTATTCGTATTAGGAGTTAAGTTGCGTCATTTTCATGAGTCCAAGTGATAACATTCCTTAAAATTATCGACCGAATATTTAATGTCACACTTAAAATAAATAGCAACAGCAACGTGCGAAAGGTCGACTGAAAACTTGCTCTTTTTATTCTGTACCTGCTACATCGGTTCGTGAGCTGTATATCGTATGAAAACGGAGCTTGTTAATAATTCTCATCTGATTGCGACCAGAAGTTGACAAAGTTAAAACTGACCAGCACGTCCCGAAATAGTTGCAACTTTCCGATGTGTGTGCCAGCGCAGCTGAAGTTCTATGCTAACGGTAACATAGTGACACAGTTGGTCATTTGCTCTGGTAGTCGTTGACGAATAAACGCGCACTTTCATGTCACTTATGCCGTTTTCTGTCTTGATGTAAGGGTAATCAGTCAGAATCATACTTAGGCGCCATTGGTCCTCCTAGGGACACCTAAATATTTAAAAAAATAGACAAGTAAGCACTTTAGATATCACACCACAATGAATAAAATATTCACCTACACTCTAAGTACACCCTTCCAATAAAAACAGGTACAGTCTATTCCGAAATTGGAATCGTACAGGGCCGTATACTGTCTGGCAAAGAATTGTAAAGCTTGATTTCCATGTAGTAGGGGATGCGTTCGAAAAAGGTTGTATTATGGCTGATAGTCCTGACCAATGAAATTGAATAGATTATAAGGAGCCATTGTCATTGCATTGCTTGTCGCCAAAGTTGCGTAGCTTTAGTGCCTACTTTGACTCATTGGTCTACCAATGCCTACCAAAGTGACAGCGTTGGATCAACATTCCCGGTAGCAACATCTACCTTCATTATGCTTGAGCTGTTCTTTTCAAATTATGTAAGAAGTAGCATGTGTTGAAATCGTCTAAAACCACAATTATCTACAAACACTCCCACTTCTAAATTCACTAAAACTAGGAATTTGATGACATATCTGTCTAAAAATTGACTTATGTCAAGTGCACTTTGATTCTCACTACAGACTATGAGAATAAGGAGATTGAGAAAGTCTTGGCTCGCTCCATCTACCTTGTCTGAATACGAGGGTGCTGACAAAGCAACCGTTTCTGGTGTGGACATCCTTGTTTTTAATGTGTGCACCTGCTGAATTCTTTACATTTATACGAGCCCCTTCCCACTTCAGTTGGCCCAACTATTGAAATCTTAGTTTTTTCTTATCAAACACAAATAATAAAAATGTAGCAGGGTGTTATAAGTTTAAAATATTAACAATGAATATTTTGATAATATCTATAGCAAAAAACACCAATTTTATCACTCCCTAATCAAATTTGCAGAATAAAAATAACACATGTTGCAATTACAGCATATCAACCTATTTTCATTTCAATGCAAAATAAGTCTATAACGCATAGGTGGCTGTGAAAAATAAAAGACATGACAATTGTTTTGATTAATCACAGCTGTCAGAATACGTTCAAAATACTTTTGGGTAGAGAAAAGATTATTAGTGAGAAAATTCGGTTACTGATAATTGAATCCTTTAATTCTGTTAAATCAAACTCAGAAATTGCAACTTTGTTAGACTTATCGCGGTACAGTGTGAGAAATATGGTTAGAAGATATAATGTAACTGGTTCAGTTAATATTAAGCCCCGATACGTGTAAAAAAACTTAAGCATTCCATGTTGACTGTCTGAAGAGAAAAGTGAAATTCCCAGCATCCATTTTGGTCTGGGGCAGTATGTCATCAGAAGGAGTAGGAAAACATTTTATTGATGGAAATGTGGATACAAACAAATATTTGGCAATTTTAGAAGAAAAGCTTTGGCCAGTGATGGACGAATGTTTGACATCCGGACAAGATTTTTTGTTTCAGCAAGATGGTGCAGCGTGCCATAACTCAGAAAAGGCTATAAAATGGATTGAAATGGGTTTCTAGCAGACCAGATCTGTCACTTATTGAAGGCACGAAATGAAAAAGGTTCTACGACAACATCCTGCTCGTACAATGACCGAAGTGAGACAAAAGCTTCAGGGAATATGGGATTGTTTTACACCAAATGTTTTCCAAAACTTGGTTAACACTATGCCCCAACGAATTTCAGCCGTAATAAAAAATAATCGCACATTGTTTATTTGTTCCTCATGAAAGTTTTCAAAATTTAAGTTAATGTGGTTTCCATAAAGAAATCTGTTAATGAGCCCTCTATTGTTGATGAAATCAAACACAATGGTAACAAAAACATACTCGGAACACATGAGAAGATATCCACAGCAAAATAACAAACAGCGGATTGTGGATATCCAAAGACACTGAAAACTACGGGCTTCTTCAGATTGAACGTTTACATTGAGCTTATGCCATCCTCAAACCGGTTTTGTGCAAGTTTTTGCAGAGCTATCTACGTAACGTTGAATAAATGAAACTGATACAACATAACACAGAACCAATCTTCTTGGAATGAGTTGTTGAAGATGAGCTAAAACTTATCTGTTTGTTTCGTGAGCAAGTGCGGCTTCAATTATACACAAATCCCAGCACTCATTCTTCAAATAATCAACATAGCAAGCAGATGACGTGAAAGGCCAGTTAGTTTCCCTTTAACAAGTTATCCATTGTGATACTATACAAACAAACTACTTGCTTGTTTATCTTCAATACAAAATTGCTACTTTTGTAATTTTGTAACCGGAGTTTGATGAATACGTTGTAGAGAATCTTACCTAAGTTGAGGAATCTTCAGTTAGTTCCAGAACTCAGCCATAGCAGGAAGTTTACGTGACCTGTAACAAAATGAAATTCATTATTGAATTGCTTTTACCAACAAGCTGCAATCTGTGTGGAATTAAATGACTACCGCTGAACGGTTGCACGAGTATGCTACGGGCTACACAGAGATAAATAAACGAGATCAGTTGAACGAGGCTTTGAGAAAATATACCGTTGAACTTTAGCATTAAACGATATTTCTTACTGATTGAGACTTCAGGTCAAATTCAAAAGGTCAGACTAGTTTGTTATATGATTTAGTTCTTACTGAAACTGTACGTGATCCTACTGTATTCTCCTTTCTGCTGAAAGGAGATTTTCAGAAAATGAAGCCAAGCAGTTTAATAGTATACGTAATTTCAAGGCTCCTACTCTTCTGTCTTTTGCAAATCATCCACGATTTTTTTTCACTCCACTATGGAACTAACGATCTCTGATACGCAATCCGTAGGTCAATCAGAAAGTACATATCGGAATAAACAATAATTATGGCATAGTAGACGCGTCACGAACGTACTAAGTGTTATAATTCGGTACCTAAAGTCAACAGAGACCTTTCAGCTCATTACAGTTAAAGCACTAGTCTTCAAATCACGGTCGAGGTCACTTGTGATGTCGTGTTTGGATATAGCTTATGCTTCCTATATAGGAAACATCTGTTTGCAACAGTGGCCAATTCTGGCAATAGATGGCATCGCTTTTTTTAATGTTTATCTGGTGAGCATTGCGTTATGACTTCAAGACTTTGATTCCTGGGCTATAAATCTCTACTGTAAAGCTTCATTGTGATTCTCTGCGAGAGTCGCTTTTTCGTATCTCATTTGTATGATTCCAGCGTAATTGAGTTGTCTGAGGATTTTTTGTTGCTGACAGAAAGAGACGAACGAAAAACATCAAAAGAAATTTTATATAAAAATTACAAGGTAAACATCTATTACAAGCAATTTTTCTCAAACAGGGACTACGGACGACTTGTACGCGTAGCTTGCTTTTAAGATAATATGGCCCAGTAGAAAAAAAGCCTCTATTCTTGCGGAGGCGAGCGCCAATTTAAGGAGAATGAACGTGGGCATTATCCTTTGCTGCCATTTTAGCTTTATTATGAATAATGAGAGCTTCTACTATGGTTTCATTTTTATCCCACAGAAAGCAATGTTCTTAATCTTGCGGATAGATATAAATAATTTTATGAAGCATATTTGCATCAATTTAAAAATGTTCAGTAATTTGACGCTTAATCACACAAACTGCCTGGAAAGAGAAGCATTTGGGCATACAGTTCTTTTCAATAACCACACTCTGACTTCGGAATCTACGTACTCGGTTTATCTGGAAATGAATCAAGTTTGCCGATACGCAAATATTTCTGAAAATTTTATCAGTAGTATGACTTTGAGAAGTTTATCAGGGCAGCAGAGTCATATTGAGTGATATACTTCATTGTTATGATCAATCTCAAGTACTGGACATATACAGCATCGCTATAGATAAATATGAGTATGGTCATTTCCTTAGTACCTGCTTCTGTATAGCGACACGGATTCTCTTATATGCATCCTTACTATCGGCAAAATGTGCAATGTCTGCAATCCGACGACGTGCAATGGCGACATTTTTGTGAGTGGTTACTGCATATGAATAATTAAAATGCAGATTTATTGATTTGGTTTTGTGGTCAGATGAATCACTTCTTACGAGTAGTGGAATCTTTAATTCTCATATCGAGCATATTTGGTCTTAAATCCCGTTCTGTAAGAATCCACTCGTTTCAACACAGGTTTTCCAGAAATGTCGTATTTCCACAACGTTTGAATACAAACTCATACTTAGCTTTTCTAGAGAATTACATGGAAAATTTACTAGATGATGTTTCATTAGCAATGAGAGTATGAATGTGGTGTCAGCACGACGGTACCCCACCGCATGTTAGCCCTGACACATCCACATGGTTAAATGATCATTTTAGACAACGATGGATCCGCAAAAACGGGCCCGTAGAATGGCCTGCTAGGTCTCCTGATTTGAACCTCCTGGACTTCTTTTATGGGGCGCTTTTAAGCAACTAGTGTATCCCAAACAAATTAATACTGTTGATCAGTTACAAGAAAGAATAGACGATGCGTTCCAGCAAATTCAACCCACAACAAATTTTTCAGAAATGCGTCTTTCTTCATTATTCGTCAGAATGGTGTTTTTTTGAACATTTATTGAAATGAAACATTGATCATCTAATTTGTTTTTTTCATTTTTACGAAATCGATTCGCTCTCGGAAAAAAGACAAAAATGATTATTTGTAGCAAACTGGAAGTAAAATTCGAGAAATTACGCGTTTAAAAAAACAGTGGCGTACTATGTTTATTTCGAAAAATAATTTTACGAATCACCTGTATCTCCGTCACTGGTGCACGTTGAGACTTTTGAATGTGGACAATACTTAGGTAAATCTACATACTAAATCTGAGTTCATTCTAGCTAACGGTTTTGAAGATATTAAAAAAATTGTGTTATGTTTTTCAACTTCAGCACCCCGTATCTTTTTAATGAAGCCCGCGAGGAAAACATGTTACATAGAAGACCCCCCTCAACATGCGTCGTGTGTATCATGTTTCATTTTTGGTCATGGCTTGTGAATCACTATATAAGAGAATCCGTGTCGTTGTATATAGGCAGGTACTAAGGGAATGACCATACTCATCTTTATCTATAGTGATATTTACTGCATATGTCCAGTACACGTATTGTAAATAAACATAAACCTTTCACTGCAACTGTGGATATCTCTAGAGACCGTTCTGGTGTTTCTAGCGCAACGAAAACGTTATAAGAGAGAACGCATTAAACTGTCATATATCAAAGCCACGTAAATTTGCATGAGCAGAATGTAATGGCTGATAATACACAGCGCATTTCACAATTAAACGGGTCCCGTATAACCATAAAGGTGGAAACGCATCATGGTGACCGATATATATCTAATTTAAGCAAATTAGCATCAGGCCGGTAGCGCCAACAGCGCTAGAGCGTGGCCTGGACCCCAACATGAACCGATTTCAGCATGAGCGAGTTTAAATTTTGGACTAGGATATGAATTATTCAAGTCTGGCCACTATCACTTCTACCAACTAACGCGCTTCTGTCCTTCATGGGTAGAGTAGATACTACAGAGGGTATGAGATTTGGAGACAGCTATTCAGAGGTGGACTAATTTGACTCCTTTTAGCGTTAAAGCTCGGACATAGAAAATGCTACAATCACTGAAGGCACAACCTGTGTTACCGATTGTTACTAGATGTTCGGCAAGAATAACTTTCAACACCCACATTGATTGCCTGGAAAGTGATGCTAAATACTGCTTCATCCTTCAGTTCTTGTTTAAAAATAAATATGTGCTACCCATCTCCAAAGCTGAAGTCTACAATTGTCTTGTACGATTTTTGAGTTAGGCATGCAGTTCGGTTAATTTTAGAGTTTTAAATTTGACGGGGATTCTTTTCTAGAGTTTTTCATTTTTGCTCTTCAATTATTGTCGATCCAAACCTAAGGCAAGTCGAAACTAACAAATAGAAAATTTCAATAGCCAAGTAACAGAAAGTCTTATTAAATGTGATTCTATCTTCTGTCCATCATCCTTATTGGATTGTGGAGATACAGAAGCATAAAGCCCACAGCCAACAAAATTCTCTTGACAAGAAATAAAAACGTGAACATTTTGATAACAAGGCGATATGGAAATCCTGTTTATAATTCTAATAAACGTCACCTCAATCTCGCATCCGCATACCAACTTTACGCGACCCTGTTTCTCCGGCAAACTTTTAAATAATCCCTAAACAATTTTCCTGGATGTATAAAGCTCGCGTGGAGGTCCTTTGCGTATACGTTTCCCGAAAAGTTTAGTAATCTTGTTTTAAATTTTTTTTTGGGATGACGGTTTGGCAATCCCTTTGTTCCATTACATTATCGCTCAAAGTAAGAGATATATATCTCTCGTCACGCGTCGGAAAAAGTTCTATCCCTATATAGTCAGACATTTCTGAGCTTGGCTGTAATTCCACAATTGCTGGAGTTTCTTTCACCTTAGAACGAAAAGTATGAAGACATTTTTAACCATATTCCGCTAGTTTTTTATTTTTAATAAGAAATTGAGCATTTTATAGATACTATGTTGATAAAATAAATTATTACAACGTTTTCCTTATTTAGAATTGAACGATCAAATGAACTTACCTGTGAAATTCGATCGTAATTATATGAAGCGTCCAATCCGAAGATATCACTTAACCAGGTAGTACGCCGTACGTTGCTATATCGCGCACAAAGTTTAAAGAATGTTTTTTCCCCTTCCGCCATCCGTCCCCCGCCATCCATTCAGCATTCCAGTCATTCTGTTCAAAGTATTTTGGTTAATTACAATCGTTTGGGTAAGTATATTATTATAATAATAATATATTGAATAGCTTTGGGTTAGGGTGGGAGTGATATCTTCGGATTGGACGCTTCATATAATTACGATCGAATTTCACAGGTAAGTTCATTTGATCGTTCAATTATATTTCAGCGTCCAATCCTCTATATCACTTAACCAGGTAGATGTTTAAAGTAGTGACGATTGTAATTGAGTAATAAGTTATATACAAAAAATTTGTTAATTTTTTATTAACATTAATTTAACACAAAACTAAAAAGGATCTTCTCCCTATTGTTTAACAACTCAAGAAAATAACGTTATGTCTTAAAAGAAATAACGCCTAATAATATACCTGATGTCAATAAATCAGGTTAAAAATAAAAGTATAAAGGCCATTAAAAACGAAAAGAAGATAAACTTATGATTCTAATGAAAGGATTTGTTCAGCGAAAGTAGTATTGTTAACTATTTTCCTCTGATAAAATCTTGTAAATGTCGTTTCTCTGATCCAGCCGGCCGCCTGCATTATAGACTCCATGGGGATTCCACTTTTTAGTGCCGCCGAAGTTGACGCATGGCGGGCGGAATGAGGTTTAAAAATGTCTGTATCAATACCAGCTAACTTTAGTGTATTTTTAACCCATCTGCTTACTGTTTGTTTTGTCGCTGGTTTATGCGGACTCTTATGAGTAATAAATAGCCTATCATCAGATGCAGATCTTTTTTCCCGTGTGATTTCCAAATAGTTTTTTATGGCTGTAGCTGGGCAAATTGATGGGTTTTCTAGGAAAAACGGTATTTGAAGACATGGCTGTAACTTATTGATGTTAGACGTCTTTATTTGATCGGTTATTAAGATTTGTATATCCGAGGAACTTTCTCGGAAATTCGAGGTTCTAATTAGAGAAATGGTTTGAATTCGCTGTCCCGTAACAAGTGTTAGTAAAGTTGCAACTTTATAAGATAGATGCTGAAGGCTGATTTTGGAATTGTCCCATTTTTCTAAGAAGTTTATCACTTGTTGTGGGTCCCATGTACAATTGTATTTGGGTCTTGAAGGTCTTAATTTTGCTATGCCTTTCATATATCTGGATATACGATAGTCTTTTTGTATATTTTCTCCTAATATAAGTGAAAGAGCGGACCTATGCGAATTAAATGTACCAAACTGATAATTTTTCGCATCAAATAAACTTTGAAGAAATGAGATAACATGATTTACTTCAGCTTTATACATATCCACATCTGCTGTCTGGCAGTACTGCCACCAGAGCTTATATGTTCCCTCATACTGCTTCATTGTTGACGACGAAATTGAAGCTATGGCTGTATCGATGGAGCATTGTGGGTATCCCTTTATGAGGAGAGCTTGCCTGATAATCTGGCCGCCACCAGGGAAAGTTTCTTTGCTAGAGGATGGTGCACTCTAAAAGGTGAAGAGAGTAAATTAATGTCAGGCGAAAAAATTATTTCGTCGATTTTCATTGATGTGAATTTCGGAAACCAGGGTTGTGAAGGCCACAATGGCACCACCAAGATTCCCTCAGCCTTATCAGTGATTATTTTTTGAATGGTTCGAGTTATCATTGAAAAGGGAGGGAAAGCGTAAAAATTCAAGTCTTTCCAGCAAATAGTAAATGCATCTATTGCTAAGGCGTCTGGATCTTGTTTCCACGAAATGTATGTTTCACATTTTGTGTTGGCTCTTGATGCGAATAAATCAATATCTGGCTTTCCAAATTTTTGTAGAATTTCACTAAAAGCAGTTTTGGAAAGACACCATTCAGTTTCGGGAGCAGTTAATCGAGATTGTTTGTCGGCTATTTCATTATTTTTAGAAGGAATGTAAGAAGCAAAAATCCAGATATTTCTTTCTTCGCACCATTGCCAGATTGTTTTAGTAATTTTTTCTAGATTTGTATGTTGAACGCTACCCATTCTGTTTATGCAGGAGGCGGCAGTCGTATTATCGGTCCTAATCAACAAATTACAATTTTTATGTTGTTTAGCTAAGCATTTTAGAGCATAGTATACTGCTTTTAATTCTAAGATGTTGATATGAAATTTCTTGTCATCTTCAGACCACCAGCCGTTGGCTGTTTTTGTCTCTGCACAAGCCCCCCACCCGGTAAGACTAGCGTCACTAAATATTTCTAAACAGAAAGTATCTTGTTTTATTTCATTGTATGCACTTAAAATATTTTTCTCCCACCATAATAGATCTATTTTTGACATAGGAGATAGTTGCATCCATGCATCATAAGATCCATTATTTTTATTTAAAGCCAAACATTTATCTCTTTCCAATGCTTTAGTGTAAACCCAGCCATATTTTATTGCTGGGCAGGCAGAGCTTAGAGAGCCGATAAATTTAGCTACGTCCCTAATTTTTATATTAGTTCTTCTTTTTAAAATGAGCAAAGTTTGTAAAATTTTTTGTTTTTTGTCTTGCGTAATCTCGATTGTCATTTTTATGGAATCAAAAACGAAACCTAAAAATGTTAAAGTTTTTGATGGGAGAATACAACTTTTGTCATAATTAACAATAAATCCTATAGATTGAAGGAGCGAGAGAGTAAAAAACACACTTTTTTCGCATTCTTCTTTTGTTTTTCCCAAAATAAAAATATCGTCCAAATAACTAACACAAACAATGCCATTTTTTCTCATATGTTCCACTACGGGCCTCATTATTTTGGTAAAACAGTGGGGTGCAGTTGACAAACCAAATGGTAAACATGTAAATTCGTATAAGGTGTTATTGTGATAAAATCTTAAGTACTTTCTGTAGGTTTTTTCTATGGGTACTGCGAAGTACGCGTCTTTTAAATCTATTGTAGCCAAAAACATGTTTTTCTGGATGAGCCTTAAGGCAGTCCTGTAATCTTCCATTTTGAAGTGGGGAGCACTTATAAAGGAATTTAATTGTTTTAGGTTTAAGATTAGACGCTTTTTACCATTTGGTTTGTCTCTAAGAAATATTTTTGAAATGAATTGGTCATCGCTTGGCTGGCAAACTTTTATTGCATTTATAGATAAAAGTTCATCCAGTGCAGCGGTTATTAGTTTGTTCTCTTCAGGGGAAAAGATTTGACAACAAACTTGAACTTGAAAGGGCTTACTATCAAACGGAATTCTATAGCCACATATATAGGATAGAATCTGTGCGTTTGTAGTCAGCTCCTTCCATTTTGACAAAAACAATTTTAGTCGTCCTGCATATTGACTTACCAATAATGCCTCCTCCTCTGGTACTGCTCTTTTTTGGGGTGATGGCCCCTTTGTGGTTTCACCTCCCCTCGGCGAACCGGCCTTTTTCTGTTTAAAGGAATTGGGTTAACTTTGAAGTTTGGTCTAACATTAGCTTCAGTATGCGGTCGCCTGTACGAAGAGTTAGTACTAGTAGAAGGCTGAGTTGTCATTGGTTCGGGTTTCAGGTCTTTTTTGGCTCTTTCAATTGATTTAGCCTCTTTAATTCTTTCCCCTATATCACTTCCAAAAAGAAATTGTACCGGAGTAGTGTTTGATACTAGATCTTTTACTGTCTTGTTTAAACTCGGCATTATAAGGTTTTTTCTCATGGTTGAAATATTAAATGACAAATCCGAAAAGATTCGGCCTGAATCTCCCAAAGAAATTAGTAATTGTTCCTTAATTTCTTTAGGAATATTTTCCTTATCTTCTAGGATAATATTCATGGATTTCCCAAGAGCGCTTATACCGACATTCAGTTGTTTTTGTATGCCTAAATGGGCTTCATCCCTTTTTATGTGGGGGTTTGAAAGCACTCCTACTACTTCCGGATTTACTAATGGAGCATTTATCTCCGGGCAATTGCTTGGTAAGGGATAACGCTCCAAAATTTTTTGCTTTTGATCTTTATCAAGGCCATGAGACAATATATGACCCCATCGTGTACATAGGGCTTTATGTAGTTCAAAAATGTTTTTATTTTTTATGTTAGGATCCTCTCCCAAAAACATTGAAAATTCATCTTTTTGCATATCAATTTCCAAAACAGGCGAGGCATTCTTGGACGCAGTCAGTTCGCGCCCGAGCTCTACTGAGGTACCTGCCATCCCGTCGCCGTCGGGCTCAGCAGCGGCATCGATGATTATTGACTCCGTTTCGCGCAGAGAACGGTCGTCAAAATCTGAAAATGTCGGACCGCGCGGGTGCCGATCAACACTGCCTTGTCGTGAGCCTGAGCGGGACCTCACGTCTCGATGATGGTAGTCTCGAGCCGGGCTCCGGTCACGTGATCTGGCGGGCCTATGCCGCGATCGGGATCGTCGCCTTGAGAGGGACCGTGAACGAGACGTTTTCCGTTCGCCCGGCGCCGGCGAGTGATGGCGGTGTTTATGTACTTTTTTTTTCAATTTCTTGATCATTTTAAATAGCTGTTTTTTAGAGATATGCTCCGATTCGGAGCTACTGCTCTCGTTAGTACTTTCCATAGCTAAAATGTCCTAAAATATTATATGTAAATTAAGATTAGAGGGTAAAGCTTACCGTTTTTAATAATAGATCACTTGCACTGTCGTATCTGGAGCAAGAGCAACATGCACGCGAGACGCACAAACGACGAATGACTGGAATGCTGAATGGATGGCGGGGGACGGATGGCGGAAGGGGAAAAAACATTCTTTAAACTTTGTGCGCGATATAGCAACGTACGGCGTACTACCTGGTTAAGTGATATAGAGGATTGGACGCTGAAATATAATAATAATTTTATAGCAGTTCTGGAAAATATCGAATTTTATCTTTATAACAAAACACTGCTCCTAGTCTACAAATTTTGTGGTATCTCGTTAAAGGTGATTTTTTTATAGTTACTGACGACCGTAAATACGAGAGCTGAAGGTGACTTGGTGCTATTTCCGGTGCTCTTGTGTAGGAATTCAGCGATCCACTACGCGATTTTGTGAATCTATTTCACAGTCAGTGCTGCGGTTTTATTAGGTGGTGGAGATTTTAATAGAAATCGGCATCCATTAGTGAGATTGTTATCGGAGCCCTTTTTTCACCCTTTTGGAGATTTAACCGTAGACATAATTACACTCAACCATCGAGCTGGAAAGTGACATTTTCTCCAAACCACGTGTTGATTTCCTGAACATGGTTTCTAATTCTATAGAGGTGGACCGTCTGCAGTGGTAATCCGAGGCTAATTTAAGTAGGACTCACGCCTCTGAGGAGCAGTTCACCATTTCTGTGCACCCTTATTGTTTGAGGAAATGATGATTTTTTATTTTGCTAGGCCTGTCTTAATCTCGTACAAATTAAAAACAACCACTTCGTTAAAAAATTCAGCATAAATGCATTAGTAATTTTATTCGTGCAAGCTTAGGCGCTCTTATGTAACATTAGGGTTATACTTTAACCATTTAATTATCCATCGTTTCGGTCAATATTGAATTCGTCAAAAGCTATTAGTGCATCAACTTATTAAAGAGTAAAAAGAGAGAAATGTTACTGAGCCTTCAAATATCATACAGCATGTTAAGACCCTGTATTGTACAGTCGGCCATTGTAGGTAGTATATAAGCCCATACTAGCTTCACGATTCTAACCTAATGATGGTAGTTATTGAAAAAAAAATCAGCAAAAACGCTTTTAATTCGAGCGGTATCATAAGTATACGCACCTTCATAAACAATTTTTTTCTAGCGAATTCAATATACCTGATACGTTGATAAACATCTAGCTGGTGATGCAGGACTATGCAGGAACCGATCTATCTGGATAATTCAGTATCAATGTTTCTAACCAAAACAATGTCTAGGTATCAATTAACAATCTTGCCAAGGGCATTCACGTGTTCCTTTGAGGTTCGATTTCGATTTAATCCAACACAATGCCGGGAATAAGGCCAGTCATACACGCTAAGGTATACCTTGAGAGTTCGTCTGTGCTGTTATACCTGTAAGGTGCTGAGTACTTAGTTGAGGCCATAGTGTATGTAAGGAGAGCCTGTCGAGGCTCGCAGCTGACACTACGATACAGGGGATCAAAATCACCTGCCCCACATACGCCCGGTTTCAGTGAACTTTGTTTAACTATCCACATCCATATACAGAATTGTCCATTTGTCTGGGAATGGTCAAACATTTTAGGAGATAGTTCAGCAAGATTTTTATAGGAGGTTAACAGATTCCAGCTCAACCACTGCGTTGCTTCCAAACTTATCGTTATAATAAACTACCGAGCTTTGAATGGTATATTTCTGATTGACGTATACCAATTCCCTAGTACTCCTTAGTACAATCTCCAAATACTAGAACTCCAACTTGTTTATGGAGATAAAGCAACGTCTGGTAACTGTCTAATGTCTCGGAAAGTACTAGATCGATATTCACCAAATTTTGAGCAGAGGTATATTCAGTTGTTCCAGATCAGACAGAAAGAACCTCGTTGCCAGATCTATCGTTTATTTAAACAGTACGCAACTTTTCAGAATTTGGAAGCAACAATGTCGTTTTTATTATCAAATATTAAATATCAGGGCAGTATCCAATTTGCATTTGAGGTTATGGCAGCATAACCAAAAGCTTGGAAATATTCGGAATATCCTAGAAATAACTAGATCGAAATCAGCCTAAATGGAGAGACAAGCAGTTCTTCCAGATCAGACGGTAATAATCACATTGTTGATTGGTATATCATAAATGTGGAAGCAATGCTACCTTTGTCTATGTTGTCATTTCTTCATAAGCTCATTCGATAGACGCTTGGTGCTTATAGGCTATGCTGAGGTATACTAGAAGATTAATATAAGTCAATGACACTTTAAAAGGTAAAGTTGCTCCCAAAATGATAAAACAAATAGCACCTTCAGATATAGGTACTCAAAATATCAAAAATTCTTATTTTTTTCAGTAAGCGCGGTTGCATAGTGGTAGACGTTACGCCTCTACTAATCTGTCGCCGCGGGTTCCGTCCCAAGATATTTTTTCTCTTGGCTATGGATGTTATTATCGTCCGTAGGTGGTAGACGGTCTCGGACTGTCAAACGTGGAGGTACCACCCGGCGGATTTCTTATAAAGCGGGGACTGAATGTGTAGCTGTCGCTATATGGGATTTTGTGTGCTATCTCCTCTTTTTTCTGTATCGCCGTATATCCCCACGCTCCCCATTGCCTTTGCGGTTGTTCAAGTTTCACAGATGTGGAAACCTGCGCCTTGTGTCGCACAGGCATGAGAGGTTCAACGGTAAACCTACCAGGTATCTCTGCCGTGTATTGCTGGCTTAACAGGGAGAGTGAGAGAGCGAGAGAAAGGGGGAAGAGAGAGAAAGGAACAACGAAGGAAGGATGTGGAGTGGATGATGTCGGGATGAGCTAATTATGGATTCGATCGTTTTGTCGACGGTAAATTGCCGAACGAGATGTTTTTGTCAAGAATAGTTGACTGGAAGCAGACATAGTTCCGAATTGCGGTTAAAACATTATGGCGAGGGGGTGTATGTGGAGGGGGAATAATCGCGGGCTTAATGTGTAACTTTAGGGACTGAAGGCATTACGTAGCTACGGATTATGTTCGTTCGATAATCGGTTATTAGGCAAGGACGAGATGTTTTGTGGCTATTTTAGGTAGCAACACAATACGGCCATATACAGGGTGTTCCTTAATGATATGCGAGTATTCAAGGGTGTGAATCTACATTAAAAATTAATGTTAGTTTGCTTTATAAACTATGGTCCAAAAATGTTTCCTTACAAAAACTTGGGGTGTTGAAGTTTTAGGAAAAAATGGAAATTAAAATTTTCAGAACCGTTTCAGATATTCCGCTGATGTTTAGTACGTTTTATTGGCCCAGTCTTCTTGCCGGGACGACTTGACGGACAGACCTACGTCAATTTTCTTCAACAACAGTTGCCTTTGCTGCTTGATGATGTTCCGTTAGTAATAAGAAACAATATGTGGTTCATACATGATGGTGCAACAGCGCATTTCAGTGTAGCGGTTCCTAATTATTTACAAACTGTTTATCCAAATCGTTGGATTGGTCGCGGTGGTCCCCAAGAATGGCCACCAAGGTTCCCAAATCTCAACAGTTTAGATTTCTTTTTGTGGGGCTATCTTAAGACACTAGTGTACACAAGTCTCATTAACACTGTAGAGGAATTAAGAGAAAGAATAATTGCAGCTTGTGATAGAATAGAAAACACTCCAGGGATATTTGCGCAATTCCATGAGAATGAGGGCGGAGGCGGCCATTTTCAACAATTTTTGTAATCATTTTGTTGGTTTTAACGTTATGTTTATGTTGTTAGTTGTTGTTGTTCATTACCCCTAATATGTTTAATTTTTCCAATTAAATTAAAAATTATTTTGCAAGTTAGACAATAGAACGGTTTTAATTTTTTTACGCATAAATTGCCTCTGGAAGTGAAACAATTCAAGAGAGATCATTTGTTTCAAATTGAACAGGGAATTCAAAAATAATTTTTATTTGGTAAAAAACCATTGGCGTACCATTTTTCTCTTAAAAAATATCAAAGTCAATACCCGTACGCACGCCACTGTTAAAGCTATAAGTTATGTTTGCATTGAAAAATATGCAACTTTATCAGTTTTGACTACATACTAGATATCAGTGAAATATCTGAAGCGGTTCTGAAAATAATAATTAATTTCCATTTTTTTCCTAAAACTTCTTAGGAAACATTTTTGGACCATAGGTTATAAAGCAAACTAACATTAATTTTCCATGTAGATCCACACCCTTAAATATTTGCATATCATTAAGGAACACCCTGTAGAACGAGCTTTCGGATAGGCCGAGCCAGGAAAATTTTAGTTTTGTCAACAGATATTAGACGAAATTAAGTCACAGTCAATTTAGATCGTAGGCTAGGTTTTGCTTTCCGTTCTCTCTTGAAAGGCTTATACCACACCGTTGATTCCATACAAGAGTGAAACAGCTTATGCCACATGGACTTGAGGGAATTTCAATATTGCCGGAAAACTTTGCCCCTTCGGAATTCTCTGTACCACCGGAATATAGTCGTACGATGAGGACTATCATTCTTTAAAGCAATCGTAATTTCTTCTAAGCACTGGTCTATGCTTAAACCACGCGTAGAGTTATACACGGTAACATGCAGCCTCCTGCGTCCATTTGTTAAGTCATATTGCAAGACTTTTGTTGTACCCATAGGGTAATTCTAGGACAGATGGCCCATCAGGTGAGTTGGCCCACCGTCAATATCTCCACAAATGTATGAAAGACCGATACTTTGGCAACACCGGCAGCCATTAAGTATTGCGTCATATGCTGTGTCAGCCGCAGTTAGTAATTGAGCGTTTTATTACAGTAGAATATTAATAGAAGTGGTGGTTATATGTACGATTTTTTTTTGACAAAGTATTAAAATTGCGTGAGAGGTACGTATTGTTATTTTTTGCAAACAATTACAAATTCATCGGGTAGTATAGGGCCTGGCGGCATTCCTAACCTAAAATTAAATTGTTATTCGCATGTATAACTTAACGCCGAAGTGAGCCATCTATCCTTGTAACATTAGGTGAGTTGGCTCACTGCTAAGAGAGGAGAGATGGCTCAATTACTTAACATGGTTTTAATAGTTATGAACTCTTTTGCAGTTAAAATGCCTACCGAATATAAACGCAAAGGTAGTGTTTGTCGAGGGGAATGGTCAGAACAAGATTTACAACAAGCTATAGAGGCTGTACAAGAAGGTAGAGTAGGTGTTCGAGAAGCCGTTCGTTCCTTTGGTGTGCCATACACAACACTTCGACGACGCTTGAGAAGTGGCAATCATAGAAAGCTTCCGTTGGGACCATTATCTACTTTAGGACAAGAAATCGAAGTTAAATTGGTCAATCATATTAAAAAACTTCAAAAGTTTGGATTTTCGCCATCACGAACAACTGTACGCTCTATGGCATTTGAATTAGCCCAGAAATTAAATCTCCCACATAAATTCAATATTGAAAGACGTATGGCAGGATATCCATGGCTCGAGTCATTTTTAAGGCGCAATAAGGATCTAGCAGTGAGAAAATCCGAAGGTATGTCAGCTGCTCGTTGTTTAAATATGAATAGAGAAGTTGTGGCATCTTATTTTAACCTATTGGAAAACACTCTGATAGAATATAATTTAATTAACAAACCAGCAAGAATCTACAATGTAGAGGAGACAGGTCTACAAATGAACAACAAACCAGGCTTTGTTATTGCTCAGAGAGGTTCAAAAAACTCGGCAGTGACATCAGCAGAAAAAGGCGAAACAATCTCCGTAATAACATCTTGCAATACGGAGGGGTCATTTATACCACCAACGTGCATCTTTAAGGGTAAGAATCAGAAACCAGAGTTTGCCGATGGTATGCCACCAGGCTCCTAGTATTCATGTCTGAGAAATCAGCTTATGTCAATAATGTTTTATTTTTGAGGTGGCTTAAAGAACAGTTTGTCCCAAGGAAACCTCCGGGATATGTTATGTTAATCCTCGATGGACACTCATCGCATTGCAGCAGCGTAGAGACACTAGAATATGCTTCTGAAAATGAAATAATTTTTGTGTGTCTACCTAGTCACACAACTCAATTTCTTCAGCCTCTAGACAGAGGAGTTTTTAAGTCACTGAAGGCGTTTTATTATGAAGAATGTAATGCTTTCATTAGAAGAAATCCCAATCGACGCATTAACAGATTGATTTTTGGACAATTACTCGCTGCAGCTTGGGAGAAATCAGCAACTGTTAAAACTGCGGTTTCATCTTTCAGAGCTACAGGAATTGTGCCTTTCAATCCGTCTGCGATTCCAGATTACGCTTATCTTACTGACAAACCTCAGGGAGCTTCACCTAATGAACCTGAATCTCAAGTTTTACCGAATGGTGAAATATCTGTTGACAATAGAAATGAATCTGCTCAGGATTCATCTATTATTGAAATATTGGAATCGGTAGTGAATGATTCAGCTGGACCATCTGATATGAAGACACCTGAGAAAGAAATAGATACCCCTGAAAAAATACTGGACAAAATTAACCCGATTCCTATCACTGAAGCAGTCTCTTCTGCGAGGAAGAGAGGTGGACAGTTGGCTTCTGTCTCGCCTAGCAGCGATAATATTAGAAATAAGAAAAAGAAACTAGAAAAAAAATTACAAGCTGAGGCGAAGAAACGGAAAAAGAAAGAAAACAAGAAATGCATTAAACCAGGCCCTAGCCGCGTTCAATGTAAGTCTAAAAAACGGAAACAATCTACATCTTCTTCTTCTGAAGAAGAAATAATATATGATGATTCCTCGGAATACGAAGATGAGACAAGTAAATGCGGTGGATGCGGAGATTTTTATTCCACCACCACAAAAATGGATGACTGGATTCAGTGTGTGACGTGTTCCAGATGGGTACATGAAGGGTGCACCAGATTTGACAATTTTTGTGATGCATGTGGAAAGTCGCAGCAATAATGAACTACTATATTTACTAGTTTTTGAATCGAGCCATCTCACCGAATACTATGGGCCAACTCACCCATATATTAAGGGAGAGATGGCTCAGTCTGATACTTTATTTTTTTCGTTTCTTTGAGAATAAAATTTAAGTTTGATTATTTTTTCTGTTGTAATAATATTCTTCATATAAGCCTGGTTTAACCTAAGTTATTAAATGATTTTTCTGGGGTATAATAAAGATGTTATGTTGATTTGTAAAAAGGTGGGCCATCTGTCCTAGAACTACCCTATACTGACACAAGAAAATCTAATAAATCTGACTGTAGATTCCACATCTCCACAGACTTATAAAAAGCACTGGCAGCAAGTAAAACCCCGACACTTTTAGATTCGCAGCAGAGACGTAGCAGGTTGGGAATTTGAATGCGACCACCAAAGTATTCAGATAGAGCAGCCGATCCTGCAGCATTAATAATTCTTTTTAAACCAAGTTGAGAGGAAACCTGCTACCCAAAGGATTTCTTTCGCAACACATGGACGTTTCTAGAGCCGCTATCAGTTTCAGTTTTGACAGATGCTTATCAAGCAAGAAACATAAACTCTTCTCGCCCGCAGTGATAGAGCTTTGGCACCCGTTTGCTGAATTGTGTCACAGTGGGTAGCGCTATGTTTATCAAAAGATACTGGCTTCTTTCTTTGCCTATCTAATACAATGTATTACAGCAGATGTGGGGTGCCCACTGTTTGTCTTGATCACCTAGTTTACAACCGAAATAAAGCTGATATGTCTTTGTTATTAGTGGAGTAATAGACCGTCTCTGAGATGCAAAAGTCACATCACCACACACGTAACAAAACTGATATGGATTGTTTACACACTTTCGAGACATCTTGCATGAACGCTGTCAGCCAACTGAGGAAAAAATGGCTAATATAAAACAATATAATGTACACGTATGTATAACGTAACACAATCATGAAGATTAGATCATCTTTTCTTGCCGAATATAAAAATGTAGCACGTGCATTCTTGTGAATTACAGTAAATTAACACTGTCACAGCAGGAACACATATAATTACCGTATCTCTAAAACTTGAACTAATATTGAAAAAATAAGTTTCATTCCGGTTTTAGCACATTAAAAATAGTAATATTTTGTTGATTTTATTTAGGATATTTTTTGGCTCTTGATCAGTGTTATTAACGGAGAGTAATCTCTTATCATATCACTATATCGTTATTTGAATAATACTGATGTTGATGTAGCTACAAGCTTTTGTATTGAAAAAGTCCACATATTTATTTCCCTTCGTCTCAGACTTCCAAACTGTTACTATGTTGAGGTCTAGTATGGTATACCAAACAAATGACTATCTAATAACTGCAAGGCCTACTTAGGAGCTTCTCTTTATCTGGAATAATAAGGTTTGGCAATGTAAATGTGTGACGTATTATACATTTTTGAAATCAGAATTAAAAACCCTATCCATCTGCGCAAAAATCCAACATGGCATCCATGAGAAAAAATAAACTTGATTGAATTTGAATGTGCAATTCATTTTAAGAATCTAAATGATTTTGGTGTTCTGTATGAAAGCAGTTTGAATGTCTAGTTAGTTAGTTGTTGGCGGCATTTTGTTAGTTGCGTAAGTACGCAGTTTTGCCTCCATTCAAGCGACTTGGTATCTCTTATTGTTTCCGAGATCCCATCAAAAACACTTGGCATTGATTTGGCAATACAATGGAGTCCTATCCATTTTTATATTTCGTCTTTATTCAGTCTCATTAGTGGTGTAGAAACGTCCTGAATATTGGTAATGGGTCACATACCTATAGGATCTTTATTATTTAATATTTCGATGTAGTCTCTGCCTTAAAGTTATCGTTAGTATCACCTTGTCCTTGCAGACTAGTTATCCATAGGGATGACTGTACTAAAAAGAGGAAAGCACTTATTAGACTGGGTTGTTAATGGTGACGGAATTTCCTTCGTAATTACTACTTTTTTCGCTGCTAAACGACGCGACGCGGCGATGCTGTGCGGATGGCGATGGCGGGGAAACTTTCCACGCCTCGGGGACGATTTAGCAGAAAACTGAAATTGAATAAAAAAAGGAAAGGTCCAGGGGACCCGGTTTCTGAATCACTAAAGTATTACGGAAAGCGTCGCAGAAAATCGTCGAGTTCCGAACTCCTCGGCCGTTTCTTTATTATACATCCCTCGACAAAAGTACAGACGTCAATGCTAAGATGCCACGGCCGAGCAAATTTTTTTTTCCTGGAGAGTAGAGGGCATCCGTCTATAAACTGACCCCCCTCTAACTTTTTTGCATCATTTTATAGAAGAAAAAGTTGTATATAAAATTAATAAGGTCTAATATGAAGTTTTCTTTTT
Organism: Acanthoscelides obtectus; assembly: GCA_963669975.1. Lineage (NCBI taxonomy): Eukaryota > Metazoa > Arthropoda > Insecta > Coleoptera > Chrysomelidae > Acanthoscelides > Acanthoscelides obtectus. The sequence continues at coordinate 75,435,212 of CAVLJG010000009.1, forward strand.
CTCAGAGAAGTGCTACTGAATAAAGTTGTATTTTTTCATTGGAGCACCCTGTATATACGGTGCATTATTTCTTATGCGAAATATACAGGGTGTCCCGAAATTGAAAGATAACACTTATCAACAGCCAAAAAATATCCTAAATAAAATCAACAAAATATTACTATTTTTAATGTGCTAAAACCGGAATGAAACTTATTTTTTCAATATTAGTTCAAGTTTTAGAGATACGGTAATTATATGTGTTTCTGCTGTGACAGTGTTAATATACTGTAATTAACAAGAATGCACGTGCTGCATTTTTATATTCGGCAAGGAAAGATGATGTAATCGGCATGATTGCGTTACGTTATACATACGTGTACATTATATTGTTTTATATTAGCCATTTTTTCCTCAGTTGGCTGACAGCGTTCATGCAAGATGTCTCGAAAGTGTGTAAAGAATCCAGATCAGTTTTGTTACGTGTGTGGTGATGTGACTTTTGCGTCTCAGAGACGGTTTATTACTCTACTAATAACAAAGGCATATCAGCTTTATTTCGGTTGTAAACTAGGTGATCAAGACAAACAGTGGGCACCCCACATCTGCTGTAATACATGTGCTTCAAGTCTGAGGAGCTGGTTAAATGGCAAAAAACGGTCTATGCGCTTTGCTGTCCCAATGGTTTGGAGAGAGCCTACAAATCATATTAATGATTGTTACTTTTGCATGGTACCTTGTGTTGGACAAGCCACAGGTATGTCCAAGAAAAAAAAATCGGCTATTAACTACCCAAACATACCATCTGCGATGAGACCTGTGCCTCACAGTGACGAAAATCCTATTACAAAACCCCCAGAATCCTACACTTGCGAATCAGAAAACGAATCAGATCATGGCGATCGAGTGATTCGTCGGGAAGAAGATATGCCATCAACGTCAAGAGATCCTGATTTTATACCGAGCACGTCATGCCACCAACCGCACAAAATAACACAGTCAGAATTAAATGATCTTGTAAGACATTTAGAACTTCCAAAATGTAAGGCAGAGTTACTAGGATCAAGACTGCAGCAGTGGAACTTGTTAGAAGACGATGTTTCGGTATGTGTTTTTCGTAAACGCCACAAAGACTTAGAACCATTTTTCAATATGGAGAATAACTTGATTTTCTGCAGTAACATTAACGGCTTACTGGCGGCTTTAAATATAAACTATAACCCAGAAGAATGGAGATTGTTTATAGACATTCCAACATTGAGTTTAAAGGCAGTGTTATTGCATATTGGAAATATTTTCCCATCTCTTCCTGTAGGGTATGCAGTTCACATGAAAGAATCATATGACAATATGAAGTACCTATTGACATGCATAAAATACGATGAGCACCAATGGCATATTTGTGGCGATTTGAAAGTTGTTGCACTTTTACTTGGGCTGCAGCTAGGCTACACAAAGTTTTGCTGTTTTTTGTGTGACTGGGACAGTCGGGCAAAGGCACTTCATTACACCAGACAAAACTGGCCTGTTCGTCAATTCCTAGACCCAGGTCAAAAAAATGTACAGCATATGCCATTAGTAGATTCGAAAAAAATTTTATTACCACCACTGCATATCAAGTTGGGCCTAATGAAAAACTTTGTCAAGGCATTAGATAAAGATGGATCAGCTTTTCAATGCCTGCGTCAGAAATTTCCAAGACTAAGTGAGGCGAAGGTTAAAGAAGGTATTTTTGTTGGGCCACAGATTCGAAATATTTTGAAAGATACACAGTTTGAAAACACTTTAACAGGTATTGAAAAAACTGCTTGGAATGATTTCCGTCTGGTGGCACTAATTTCTTGGGAAATAGAAAAGCTGACAACTATAAAACCCTTGTCAAAAATATGCTGTCAGCGTATCAAAAGATGGGCTGTAATATGTCTCTTAAGATACATTTGCTACACTCACACCTGAACTGTTTTCCTGACAATTGCGGAGCCGTAAGCGATGAGCACGGCGAACGTTTTCATCAGGATATTTCAACAATGGAAAAAGGTACCAGGGAAAGTGGAATCCTTCCATGCTTGCAGACTACTGTTGGACTCTTGGTAGAGATGCTCCAGAAACGATCCATAAAAGAACAGCAAAAAGACAGCGCATATGGTGATTCTTATAAGTATATGAGTCTTGTTACTTTTTTTAATATATCCTTAAAAATAAAAAGTTTTTTTTCTAAACCGCAACTAATTTTTTTATTTCATTGTCATTTTTGGATTCAGCGCCCTAAAATTAACAAAGAAGTACACTTTTCCCACAAGATACAATTAAAAAACTAAAATTTGTTGTCCAGTGTAATCCTGCAGCTGCAGATAGGTCACCTCATGGCCTACTAGATCGTAAAATTTTGTTTTATTAAAAGTCTTAGTTTTCGAGATTATCGGCATTCATTTTTTCTTTGAAAAAACTGGCTATATTCAGTTTACATCGTGCCATTTCAATAATGCTAAATTTTTTGACCAGGTTCGTTTTATCTCCTCCAGGATTAATTTTCCATGATGTGACAAATAACCCACATAAAGGTCATGCCAGTGTTTGAATTTTCATTAAAACCCCTTCTCACGACTCACTTTGACACCCTGTAGAGTGAGGGGATGAAGTACTTTCACGGTTTTCGTAGATATCAGAAAATAACAGTACGTCGCTTGGCTACAAAAAAATGGATAGGACTGACTTTAAATAGTTATTTACATTTTAGATATCAATATAATGAGCACCACTGACTGGTATTCATGACCTACATATGGTTATACATTTTTTTAACATACAAAAAATAACCGCTCGAATTATCGAGGTTGCATCAATTTTGGAACTTAATTCTGGTACTGTGGCCAGCACAGCTTGGTACGAAAGTTATCTAAAGAAACCCTAATGAAATTTTACTGGATTTAGGTCCAACGATCTCTTATGAATATTTCATTTTTTAATTGAAGTGGTTTCGATCTGACCGAATGTGATGTGCCGGAGTATTAGAATACATATATGTTGCAGCAGACGTGTTTACCTTATTGGATGATATTTCAAGCCGGATACCCTGAATGCATGCGAATTTTAGGATTCTAGGTCAAACAGTTCAGTACGGTCGTATAGTGTAATTCACGAAAATATGTCATTTTACCTTGAAATGACCCCTAGGTGTGATTTTAAAAAAACAAACTTCAGAACATGAACTGTTTCTCCATGTTCAAAGCTGGGATCAAAATTGGCCTATTCTTTGTGAAAAAAATAATTTGACCTTGAATTGACCTTCAAGGTCATAACCAATGTCAGAATGAAAGTCGTCATCAGATGTACCATTAGGTGCAATTTTCGCATTAAACGTGTTTCTTCAATATCCTTCTGTTCCAAATATGTACTGCATTACAGCATTCCGCGAAAGAGCAGCAGTTGACCTTGAAATAACATCTAGATGTAATTTTAACTCCTATGATATCTATTCTGTTGTAAAGGAATTTTTTTGCAAAAAATGGGATTCCCGTTTGAAGAAATCAACTTGCCCTTAAAATGAACTTCTAGGTTAGGTGGAACTCAAGGTCAAATCAAAGGTCACCGTTACATGTGCCGTTTGATTTCCTTTTGTATAAAAAGTTTCTTAGATCGTTGGAACTATGGTCGGGCCATCCTTGACAAGCCGAGCCAGCCAGTCAATATGGAATATGTCCGAAGCCCAAAGTTTATATCAGACTTTGACTTCTTGAACGGATCCGCCATTTCTAGGATTAGCTGCAATCCAGACTGTGCCTGGAACGTACACGAAATAAATCGAGTATATACGATTGTGCGGCTGGGCCGCTTATCCCGGTCTAAACTGGTTTGTTTTACGCGACCCAATTGCCCGGAACAAATCCGGTGATGCACGGTCCGGTAAAAACAGCGAACTTCAATTATCAGCTGCAAACGAAAAAAATAATCACGCCCTAATGGGAAAAAACTCCGGACGCCGCCGCTCCGGGTACACTCGACCGGATTATGATAGTTGCCTATTTTCCTTTCCGCTCATTGGCTCCTCGCACTCTAGCCGATAGAGAAAATGGGGAATGGCAGGGAATTAACTGAACATTGACTCTTTGGCTCAGAAAAAAGGAACATGGCTTTCTGAATGAGATCGGAGGGTAAAAGCCAGATAGCTGAGGCAACTGCTCACGTCCCACGCTAAATAATATTTTTGTGGAGGTTGTTTTTCACCCAGTTGATTTACTCGCACTTAACTGAATAGCGCTCAGGAGCTATCAGTTTCATTTCACTGTGCTAAGTGTCATGCCAATATGTATGCCAATACCAAAAAAAGTGTGAACTTGTGCTTGGGCTTGAGATATAATAACTTGAAATTTTGTATATACAAAAGATTTTATGTTTAGGTCAATTGCGTAATTTGTATATCTCTAATAACAAAATAATTTAGTCATAGGACGTACTGTCTACGAGTTTATGTACAAATAATCATGGACGTCAATTTTACTTCAATTTTGGTAGGTTTTTTGGACTTTACATGTTTTAAATTTGGGGGAATAGTGTTATAAAATTTTGGATCTTGAATGTTTGATGATTGTGATCTGTAATAAATTTGTGTTAAGTGAAATAAAACACAATCTTTAATATCCACTTCTGAGCAACTTCAACCCTTCTATAATAATTGTTCATGACTCCAACCATGTCAAGATTCTATAAGAGATATAGACAAAGGAATCATAGATCACGTACAGATGCTTTACATTTAGGAAACTGCTGAAATATTCAATTTTTGGAAGAAGGATCTTATTCTTTTGACTAAGGCTTCAGCACGTATATTCCCTTTTGAATTATTATCTATAATTATCCCTAAGTATTTGCTATTACTTTCTTATTGTATATATCTGTAGAGATCTGATGTTTTGATTTGGAATTTATTGAAAATTAAGAAACTCTCCTATCGGAAGGAAACGTTGTTTTGTTAGAACTAATTTTCAAAATTGTTTCCGTGAAAAAATTAATTATCTTTTGGAAATCCTATTCGATTTGGTTCTTTGAAGAATCTGAATCATTATATGAATACATAATAGCCGTATCATACGCATAACCAATAGTCTTTTATTCAATTTAAAAAGATGATTACCGTATAGATTATATATAAGACTGGCCCTAGCATCGTTCCTTGTAGAACTCCATACCTAACTTTAACGCCTCCACTTCGTGAGTGATTGATATTGTAACACATGTTTCAAATAACTGTTCATACGATTATAAGTTTCCCCGAAATCCCAAATTATCTAACGTGGTTACGAGTTTTCACGAGTGATACTATCAAAAACTTTGCCTGAGGCTATATTGGTGTTTTGAAATTTCAATCATTTGTTAACACTTCCGGGTATGTTGAAGATTTGAGTGACAAAGTGTGTCAAGATTTTGGTCTAGGACTATATTGGTTTTTTCATTTGTAAAATGTCATATCTGGATAGACTTAAGATCCATTTTCTCTTTCTGAATAGAAATCGCTTTTGGACTGTATGGTGTATCTGAAGTCACTTGAAATAGCATAAAAACCTTTGGTCGGCGCGTCCTTTGTAATTTCATGACGTATCATAGGCGTGCGGCATTTATTTAGAACGATAATAATAATGTTTTTATATCACAATAAATGGATTTTACTATCTTCTTATTTTTTTGATTTGGGATAAAAAATACTTATATTGGGAGTTTAATTTATGTTGACTGAAAGTTAAGAAATGGAAAAATTACAGAATTCCAACGTTTGACATAGGCAAATATTTACATAGCAGGTAGGTATATAAAAAGGTATATATAAAGACTTACATTATAGGTATTTATATATCATCCTCGCCTTCGGAGCTGTCGCTAGAGTCATCTTGTAGAGGAATTACAACGGGATTTACAGGAGGCAAAACACAATATTCATTTTCTTTTTCAATAATATGCCTAGAACACTGCTTCCATAGGTCTGTGGCAGCAATATGAGATACTGCATCTCTTATTGTGGCCAATAGCGATTCACTTAATTGAGGGGTCTGATTATGTTTTCTTACTTTTTTTTAAAGCAGCCCAGACCAACTCAGTCGGGTTAAAAATGCAGTAATAGGGAGGTAGACGTAATACTTCATGGCCATTTTGCTGAAGCAGATTGTTAACAACATACTCTTTTTAAAATTTTTGTCTTTTAATAAAATCCAATAATATGGCTTTGGTTGATTTTTGTGGTATTTCCATTCCCTTATCCTGCATAAAAACAATAATGTCTTGTTTTTTTGTGCCTGTATTCGGAATTTTGTTTTTCTGTCGGGAATGGTACGGTGCATTGTCCATAATAATCACTGAATTTTGGGAAATGTTTGGTATTAACTGCTGCTCTATCCATTTTTCAAATAAGTCGGAGGTCATGTCCTCATGATAGTCGGCACATGATTCTTTGATATTTTTGGCAGATAACAGCAAGGCATTAGGTATAAATCCATTTTCACTGCCAGCATGGAGAATAATGATTCGTTTTCCACGGTTGCATGGTGCATTTAAAATGCACTTGTTGCTGTCGTCAACCCAGCCGTACTGCACAACATCATGGGTATCATACCACGTTTGATCCAGATAAATCAGATTTCTTTTTTGCTCTCTATAGATTTTAACTTTGTGCAAAAATTCTTGGCGCAATTCAACGATTCGAGACGACTCCATAATCACCATTCTTTTATCTAATTTTTTGTATTGAAAACCACACAGTTTTACAATACAGTGCAGTGAGTCTAAGCATTTGTAATTATAAAAATCTTCAGGATAATATTTTAATTTATCCCGTATCATTTCCAACGTGGGCACCAAATTTTCTTTATAAAATCCGTATATTATACGACGAATATCTTCCTGAAAACCCACGTCTATTCTTTTTAATTTTTGCCCTATGCGCTTTCTGTGGAAGGAATGGTTGACTACATCTCCCCTTTTTATAACCCGATAAATGGTAGACCGACTGATTTTTGTCAGGATACAAATTCTGTTTAAAATTTGATTTTGCGAGGAATCTGGATTTTCGTTTTTCAGACTATCATACATATTTAGGATTACTCTTTGGGTCTGTTCCTATAGATCTTTATGAAAGAATTCTGCCTGCACAGGTTCATCAACCATCTCCTCGTGGCTTGGAGCATTTTCCCAAGGTCTCCAAAGAGCCATATTTAGGACACACAAGAACAATCAACACAACAATTAAATCAACAAGTAAACTGAGTATTCAAAAGTCAAAAACACACAAATTAATAAAATCTATGAAAAAACACGGACAGACTAAAGAAAACACGTTTATTCACCGCTACACGGCACTGGCTAAACTGTTTCAATTTTCAGTAGCCACCTGAACTTGTTCCGAGCTCTGAAATACACGCTTTCTCATTGGCTATGTCCACGCATAGGCGTGCTTTACTCCACGTGGACCGGTGAAACTGCCTTTGATCTCTTATACGGGGGATATTTGCTGCGAAATTTGGCGATTTTTGCAGCAACAGAGCGTGATAAATATAGATATATAAAACGCACTCGGTATTTCACAGTGTTTCAAGTGACTTCAGATAAAGTATACTTGTTTTATCTGCTATGGTATCATATTAAAACACCTGGGGTCTGAGAAAATATGTGACCATCGTAGAACATTTTTTTCTGGTTTGGCGACATTAATTATGATTCCTGGTATTGTATATTTATGTCTGATGATAACGTTTATATTGCCCTCTCAGTGGTATTAATAAATAAAGTCTGGACATGGAGCCTTCGCCAAAATTCACCAGCAAAATGTCATGCCTTGTATATCCACCGACAAACTTAGATATATACGCGTACACATGAAGCAGTGTCTGCATTTGCGAATGAGAGACTAAAATACAAAAATGCATTATTCATTGAATTGCAACGTAATTTTGAGTCGCTCGATGTACTCTCTTGATGTCAATCATTTGTAAGAGATCTTTTTTTACTTCTGAATGGAGCTTTTGGACTGTACTTGTTTTATCTGTTATTGAAACATCTGGGGCCTTTTATATTGCCTCTCAGTTGCAGTAGTAAATAAAGACTGGACATACAGCATTTCGCCAAAATTCACCACCAAAATGCGAAGCTTTCTATATCCACCGTCAAACTTAGATATACGCGTTTACATAAAGCAGTGTTTGCATTTGCGAATGAGAAACTAAAATACAAAGATGCATTATTCATTAAATTGCAGCGTAATTTCGAGTCGTTCGTTCGTTGTTCACTATTTAATATGCAGCTTGGCAACTACAGACGGCGGCGCGACCGACTCTAATAAAACCCCTTCCTCCATTTACAGGAAGTATGAAATGAATCAGCTAATTGTCGAGGCGGGTCTGGAAACATAACGATCCACAAAATAAAACAAGGGTTTTTGACCCTGAAATTTCGCCGGGAAACTTGCCAGGGAATTTTGCACATCGTGACTTGAAAATAGAGATCTTACTTTGTGGACAACATTGTCTCTGTTCTGCTTACTTACCGTACAAGTTCGCGACAAGGCGCTTGCATGGCAGACTAGGAAAGTAGTTGTGAAGATACACTGTTTGTACGCTACCTAGTCTCAGAAGAAGGTGAGATACATCTACAGTATGAACACCAGATGCCTCCACCCAAAGACTTTGCGATGATTCCAAGGACACGATATTAAAGCCCAAAAGCTGCCAAAAATTTTGGGATATACGTTAATAGAATGTCTTTCAGTGATGCCAAAGAGACAACGTTTACACCCTCACCACCTATAACCCCAGGCTTAAAATTATCGACTCCCAAAAAACCTCTGATCTAGTAGTCGCTGAAATACAAAAGTAAAGTTTTTTCGGTTTCTGATTCTTGCATGTTTTGCCCATGGCTCAGCCGCCACTGGATTGATTTTCAAGGCCAACAAAGCTTTTTGACCCTGTGTCAAAGTTTAATTGGAATCAAAGCGGTTCTTTTCAAGTTATAAAGTGATCAAATACAGGGTGTTTCAGTTTATTGTTGCATAACTTTAAGATTCGATAGAACTTTTAAAATTAATGCATAAAGTCTATATAAATATAAGTTTACTTTATAAAATAGTTTTTTTTTTAAATATTTCGAACAATATTTGATGTATAATAGTGAAAATTGGTATACAAGGGTTTTTTGGTACGACAAAACGAACCATGGAACCATAGTTTTACTGTAGCCGCTAGAGGGCGCTCTCTACTGTACCTGTAGTGTATTAAAATGACCGAGAACTTTTTCTTAGTGCAATTTTTTGCTTTTTGAATAAAAAAACTGATTCTTCGCACTTTTCAACATAAAAACGCTCTCTTGTGAATTTTCGTTATAGTTAGCCGTTTTTGAGATATATCGATTTTTAGGGTTCGATGCATTTTTTATAGTCAGTATCTCGATAATTTTTAGAGGTAGGCTGTGCCTGCAAATATTTTTAAAATTGAAAGCAGAATAAGGTTAAACGTCATTTAGTTGACAGTTAGTTTTGTAGTCTGTTGAAACCTGAAACGTTTCTTTGCAATTGTGAATGCACCAAATTTAGTTTCTTTTACCTGTTTTTTTTTGTAAGTTTTATAAAAATGCCATTTTTATTCTACAATCAAGAGTTAGCGGATATTCATTTTGTGTATGGCTTTGTAAATGGAAACGCAGTAGAAGCAGCCAGAGAATACGCACGAAGATTTCCAAACAGACGACATCCAACTCGCTCAGTATTTGTAAGAGTGCATCGCCAAATAATAGAAAATGGTTTTGGAAATCTCCAAAGGGATCAAAACATAAATGTTCGTCAGCGCAAATTTACCCGTATGATTCTGCGTGAGTTTGATAGAGATCCGACCACAAGTGTTAGGAGAGTTTCTGGTGCCTTGGGAATTTCAGCAAGCCATGTTCACCGTGTTCTTAGAAATGACCATAGACGTCCTTACCATTTGCAACCTGTGCAAGGACTACAGCTAGGGGACGGAGAGTGAAGAATCACATTTTGTCAGTAGATTCTTGATAGAACTGATAATAATAGGGAGGTTTTAAGTAACGTTTTATGGACCGACGAGTCATGCTTCACTAGACGTGGAGTAGTAAATTTTCATAATCAACATATTTGGTCGCATGAAAATCCGCATGCAGTTCGGGAAAGAAATTTTCAGCAAGAATTTAGTGTGAACGTGTGGATTAGTATCTACCGTAATCGACTATTTGGACCCTACCTTTTGCCTGCAAGGTTAAATGCTCGATCTTCTTGGAATTTTTAAAGGCTGAACATGCAAATATGTGGCATGATGTTAGATTTAAGAAGATTGGCCTGGTTCCAGCTTGATGGTTGTCCAGCTCGTTATTTGAGAATAGTTAGAAACTGGCTGGACGAAAATTATCCAGAAAGATGGATCGGCCGTGGAGGACCAGTCGCCTGGCCTCCACGATCCCCTAACCTAAATCCATTAGATTTCTTTGTGTGGGGATTTCTAAAAGAAAAAGTGTACCAGACTCCCGTAACCACAAGAGATATGCTAATAGACAGAATCAGGAATGCATGTGATGAAATAAGGCCTTATTTGAATAATGCTATACCACGTTCGATCATTCGTAGATGTAAATTGTGTATTGAACAAACTACTTTAGATTTTGTATGTTTGTCCTAACTATCCAGTAGAATTTCACTTGTAAATAATTAATTTAATTTGTTAAAAATAATATTGGAAAATTAAACAAATTAATATTCTGTTTTTTTTTGTGTTTATTTGGAGTTAGGAATTATTGCTGTTTTTAAAAACACAATCTGAATAATCATCTTAATTACTTGTAATGCCCAAATCGAAAATGTAAAAAAAAAATATTATTTTCCCATAAATAATTAAAAATGCATCGCACCTCAAAAATCGAAATATCTCAAAAACGGCTAACTATAACGAAGACTCACAGGAGAGCTTTTTTATGTTGAAAAGTGCAAAGAATCAGTTTTCTTATTCAAAAAGCAAAAAATTGCACTAAGAAAAATTTTTCGGTCATTTTAATACACTACAGGTACAGTAGATAGTGCCCTCTAGCGGCTACAGTAAAAATATGCCTAAAACCTTTGTACACCAATTTTCACTGTTATACATCAAATATTGTTCCAAAAATTAAAAAAAAACTGTTATAGAAAGTAAATTTAAACACCCTGTATTTCGGAAGCCACGCATTTTTCGACCCATGTTTATATAGACTTTATGCATTAATTTTAAAAGTTCTATCGAATCTTAAAGTTGTGCAACAATAAACTGAAACACCCTAAGCGGGCACTGTTTCGTTGTTTTCATGATGTGGCGTGTAACATCTAATCAAACTGATAAATTTTCGTCTGCGAAAAACTGCCGTACCGACGACAACTGGTTACGACCAGGTGATTGAGCGTCGGGAAATAATCGGCTTTCGAATGAAATAGGCTGTAAATTCATTTTTGAAATTAAAATTGGAAAACGATGACTGGCAAACGTACGCGGAGGCGAGAACCTGATAACACAGTCAATTTAAATCACCAGAAGGAAGGAGTCCAAATATTATCGTATACGAATTGGTCGTAGACTTTGTTGACAAATATAGCAATACTTCTGACAAGTTTTCAAATTATCCTAGGTATATTTTGTTCTGGTTGAAAAGTACTGGTGTTCTATTAGCAGATACTTTATGTAACGCTGGACAATAAACATCAAAAAAGCTTTCGTTCCTAGATTTTTGTAAAAGTTCTGAGTGTTCTTGTTACTCCATAACAATAACAATGATGCTGACCGATACAATTTTCAAAATGGTTAGGGAAGTTGCTTTTCTGCCTGGAAAGTATAAGTACACGTCTTTTGAAGAAAGTGAAGTAGAAAAAAAGGTCAAAGAAACAGATAGATGCTTAGTAGTCCACGTTGAAGAACAGTTATTGATATCTAGTGGAAATGAAGTTGAAGCTAGAACCGATCCTTGTGGAATATTCGCGTTAGTTCGTTTCATGCTTTTTAGCGGTTACGTTTTCACACGAAATAGGTCAGTAGAGTGACTAACTGTACCATGTGCGGAGCTTGAATTCTCTAAGGAAAAGTACACAGTGCAAGCCGATTTTTACAAAGGACCATCGTTCTCTTTGACTTTCTGTAAATACTATACTACTCCTCATGTCGCACGCCTGGAACAAGTGAGCTGTCAAATAGATATTTGACAAGCATACACGGGGAAGACTCATACGTTGACGAGAAAACTACACTGATCAACAGCCAAAAAATATCCTAAATAAAATCAACAAAATATTACTATTTTTAATGTGCTAAAACCGGAATGAAACTATTTTTTCAATATTAGTTCAAGTTTTAGAGATACGGTAATTATATGTGTTCCTGCTGTGACAGTGTTAATATACTGTAATTCACAAGAATGCACGTGCTACATTTGTATATTCGGCAAGGAAAGATGATGTAATCGGCATGATTGTGTTACGTTATACATACGTGTACATTATATTGTTTTATATTAGCCATTTTTTCCTCAGTTGGCTGACAGCGTTCATGCAAGATGTCTCGAAAGTGTGTAAACAATCCAGATCAGTTTTGTTACGTGTGTGGTGATGTGAATTTTGCGTCTCAGAGACGATCTATTACTCCACTAATAACAAAGGCATATCAGCTTTATTTCGGTTGTAAACTAGGTGATCAAGACAAACAGTGGGCACCCCACATCTGCTGTGATACATGTGCTTCAAGTCTGAGGAGCTGGTGAAATGGCAAAAAACGGTCTATGCGCTTTGCTGTCCCAATGGTTTGGAGAGGGCCTACAAATCATATTAATTATTGTTACTTTTGCATGGTACCTTGTGTTGGACAAGCCACAGGTATGTCCAAGAAAAAAAAAATCGGTTATTAAATACCCAAACATACCATCTGCGTTGAGACCTGTGCCTCACAGTGACGAAAATCCTATTCCAAAACCCCCAGAATCCTACACTTGCGAATCAGAAAACGAATCAGATCATGGCGATCGAGTGATTCGTCAGGAAGAAGATATGCCATCAACGGCAAGAGATCCTGATTTTATACCGAGCACGTCATGCCACCAACCGCACAAAATAACACAGTCAGAATTAAATGATCTTGTAAGAGATTTAGAACTTCCAAAATGTAAGGCAGAGTTACTTGGATCAAGACTGCAGCAGTGGAACTTGTTAGAAGACGATGTTTCGGTATGTGTTTTTCGTAAACGCCACAAAGACTTAGAACCATTTTTCAATATGGAGAATAACTTGGTTTTCTGCAGTAACATTAACGGCTTACTGGCGGCTTTAAATATAAACTATAACCCAGAAGAATGGAGATTGTTTATAGACAGTTCAACATTGAGTTCAAAGGCAGTGTTATTGCATATTTTAAATATTTTACCATCTCTTCCTGTAGGGCATGCAGTTCACATGAAAGAATCATATGACAATATGAAGTACCTATTGACATGCATAAAATACGATGAGCACGAGTAGCATATTTGTGGCGATTTGAAAGTTGTTGCACTTTTACTTGGGCTGCAGCTAGGCTACACAAAGTTTTGCTGTTTTTTGTGTGAATGGGACAGTCGGGCAAAGGCACTTCATTACACCAGACAAAACTGGCCTGTTCGTCAATTCCTAGAGCCAGGTCAAAGAACTGTACAGCATATGCCATTAGTAGATTCGAAAAAAATTTTATTACCACCACTGCATATCAAGTTGGGCCTAATGAAAAACTTTGTCAAGGCATTAGATAGAGATGGGTCAGCTTTTCAATACGTGCGTCAGAAATTTCCAAGACTAAGTGAGGCAAAGCTTAAAGAAGGTATTTTTGTTGGGCCACAGATTCGAAATATTTTGAAAGATACACAGTTTGAAAACACTTTAACAGGTATTGAAAAAACTGCTTGAAATGATTTCCGTCTGGTGGTCACTAATTTCTTGGGAAATAGAAAAGCTGACAACTATAAAATCCTTGTCAAAAATATGCTGTCATCGTATCAAAAGATGGGCTGTAATATGTCTCTTAAGATACATTTCCTACACTCACACCTGGACTTTTTTCCTGGCAATTGCGGAGCCGTAAGTGATGAGCACGGCGAACGTTTTCATCGGGATATTTCAACAATGGAAAACAGGTACCAGGGAAAGTGGAATCCTTCCATGCTTGCAGACTACTGTTGGACTCTTGGTAGAGATGCTCCAGAAACGATCCATAGAAGAACAGCAAAAAGACAGCGCATATAGTGATTCTTATAAGTATATGAATCTTGTTACTTTTTTTAATATATCCTTAATAATAAAAAGTTTTTTTTCTAAACCGCAACTAATTTTTTTATTTCATTGTCATTTTTGGATTCAGTGCCCCAAAATTAATAAAGAAATGCACTTCTCCCACAAGATACAATTAAAAAACTAAAATTTGTTGTCCAGTGATTATCAAGGCGATGAAAAAACTAAAAAACTGATATTTGCGAACTTACAAATGTCCGCTCATAGAGGGCGATTGCATACATATGTGTGTCCTGTAACTTTAATGTGGCCCGTCAAAGTGGAGGCTATCAGCGCCTTCCTTTCCGACGAGAGACCTGGAGATTATCTCTGTTTGGGGACGCAAGAATGTTGTATAGTTTAACAATACTGTACCTTGACGAACAAGAAGCGTTCTAGCCTTCATCCGGTTTCGATGGATGGCCAAGTTCTAGCAAAGAGACATTCATTTCGGATAGTCGGAGTCCAGATCACCGAGGACTTGTTCTGGCACGTAGGTACAAGAATCTGCAATCGAAGTTGCACATACCTCCCAAAATACTGAACTGCAACGTCGCATTAGCGCCTAAGGTGGTTGACCAAGTAGTGGCGAAATGATATGGACTATAGAAGAGTAGCGTCACTTCGTCGTTGAAACAGTTTTTGGTGAGGTGTCTGAAATTACATTGTGGTATACCAAATCGTACATGCAGTTAAACTGTGATGTCTGTGATATAGCAGCTAGTCAGCAGGAAGGTAAACATCCAGGAATAAAGGTCTCCTGAAGGTAGTTGACCGCAAAACACCGGATTGTTTTACGCGTTGCGAAACTAGCAGGAAGTGGGGTGCTAATATTTCGATGCTCCGCTAATGATGTAAAGGCGACTATTGTTATTCTAACATATTTGGAATTTGAGACATCGCCGCTTAAGTTGTAACACCACTAAACGCAAAGAATAACTTATGTATTTGCTTAAAAAAGCCACCGTGAATGCTGGAATGTCATCAGTAGGCACTATTAGCTTATGAGGTTTCATTTGCGACTAGACAAACATGGAGGATTATAAGATCATTCGATAGCGACTCCAAAGGCCCACCGTTCTTTTATGGTCTCCTGAAAAGTTGTTAGTTTAAAGTTACATCGTGCTGGAACTCTTTATTGAACAACTAAATTTTTGTAATTCATGACTGGGTAGTACCAAAAAGATAGTACGACACAAATTTGTTATTTAGTTTTGCATTCTACGTCAATGATTATTGACAAACAATTCCAAAGTAGATCGTTCAAGTATATTGCGAGAAAATAGATGTGATGTTCCATTTCTTTATTATTTAATTTGATACTCTTCAGTCTACATTATTCATGTTCCCTGAACGAACATACAAAAAACAAAGCGATTGTGATTGCACACAGTTTGGAAAATCTGCTTTCTTTTCTGGTTACTAAGTTTAGCGCTCTTACACTCATTTTCAAACTTGTGACCGAACAATAATCCATTCCAACTTTCTATATACTTGGTTTCTGCCTAAAGGGGCTGAACCTACCAGTATGTCTACAAAGTGAGAAGCATGTAGACCAGAATTCAGTTTTGTATAGACCCAGAAACTGGTGAACTACTTTTCAGAGCAAATGAAATTAGTTGCAAGAAGGATAAATAGCCAGCGCTAATTTCGTAAACTAAACGTTTTTCATATTAATATTTTACATGAGAATGTTCAGTTTCCAAACGTAACTATGTTCGGTAGCCCTGCACTTACGGCATGTCTATTCAATACCAAACATCCAACCTACCATATCAGAATTAATCAAACAACCTGCTTCTCCCTGAATATTGATATTTGAAAGAAATATTTTGCCTTTCACAAGCCTGGATATATATTACAAATAAAGATGTAATCTGCTTTGAAAATCACACCATATTGGGAATTTAATTAAGCCTACACCTGATCAACAGCAATAGCCCACCGCCACTGGAGGCAACCAAGCCACGCGCCTCTATAGAATCCGGTACCATTTATCTATAATTTATTGCTCGGACATTTTACCTTCCAGTATCAATCCTGCTTTTTAGACCGTCTTCGGTGCTGATACAACGTTGCAATTCGGTATTTTTGGAGGCCAGAAGATGCAAGAGGTATGTGCAAGTTGGATAACTCATCTTTGTACACATCTCGTAGATAGCGGCAGCTGCCGATAAAAAGCTAGGCTATTTGTTGATAAAGACGCAAGCCTTCATATGTGGTTTCATGGGGAACTATCACCCTTGCTCGGACTATATGAACGGCAAGCATACCGATGCAGTTTTTACGATTCATTTCGCCGGGAAGCCGATACCGAATCCTGATGTTTACACTCGATAAGACCGCCGAAATGCCAAATTTAATTTTGGATCTTCCTATTCCGATGTTGGCGCGCAGAACAATGCCGACGAAGCATTAAACGTGAAAAAAAAAGTAGGTCGCTATTTTGAGTATTTTCAGTCCATTTCGCGATGGAAACTCGTTTAACAGTAATGTAATTTTTTCGCTTTGAGGAATTTAGATCGTGCAGATTAAATGCTCGAAGCTGTTTGTGATGGAACGTTCGTTCGCACGAAGCTGACGATTATAATGGATCCGCCAGAAGTGATAGCGGAGGCGGTTTGATGCGTCCTTGGTGAAAGAGAAAACATTTTAGAAATTACAGCTGAAAGAAAATTATCAAACACACGAGCACGAAACTTGCATTTAGTCTGCTATGCGAATAGTGTTACAAATGGCCTTCTCGTCCAAGTTCAAATTGAATAATTTCCGAGTTTTCACTTCTTATATACCCAAAAAATCACAAAATTTACTTAACCTCATTCAGAATATGTTTATGTTCATGTTTCAATGCCATTCGTAGTACATTCGTACATGGATAAGTAAGATCACATTATTCCACCTGTAAGAATTACCAGCTATATAATTATTATGCCACATTTGACTACTTTCACACAGTATTAGTTGAGTAATATGTTACAGAAGACCTTGTTCCATTATTTATTTTTTTTCATTTTTTCCTTTTTTGTGTTGTGTATTTTTTGTTTATTTTGTATTATCTTTGTCTGTTTTTATCGTTTCCCTTTCTTTCTCTTTAACAGTCAGCATGATTAATTAGTATCTGACTGATAAATCTATGTTTAATTCTGACAGGTGCTGGGTTCACATATAGCTGGCCAATACTTTTTGTAATCTCTCATTGTTGAAAAATTGTCAGTTATCCTCACTTCTCCCAGTTGCACTCTAGACAAGGCTCTATGAGGTTACCTGTTACCAATTTGGAAACCCCTCTTATTTAATATTAGCCTTAGGTATGTTGCTTCAGAGACAGAAATAGATATACTAGTAAGTGACATATAAATCCGAACACCCAGTTTAAATGGTTTTATTTTAATAAAAGTTGGTGAATGTATTTATCTTACTGTAAATAACAAGTGAAAAAATTTTCAGCCTTATCAGTTGGACATTCCGGTTTTTATACTGCTTTTTTTTTAATTCACTAACGCTCTAAAAATGAATATTTCAGCCGCAGTAAAGAATCAACGTTGGCGGATTTTGGTTCTTGACATCCTTTACGATCGGTTACGATGCCTAGAATACGGAGACCTGTACGATTTCGTCAACTTAGTGAGTTTGATAGGGCCGTATAGTGGGACTTCGCGAAGCTGGACTTTCTTTTCGGGCAATTGCAGTTAGAGTGCAAAGAAGTGTAGACAATGTGGTTAGGTGTTGTCAGGCATGGCTTCGAGAAGGCCGTACGCAAAGAGCAAGGGGCACTGGACGCCGCCGTAGAACAACAGACCGTGAAGATCGCCGCCTAAGATTATTGGCCTTAAGGGACCATTTCTCAACTACCAGGTCCATTGCAAATGAATAGTTTGAAGAACACGGAAGACCTATTGGCATGCGAAGTGTTTACCGACGAATGAGAAGTTTTGGCTTGTTTTCATACCGACCACACTGGGTCCTCCCTTTAACTCGAGAACACCGACGTAATCGCCTAGAGTGGTACAGACAACGGTCACTCTGGGATCAGGAATGGAACAGTATTATCTTTAGTGACGAGTCTCGATTTTGTTTAGGCATGCACGTGCCAGGATTAGAAGGCGACGTGGTGAAAGGAGGAATCCACAGTTTTTTGTTGATAGACATGTTCATCACACTGTTGGAGTTATGGTTTGGGGTGCTATAGCTTATGGTTCCAGGTCACCTTTAATCTTCATCAGAGGTAACATGAACGCGCAGCGTTATATCCACGAAGTTCTAGAACCCCATCTTTTACCCTATCTTGACACTCTGGCAGATCCAGCTTTCCAACAGGATAATGCCCGACCACATGTTGCAAGAGTCACAATAGACTTCTTTCAACATAATGATGTCACATTATTACCATGGCCACCAAGATCTCCCGACTTATCCCCAATTTGCAACGTCCTCCTCAGACTCTAGAAGCACTTCGAGAGGAGTTGGTGGTTGCCTGGAATGAGATACCACAGGAGGACATTGACCACCTGATCAGAAGCATGCCTAGGCGCGTTGGAGAATGCGTAGCACATCAGGGTGCATCCACACATTATTAAAGGTCAAAGGGCTTTAAAGCAGTGCAATCATTTTGAAATTTTTATCATTTACTTATTATGCTTCATTAAGTACTTATACAAAATTTTATTAAAATAAAACCATTTAAATTGGGTGTTCGGATTTATATGTCACTTAGTATACATACAGATAGTATGCTGCGGTGCTCCAAATAAGTACTGCATACTACAATATACTAATAACGTATGCTTTCTAACGTTGTAATTTTAATTTGTGGCTTAATGATGAATGTATATAGATATATGTGTAAATGTACTGTCTAGCAAATGCAGCTTTTTTTTCAATTGGAAGAAATGTTTTCGAAAAGTTTTTTCTACAATTACTTCATTTCAACTATTCCTAGGCGTTCAGGTGTCTTAGTCTGGTTGAAAGTGATCAATGGTGTTTTGGTTGGATCTGTTTTGGTTTTCCATTTTTTATATTAATCATTTGAGATTTCAAGGTGGTGATTAACCCACTCAACCTACCACTCTACATTCCTTTATGTATCCTAGTAACATGTGCAGATAAGCTTCTAGAAAGCTAGATAATTCTAGAAGCTTCGCAGAAGATGTTGGAAGATCTAGAGCTCCATGGATCTAGAAATAAACAAAACTGACGCCACTAACTCACAACATACCTAACGTACTATACAGGGTGTTACAATAACTTGTAACCTGGAAAACCTCAGAAATCGGACTCGACGTCGGTTGTTTCTTTTATTCGTTTTTGATCATCATGAGCGTAAGGCATTCTCTTAAAAAAGTATCCTTGTGTTCTATGTTTCTCAAGCTGTCGACCAGCACAGGCAAAAAGTTTGAGTGCTCAAAAATTTGGTAATCGTTGAGTCTCATAAGCAATAACGGATTGTTGAGCTACATTTTGATGTTTATTTTTCATTAATACATTATTTATCTCCATACTTGGAAAGCAGCTTTTCGACAAAGAGGTGTTGTAATCGCGAAAGATATCAAGAACGGATGTTTTATGAAATGCAGGTCATCAAGAACCATACAATTGACTTCTGTCTGTCGGTCTTCCCGCTCATCCGCTCAAAGAAGGTTAGTAGGACTGGGAAAAGCCTCCCCAGGTAGGTTGTTCCACAATCTTGATACCCTAGTGATAAAGGAGTGGCCCTACGTGGGTCTATCTGACACGTACACTGCGTCCGCCATATATGAGACTTATGAGGAGCAAAGCCTGTTGGCATAGCGGTAGAAAGGAGGTAGATCGCCTGAGACTGTCTCCTTTTATTGTACCTCAAAAATTCTTCTTAGCAAATACTGTGTGTTTACCTACTCGACTTTTTTGGATTGCATGTTTTATTTCCTTTCAATATCTAATTTCCTTTTGCTGCGTAGTAAATTAATCTGGCAACGTCTCCGTCCCACCGCACAATCCTCCCGGCAATACACAGGCTATTGGCACAACGACAGCAACTGATAATTTATTGCACGCTCCCCCACGTTCCCCCCAATGTATTCCCCTCTTTCGTTTCGGGTACCCGGAGTGTCGGTCTGTTTCGCACCAGCCAATTGTACGGAACAAATCCGTTGATGCAGGGTCCGGAAAAAACAACGGACTTCAATTATCAGTTGCACAACGATAAAAAAAAATAGTGCTCTAATGGGGAAAAATACGCAACCGGATATGCTAGAGCGAATTGTGTTTCTACTTAGGTTCGACAGTGCCTATTGGCAGATTTGGAGCATTTTAAAATGGTCAAAACACTGGATATTAACTAGGTATCCAAAGATGATAAAAGAAAGCTCTTCAACTGGTTGTCGACAGTTGGCAAACAGTCCAATCACATCACTCTAAAAATCATGTTACAACGCTAGTCTAAAGCTCTAGGGCGTAAAAAAGTATGTGCAGAAAAATTGATCTTAAAGACTATAGAAACTTCTTACAAGGTATCGTTGATTACGCGGTTATGCAGAAGTAAAGAGGCCTTCATACAGGGTGGGCCATTTAAAGTGGAAGCATTTGTTTATCAAAAAAATACATTAGAAAAATAAAGGGTTGTCCAATAGGGACGTAGGAAAGTAAACGGCAATTTGACATAGACGCCATCTTTGTTTTCTGTCACCGACATGTCATTTTGTTAGTTAAATGTTTACCATTAATCGCTATGGGGTCGTATTCGATTGAAGGCTGCATTAAAGTTATTCAAGAGCACTACAAAAATGGTGCAAAAATAAAAAACACGTTTCGCGCGCTTCGTGAACATTTCGGTCGCAACAACCGCCCAAACGAAACAACCATCGGTCGTCTGGTGCGTAAATTCGAGGCAACAGGTTCTGTGCCAAATCTGCCAGGCTCTGGTCGGCCAAGGAGCGTTCACACACCGCAAAATGTTGCTGTTGTGAAGGAGAGTGTGAGAGACGATCCGAAACAATCAACAACGCCTCGATCCCAAGAATTGGGCATTTCGAGAACCAGTCTGCTCCACATTCTCCACAAGGATTTGAATGTACACGCATACAAGATCCAATTGACGCAAGAGCTGCGTCGGGCCGACCATTTTTCGCGCCGAACGTTCTCAGATTGGCTCCTTGAACACCGCCAAATTGATGCCAAGTTTTCATCAAAAATCATGTTCAGCGACGAAGCGCATTTCACTTTGAATGGGACGGTAAACAAGCAAAACTGCCGCATCTGGGCGAACGAAAATCCCCGTGAGTATCAAGAGCAGCCGATGGATCCTCAAAAAGTGACTGTGTGGTGTGCAATGTGGTCAAAAGGCATCATCGGATCTTACTTTTTCGAAAATGCGGCCGGGGGCGCCGTTACCGTCAATTCTGAGCGATATCACGTGACGATAGAGGCCTATTTTTTGCGGCAACTTGAAGGAATGGATATGGACGATGTTTATTTCCAACAAGACGGTGCAACATGCCACACAACCAACGTCAATAACCATCGATTGCAGTCCTTCTTCGGTGATCGCGTGATTTCGCGCAGAGGAAATGTGCCATGGCCACCAAGATCGTGCGATTTGACTTCCTTGGACTTCTTTTTATGGGGAT
The DNA here is from genome assembly GCA_963669975.1 of Acanthoscelides obtectus. Lineage (NCBI taxonomy): Eukaryota > Metazoa > Arthropoda > Insecta > Coleoptera > Chrysomelidae > Acanthoscelides > Acanthoscelides obtectus. The sequence goes on from CAVLJG010000009.1 coordinate 75,457,085, forward strand.
ATTTGAAAAGCAAAGTCTACGTCAACAAACCAGCCACCCTCCAAGAACTCAAAAACAACATCATTGCCGAGATAAATCCCATAGAACCGACCATGTTGCAAAATGTCATTGAAAATTTCGACCATCGCGTGGACGTCTGTAAATCCAGTCGTGGTGATCGTTTGAGCGATATTATTTTTCATACATAAATGGTATAAATGAACCTTCAAAATAAAGTACCCAACTTGACTTGAATATCAATCTTTCTTGTTTTAATATGCGTTTACTTTCCTGCGTCCGGTTTGGACAACCCCATACTGTTTGATGCACATTTAAAAAGTGTTTTGTTGTGATCCACGGAGATTTGTTGTAATTACTTTTCAAAAATGACATCGCGCAAATGGCCACCCTTGGCCTTGATAACCAAATGTGCCCTGTTCCGGCGCCACCATTGACGCTCCGGTGAGCGTTAGCGAGCCATGATAACGATTTTTTTGAGTATAATTTCTTGCGAAGATGACAGACGATTAGTGGTTCCAGCAGGACCGCGTCACATGCCACACAGCTCAAGCAACAATCAATTCATTGACAAATTGGTTAAGGCTTTCGCGGCCAGTTGATAAACTGCTGTCTTGATTCGGGTGTAAAGGCCATCGTCGGTTGGAATTTCTTCCTAACGTTTCGCTAGCACGAGTGGCAAGCTTCTTCTTCGTGCTAGCGAAATGTTAGGAAGAAATTCCAACCGGTGACGGTCTTCAGACACGAATCAAGACAGCAGTTAATCAATTTACTGAGTGTATTTGTTACCTGGACGACTGATATCGAAAAATGGCGATTTTGACTGGTCACCGAGATTACGTCATTTGACGCCACCAGACTTTTATTTGTGGGGCTATATGAAATCCAAGGTATACACTAACAAGCCAAAGACTCTAGCTGCCCTCAAGAACAATAGTCGTCAAGAAATCCGCCGAAATTTTGGCCAACGTGATGGAGAACGCCGAAAAAGGGCAGTTAAGGACATCGCTGTGTTTTCAAAGTGAATGGAGCATTGAATACTGAAATCAAAAATAGTTTTTTTAAGCCAGAACAGATATAAAAATTTTCTGGAGCTCCCATAACTCAAACATAAAAACCGCAACAGTTTCATGTCGGATACAACGCAGCAAAGATAGATTGTCCCATAAATATGGTTTAATCCAATATAGCCCGGTATCATAAACTAACATAAAGGGACCAAATGTTTATTATTAACTTGTATTGAATTAGTGACCCGCCATTTTATCGTTCGCGTTTGTTTTCCTTGAATTTATAGTTCGGCCTTTATAATATTTTATACGTAATTTCAATCTACTAATTACATTGGATTCGCCCTGCTGTCAATTGAATATTTACCGAATGTCCGATTATTAATCGGATCAGGAATGTCCGGGCCGGTTTTCAATTTGTATGGAACACGCGGGTGTACACAGGACACAAAAACAGATGAAATACGGTTCATTAGCGCAATCATACGCATAATAAAAGGTTATGCGTTGCGACATTGTTGCACGCCACATCGAACGTCACTCAGTGATGATGCTGATGAAAGTGATTTACATTTTTTCAAATAACGGATTTTGAGCGATTTTTATATTGAACGTATTTCTTCACACAATCATCAAATCATCAATAGGAAAAGGTCTTATTGAAATCCAATATCAGTGATTTCTATTGAGATATTGAATTAAATCGTAAAAAAACGATTAAATCATAAAGAAGACCACTTTTTGATTCCAACATGATGCTTTTGTATAGAGAAAACTTTCATATATTTTGCTAGTTCTCATCAATTCACAAATAATAGATCTATTATCTCTTTAGCCAATGGGAATGCGGCAAATAATAGGTCGATTTTCCAGCTGTTAAATTTAACAGAAGGTTTGGACGTTTGTTAATGCATCTCGAATTTGTCAAGTTCAATATACTGAGTATTTATATGTTATCATTATAGCTACATACCTATTGAATAGTGTGGATTTGTCTGTATTTTGCAAGAAAATAGAATATAAAATACATTCCAGCCAGATTCTCATCTTCCTTTACATCATAATGGTAATAATTTATTAATTTAAGGGTTAATGAATTTCTTCAAAGCAATAAAAACATTGTCCTATCATTTTGAACTAGTTTTTCACTCAGTGTAAAGACATACAGAAATTGGGCTGGTGTTGTCTACTATCTTCTGCTTCGATTTCCATCTCTGAATGCAGCCGTACTATTTGCTCGTGGTTTACTACCATTTTTTTCGATGATTCATCATAGTAACACGGAAAATGACAAAGAAACGAAAAATATGCTTCATTGACAGATTACTGCACGCGACACGACATGAGTGTTGTTTAATGTTGTTTTGGGAGCAACTTTAGGATCAAAGGTATTAACTAAGGTAGTGTATTTTAAACACCAAAAACTGCGCTAGTTTTGTCAGAAGAAAGCCTTATATCTCTGAGTCACAGAAGCAAAGCGAATATCAGGCTTTCTATTCTCTCATCACTATTGTGATGAAATGACAATTTGTCCCTCCTTGGATTACCTGAAATAGTAATGTGTTCTAGCTCGTTTCATTAAGTTGCGTTCAGTTCTAGGAACTGGTTCGTGAACAAACTACTTTATGCAACAATACCACAAGAAGTATATGTACAGAAACAGAGCAGATATTCCAGTCTGTCAGTCGAGATAGCGTAAAAACAATTCAATTCATGTTTTTTAACCGTTCTAATGCATTATACGGATTGCAAATGTATTCTCCCATCACTAACATTGTGAGACACTAATTTCAAATGCCAATTTTTCTTTGGTCTATTCTCCTTCTCCAACGTTACTGTAGTCTATGTTTTGTGGTCACATGTCATTTGTTGTTTTGAGCTTGTTGTGTTATTTCTGAAAAAAGGTTTTTCCGTATAAAAAGATCTTTATTGTGCAGAATTACATATTACACTGTCGTGTGCAGTTAAATCTGCACTAACCTCGAAATACTTGATTATGTTGAGTGTACCATGTACCATCACCGATGGTGCGTCTGATTATACACTGAAATCAAAACAAAAAACTGCAACTGCAATTGAATGTATGAATGAAATCTTGAACAGTTTCGGACCAGTGATGTCAAAATGTCAACACCTAACAAAAATTTGAGTATAAAGGCTTTTTCATGTAAGAATTTGGAAGTCCAAGTTTGCAAATGTAGGATAAACTATTAACACCCAGTAGGTGATGTTGAGTTAATATAATCACATATGGATTACAAAAGTTGCAATAAGCATGGAGAAATCTTCAGCTAAGCTGAAAAAAAAATGGATTTTACTCAGCCATCAAGCATATTTTTTTAAATTTTGGCTCAGTTTTATATAATTTCAGAATACTTAATAAACTGAAAACATTTAAATGGCAAGCTTTCACTTGAGGCTGATTGGGTATATTTGACGGACTGTTTGGTACTCGTACCCTATTGCAGAATAATGGTTTGTTAAATTGTGAAATCCGCCCTTAATAAGTTTGCGATAACTTCATACAAATTTACAAGACACGCGTATTCTCATTACTTGTATAGCAGTATCCATTGTTGGGGCTCCTCCTCCTAAAGCATGTCGAATATTCCAGACATTTCAATCTGTGCTCGTCTCCTGTTCCCATCGCCTATAATAATACGATCTGATGTCCATTCGAGGCGCTGCCGGGACCCAGTCCGGTTATCCCGGCGATTGAACCTTTGATTTACTGCTAGGCCGTCAACGATCGCTTTGTCGCGTTGGCCTCTATCCTTCGAGTCACCCCTTCTATGCAAACATATATTGCACGACGGGAGTTTCTGAATGGAATACCGAAGAGGGATTCGGGTCGAAGAGGAGGGCTCGTCATGTTACTTTGCATCCTCATTCAATTTTGGAGACTTTTTGACTACAAATGAATCCTCAACCTTCCCAACCAGAATTTAGGTCAACTCGAAGCGGAATCGAGAAAGCGATCGCTGGCCAACGGTCAGGTGAACTACTGCCTAGGTTTGAATATGCAGGGTGTCTGCAAGGTTGGGGGTTTCCTTTACACGACGTGTGGATCTTGAATCCTCAAGATATATCCATAAGCGCATTTTCTTAGTAGCATATACACCAATATCTTGAGAGAACCGAGATATTGGGCTCCGCAGACTCAATAAAACCTGAACCAAACCGAAACCGTCCTGTCCTATCCCTCGATCACGTCCATAGCGCCAGCGCCTGCTTACAGTTATACGACGTACGACTACGATGTAAATGCGGATTTTACGACAGAGCCGTACTTGGAATCTCAATTCAACTGAACAGTGAGTACTTTTTCATTTATTTTTTTTACTTGTTCGCTCACGTTTCACCACTCATTAGCTTTGTTATATATATAAGAGTAGTTGTACCTGAAAAGTAAAACTCCAACTTTGCGGATGTCCTGTAATGAACTGATGAACGTCACTTTGATGCTTCATTAAATGTATATAAGTGAGATGTCAAGTAAAACATAAGGTTCAGAAGATGTTTTAATCACCCTTACTTACATGATATTACTTGTATTTAATTGAATTTAGAGCCTAAAAACACCGTTTACTGTTGCAAAGCTTTCAACACGTCGAAATTTTTTCCTTTCCTCAGGTTTGGCTTCATCCAGAAACTGCTTGTAGGAGACACTCCATTTTCTAAATAGGAATTCAAAATATAGTCAGTTACTTAAGAAGTGTTAATAATAAGAGAGTCATTAAGTGTAGTAACTAACTATAAGAGGTTATTAGTAACTATTGCTATATTGTTACATGACCTAAATTATAAGAACTGATGAGAAAATCTGACTAAAATGTTTGTTCTTATAAAACACTTTATCATTACATAAAGAAATATAAATGATATAAAAAAATTTATTTTACAGGAACCGCGGAAAATTCACTGATGTTACATCCTTGGATTCTGTCACTTCCGTGAAGGACAGTTTCTTGTTTCTTAATTTTCACAAAAACTGCAACAAAAATAGCTCGGCTCTGATCTGGTATATATCAAAGGACATTTTATCTTCCATCTGAGTCTACCTTGGAACAAATCAAATAACCTCGTTTTTTTACTTCGTTTTTGAGAATTATCCTAAACAAGTCCAAACACTCCGTATGGTGGCAAAGGGGACTTCCCAAGCCAGAGTTCCATATTTTTACGTACTGAATATGCCCTTGAAATTGCCTGATAATTTGTAAAACCACGCATCACGAAGTTATACCCTCTTGTGCTCTTAAAAATACACCTACGCTCGAAGAAAAGGAGAATTGAAAAAGATGCAGAATCAGCATATCAAAAATATCACAATATAGCACGTCGCTGTTCCGGATGTCTTTGACTGATTTCAATAAATTTGAATCGTCAATAATTACACAAGAGCCTTGTAAAACGATACATCCTACATTACCATAGAAAATACTCGGCTTGCAATGTTGTTGTTTGGGGTAGCAAATCATTAAAGGGAGAATGGAGGAATAAGAAAAATTATCTAAAAAAATGGTTCTGAGATTCGCTCCCATAAGACGGGTTGTTGGGAGGGAAAACAGATACCTACTTGTAGGTAACTAACGAAATGACGTTGGAATTTTGTGTTGATGTGGAAAACGATTGAGGGGCATGCAAGTATTCGAATTTTGGAAATGTACAGATCTCGCTTCACAAATCGATTTGTGGCATGAATATAACTCTTTTAATTAGATACGTTATATATTTTGTAGGACACAATAACATATAGAAGTTCCTACTCACAAAATACTCAAGACAAACATAAATTTGTAATCTCGACTAATAAGAAATTAAAAATTTGGTAGACTGAACCCTTTGTTACTTAAAACGAAGCTGGTTAACAGATTTCTGGACTATTCACAGATATTTCTTAGTTTTTTCACGTCACAATATCATACGACCTTACTAAACAGATTGACCTACTGTACCATCTGCAGAGTTTAACTTCCTCACACTGCACAAGCTCTGAAGCCATGAATTGCTATATTTTATATTCAATGAAAGTTAATCTCATGTGTCCACGCCATGCATATTGACAATGACAAGCATACTTGCGAAAGACTCATACTTTGGATAGAAAATTTTCAAGGCGGTGAACAAAACAAGACAACGTGTGTCTATGATCTTACACAACTTCTGTAGTTTCACTTGGACCAGTTAAAAATCGCGAGTTCTTTATGTAACCTCTTGTTTCCTACATCATTCATTTTGATATGCACGATACGGATGAAAAATACTCTATCGCGATGACAAGAAATAGCAGCATGTTGATTCAAGGTGCTTGTTATTTGATTGTTATTCACGCTATCCACTCTGGCAACAAATAAATATGAATGAAATCTGATATATCTCGATACCCCAATTGTCATACCGTTGTTATTATTTGGGAACATTTCACAACATATAGGCTGAATATAGATAATATTAATAATTATGCTCCATCCTCGTCGAAGTAAATATTTAGAATACATATTGTAGTACCCTCGTAATAGTATCCAACCGCCACGATTTCAAAGCGCGCACGCAGAGAAGGAAACCTTCATGAATAATACTGAAATTGGGGTTTCTCAGTTTTTTAAAGTCTCGGGGTCACTTAAGTTTCACTGTATTTTACGCCCAAATATCTGTGCAGTCAAAGTATTTATTTGTCACTGTACAGTAACTTTATTATGGTGCCTCGGCTCTCAGGTGGATGAAGTCGGTTTTAGCAGAGTCCAATTGACAACCCAAAGTACATGAAATGAGTCTACCTCTTTGCGTTTTCTGAGATACGTCACAAATCTCTTACGCTAAACAATAGCTTTGCTCAATCGGCAATTGAGGTGAACCTAGTCTCCACACCTTAAACATAACTATGTTATTACGTTATTTGGTCATTACCATGAATCGGATGGTATGATTTGAACCAGGTACGTCATATATGTGTTCTAAATATTTACTTCGACGAGGACGGAACATAATTACATGATCAAACGAACTTACCTGTAAGTGATGTTCTATCTTAATTATGTGAACTCCTCGTCGAAGTAAATAGCTCCCTCTCTCGCTATGTATCACCCAATTGTTGCAACAACTTGGTTTTCAAGTAAATGAAGGTTTATTGGTGGCCAGAGGGGAGAGAGGTAGGGGGAAGAGGCAGTTAGATACTATTACGAGGGTACTACAATATGTATTCTAAATATTTACTTCGACGAGGACATAATTAAGATCGAACATCACTTACAGGTAAGTTCGTTTGATCATGTAATTATTGATAGCAGACGTAAGACAAGAGTGACAGAATCCGAATTCAAGAAATCGTGTTCCTTAATATCGAGATATTCTGCTAGAAATTTCAGAACGGTTTGGAGGACCATAAGTGAATCGAGTACCTACTTTTTATTGTCATTATTCTTTGTAATCGACTAATATCTTTCTCTTCTTCAGTAGGTTGCTAGCTGGTCAGTAGTAAAGCTAAACGAAACAGAAAACCGCGGCATATTATCAGCCTTTTGCCTCGCAGTAGAGTTCTGTTTAATGAAAACTAATTGCTAGCAGAAATTATCTCAATCAGACCTTTCTGCGAGTTAGGCGTGACAACAGCTCATTTAGAAGCAGAACACCGTGTTATTAGGAAATATTATTCCAGGCTTTACATTTTTCCGACATTACTGTATGCGAAGGGGTGTAATTATGCGGAAAATTCGTTTACGGCTTTCGTTACTTTTAAATAGTGGTGGAACTTGTTTATGAGAATTGTAAAACATGGCTAGATTGGCTTGGAAACTGTCAAACTTCAACCTAGCATGAAAAGCTTGATACTGGATCTGCAGAAAGCACTAAGAAATATGAGTGAGTCTCACCATGAAGGGCGCAGTATTAGTTTAAGAATCTCCTCATGGGAACACACAGCGGAATATGGCATACAGTGAAAATACCCCACACCTGACACCAAAATTGTAACAATAAAGCTGAATACTAGATCGTAGAGAGCCGTATCATCCAAAGAAAGCGTTTTAATCCATGGATTGATCAGATTTGCTCCTTCGTGTCCCAAAATCTGGAGAGTGTAGTTTTAATACCAGTTAAAAAAGTAACCAACTGATGGCTCACCCTTTATGTAGTAACGCAAAACAGTTAAATAAGATAAAATACATATAATAAAAATGGGTGATTTTCCACAAAACTTTTGAGCTGCTGGAGTAGCTTGTGATGGTATTGGAACCTCATCGGCATCAGAATCTTCGGAAAGTTCTTCTGGATTTTGAATTTCTTGGCCTGAATATGGATCTTCAACATACAAGCTTTTATCTAGGTTCAAAAAATTATAAGGGTTTTCATTATCAGTCAACTTCAATAAATGTTTATTTTTGAGGATATCTGTAAGTATATTATGTGGTTTGTCATCTTTTGTATCAGCCACATTTAACTGGTATTCATTTAGCATATTTTCATGCTTAAATCTTGCTTGGCGGAAGCAATTTTACACTGCTTCTTTGGTTACTTGGTTTCAAGCTGTTTCATTTTCCAATATTTCAGCGGTGTTCTTTATCATTTTGACACGAATATAGCAGCGTACAACTTCAGGAAAGCTAATTTCACTGGCCTTTACAATGCCTTGACTTATATTGATTGGTCTTTTTTGGACAACGTGGAGGATGTCAGTCGCATGTGTGACTTGTTCTATGAAAAATTATACTTCGTTTTTAATCTGTACGTTCCGCAATATATTAAGCATAATCATCGTTATCCAGGTTGGTATAGCTCAGATATTATTCGAAATTTAAAATTGCAACGTTTTCTAGGGTCCGCGCACTTGTTAAACAACAGATAAAAGGCTATATCTGCTAAAAGTTGAAAATGATTTGGTTACAAATCGGACTCATTTTTGGCATTTCATCCAGTCTACGAAAGGCTCATCTAGAATACCAGATAGGATGACCCCTGCTAATGAAGTCTCATATAATCTTAATCGGACTATTAGTTCATTCGCAGAGTATTTCCAAAGAGTTTATGTTATAGATAATAATCTATACCAAAATCCGGTTGTTAATACTCAGCAACTTCACAGATGAGGATATTCTACTGACAGACAAAATTTTCTGTAGAACCTTCATTTCATCCCCCACCCGGAAGTAAACCTATGAAATATGCATTTCGGCCGCATACTTGCTTCCGTCTCTATACTCAAATTCATCTCTGGATCCCCTCTGTGACTTGAGGTGGAATTCTCCGGCGTACTCGTAAAGTTGCCCGGAAACAAAATGTTTACGGCACCAGCGTACCTGATAAGGGTGCTTAATAAAAATTTAATCCGCACTTCGCAACATACCTTGGACATTACGGGATGGCACTGGCACTCTACGAACAAGACTGGAATTCCGAGTGACTGCGAGTCAAAAGGTAGAAATAGAAACATAGGCGGGTCATCCTTATTTTCGATCGAATATTAGCGAAGGTTATGCGTCGTGGATTGAGAGTTTTTTGTCATTGTATATTATGATAGTATGCGAAAAGTATCTCACTTATACATAAGCAAGATTTCACGAGAAATGTCTCCTATAGTCGTTCCCCGATGGACAAGCGTCGACGTCGGTGGTCATTCGTCTTAGTCGGCAATCGCTTCCGCACTGCTGCGGGCTGTGTATTGTGCATTATGAACGACAGGATCATCACTCAAGCGGGATTGGTTATTGTGCAACGATGATGTGCACCTACAGTAACTCCTCTCAGCGGGAGGATGAAGATCATTTAATTTTTTGTTATTTATATATATATATATATATATATATATATATGTCTGTTGATAAGTTTTAAATAACATATCTTGATAAATCACACGATCTGAAGTGATTTGGCAACACAGCACACATTTTACAAAAATGTTCGTTCCATCCTTCTGTCATCTGTCAAATGTTTCATCCTACTTATGGTCCTGTGCCACACCATTTTGTGCAGCATCAGGTGGTTCACGATGTAATTTTAACTTTCGTTCTAAATATTTTTAATCCGTTTTGATGAATTCCTGACATACAGCTGTGTGCATTTTATATTAATTTTAACGAATGTACCATGTATCCAGCTTTCACCAGGCTACTAAATGTTTCCCTCAACCTAACCGTTAATAAAATTTGGCAATAATCTCACATACTATAGTAAGTAGTTTAAAACCATTTTGCACAATAGTAGCTATTTCTTTTCAATGCTATTGCAGCTCCTGATGAAGATGGCAAAGTTCATTGAAAGCTAGAGATTAATAAAGTATAAAGAGTCCTCATTGCTTGAATTTTGTCGAAGTACCCAACTAAAGGCGGAAGCTTTATTTTTCACCTAACTGGTCTAGACAAAAATGACCACATCTCAAGGTATATATATATATATATATATATATATATATATATATAAATACAATCAATTGTTAATTGGGAAACTGTCAGAAAAATTTTTTATAGGCTTTAACGGTAATCTCGAGCTTTCGGTTTCTCTCAGGAATCATCTTCAGGAGCTGAAACATAAATATGAGGCTAGCAACCAATACGGAAAGTATTTAAATTTTCAGACAACTTACTCGTTGCTGAAGTTGCAGCCAAATGGTGTTTCAAAACGAAAGCGTGGATGAGAGCACTTGTTGCAATTATAAAACCAAAAGGATGGACACATTGGATTTATTGATAACGACGGAAAACATCGTTAGGTGTTAACACTATTTATCAATGCACCCGAACACATTAAAATTTATCGAATTGCAATTTTGGGGGATAAAACGGCACACGTAGAGAAAATGAGCGAAACCGGTAGAGGTATGCGTCGACCGTTGACATCATCCACGCTCTCATCTACGCTTTCGTGTTGAAACACCATTTGGCTACAACCCCAGCGACGAGTAAGTTGTCTGAAAATTTAAATCCTTTCCGTAGTGGTTGCTAGCATCATATTTGTGTTTCAGCTCCTGAAGATGGTTCCATAGAGAAACCGAAAGCTCGAGATTACCGTTAAAAGAGTTTACTAAACCCTATACAATTTTTTTTGCCAATTTCCGAATTAACGATTGATTGTATTTCTTACCCAACTGGTTGTTGGCAATGGCAATGAGTTCTGCTCGCATATATATATATATATATATTTGCTTTTTTCTCAGAAGGACTAACTTGTGTCATACATAATCATCTTCCTTGAATCCATTTTTTATCTTACGGATGTTGTCGTGGATGTCACGTTTACTCTTATACTGATGTTGATAAGGAGTTTTCTTATTTATTTTTAAAGAACTGTATGACGTGGTATGAAAATTGTGATCTCTTTTGCTTGTCATGACCATGGTTCATTCTTCATTGATATGAATTCAGTAGCATGAACGACTACAAGACAGTGAGCAGAGGTTTTTGTGAATTCGGTTTGTTTGCGCACAACTGTTAAGCCAACAAGTTCATTTTATCGGTTTATTTTGATTATCATATATGTTTTTTAAGTAATAACTCTGCTGGACATATCTGGAAGAAGTAAGGTCTCTACGCCACTGAGACTATGGTCCGTGATCGAGGAGATTGTAGAGCTGCTTTAGTCCTGTCGGAAGCTCGATTTTATGGGACAGCTTTCTGCAGAGATGTGTGCTTAATGCGCTGGAGATGTTCCAAAGTAACATTCGGAGTCGGACGGTAAATCAGAATTGTTTGAAATCATTATTTCTATTTGACGCTGCATCGGCTTCTTACCGTACTCTTTTGCGATTTCTCAGCCTTCCACTTTATAGTTCTTCTTCTTACAACAGGGGGCGGGATAGTGATCGTGGGAAGTTTGAATTACAGTACGTTATTGTGGACGAGACTATTTTCAAGGATACGAGGCGACACAGCTTGTCTTATGGTCTTCCTGCTGATAGAACTCCATTAATTTTTACTGACGGTTCGGCCACCGCAGTGACTACTTTCAAGGTATAGATTAACGACCTTGAACATACCTGATGTTCATCTGTTATCCAGGTGACAGTTATTTTGTTTTCTTCCGCTACTATACACTATGAATCAACAATAGCCTGAATGGGTCGTGCGACATCGTTATTTTAAGATGTCCAGCCCCCCCCTTCTTAGCGACAAGCGAGCATAGGGTAATGTTATTTTTTTGATTTACCAGAGGCCACATACGTCCAACGTCCTGAAAACGCCAAAGGTGCTCCAATAACGCGAAAGCTCATCCAGAAATAATGTTGCAACATGCTTGTGCAATCTTCAACTACTGATAGTGCATCTGCATTGTCCATGGAACAGAAATGAGAAAAATAGAATTTCGACTCCTCAAGAGCATCGTGTTTGTCTTATGAGAAAAAAATATAACGCACAACATATTAAGACAAAAACTGAAAGTAAAACACTTATGGTTCACCAGAATACCAATTATATCTTGCCTTCAAGGATACTCCATTAAATTGGGTCACAACCTACAGAGGAAATGGAATGACAGTTGCTGTTTGATTTTCTATTTTGTGTTTTTGAAACGTTGGTACAGAGCAACTTCAAGATATATGGTCTCATTTGGCTAGATAAACATGAAGTTTGATAAACAATAGTATCTCAAAGAAACTTCAATGTTTTGATCCACTATTAAGTTTCTCTTTGACCATAAAGTTTTATAAATTAATTAACCGCTTTATTCTAAGTCACTGTCTCTCCATTTTTGTTCTGCTAGTACTAACACTGGAAACTTTCTGCTAGGACCTTCGTAGTTATTACAACTTTTCATTTTAGTTATCATTACAAACAATACGTCTATTAACTCCAAAAAGTTTCCATTAGAAAGTCCGCTCAGCATTGAGTCGAAATGGCAGTTCACAGTTAACGTTAATAGCCTCTATTAGAGAGTGTGTATAACATTGAGACAGGCTGTTTTGCGTTATTAGCTGTGTAAGCCCATAAAGCGAATCGTTTGAACTCCCGTCTAAACAACTGCAATAATTTTTAGTTTGTCGTTTGGAAACTCCTAAATGCTGTTTAAATGCGTGAGAACGAGCTATTCGGTTTTTAGACATTACGCTTGGTATTATTCGCGTCCGCAATGCTTCTTAGGAATTACTTTGAAGCATTTTATAAGTCCCATGACATAGCGGTACAAAAAGAAATTTCTAGGGCTAACTGAGCTTGTGATACAAAACCTCTTCACTCTATACAAGGTCCAGATGAGACCTAGCCTCGAGTATTGCTGACATGTTTGAGAAGCTGTCCATACTCGATGATGCCTGACCAAATGATGACACTTCTCTAACAAACAAACCAGGGGTCCTTTCGCGGTCAGTGACCTGGCTCCCTTATATCGTTAAATCAACGGGCGTTGCCCTTCAAAGCTCTCCTTTATGACGCCGCCGTGGATTGAGTCTGCCAGATGTAACCTCCAGGCGTCCAGTCCTTAATCCACTGAGCTTCATGTATCCAGAACTGGCCGATACAACCGCTCCTTTGTTCCTAGGGTGTTGAGATTGTGGAACAGCCGGCCTGGCGAGGCATCTTCTTGTTCTGATAACCTTAGGCAGGTCAAAAATCAAATTAATGAGCTTTCACGGCAACGAACTAGAATGTTTTGATAGGCAGATTTGCGATCAGCGTTATTAAATTACCCTACTGAACTGGATTACCTTTAAATGTAAACACAGAGATGAACATGGAAGATTTGCGTTTCCTGCCAAATAGGGTATGACGATCAGAAGATAGAACCATGCAATACTTCAGGATTTGTTTTATTTGAAACAACTTCGAGATTTCGAAAAAGCCGTGGATATTTTTAGTCTCGTGCAAAACAAGCTTCTCGGATAAGAGGTAACTACGCAGAATACTAATTGTTGTCAGTCTTCCGCGGAGGTCACAGGGAGAACTCAAAATAGTGCTCTGTATCGCAATGACAAAAATCAGTGACCTAAAATTCTCTATATTTCTTTGCGTTACTAATTAACCCAGATGTGCCCAATGGTCTATATGTAAAGTACATCTCAAACTTGTCAATTCTTGTCAAAAGGGGTCTGTAAAAATCTACTTATTCATTCGTTTCGTTTAGTATAACGTTGTTCGGCTTAGGGTACCGTCGCTAGTTGTCATTTTCTGACTGACTATTAGTGTACTTCGAAGTCCAAGTACTACATTTCGACGATATTGCTGAGTACGGCATCAGGTTTGCAAGGTAAGCTGTATTTTGATGATTTGCATTGAAGTGGATTCCGTATAATGCAGCAAATTGCTACATATAATGTCGACAGAAGGAATATATGCTTGAGGCAATGAATAATATTGCCTAGCTTTTTCACAGTTTAGGAATAAATCTATCTGTCCTATATAAAGTACATTGGGCAAATATACTACTGCCACTTTTTCTAAATTACCCTCTGTTTTTAGGGGTATATGCATCTATGAAATAATTGTTTATAAATATATTTGTTACAGAGGGTTTTCATTACATGAAGCTCTGGCTATGATCGAAGATGACAAAGAGCAAGCCGATACCATCACACTGTTTTCACCAACAATGCTTCCGAAAATCTGGCAGATGAAAATTCGGCGAAGAAGGCAATGTATATATACTAAGTGACATATAAATCCGAACACCCAGTTTAAATGGTTTTATTTTAATAAAAGTTGGTGAATGTATTTATCTTACTGTAAATAACAAGTGAAAAAATTTTCAGCCTTATCAGTTGGACATTCCGGTTTTTATACTGCTTCTTTTTAATTCACTAACGCTCTAAAAATGAATATTTCAGCCGCAGTAAAGAATCAACGTTGGCGGATTTTGGTTCTTGACATCCTTTACGATCGGTTACGATGCCTAGAGTACGGAGACCTGTACGATTTCGTCAACTTAGTGAGTTTGATAGGGGCCGTATAGTGGGACTTCGGGAACCTGGACTTTCTTTTCGGGCAATTGCAGTTAGAGTGCAAAGAAGTGTAGACACTGTGGTTAGGTGTTGTCAGGCATGGCTTCGAGAAGGCCGTACGCAAAGAGCAAGGGGCACTGGACGCCGCCGTAGAACAACGGACCGCCTAAGATTATTGGCCTTAAGGGACCGTTTCTCCACTACCAGGTCCATTGCAAATGAATGGTTTGCAGAACTCGGAAGACCTATTGGCATGCGAAGTGTTTACCGAAGAATGAGAAGTTTTGGCTTGTTTTCATACCGGCCACACTGGGTTCTCCCTTTAACTCGAGAACACCGACGTAATCGCCTTGAGTGGTGCAGACAACGGTCACTCTGGGATCAGGAATGGAACAGTATTGTCTTTAATGACGAGTCTCGATTTTGTTTAGGCATGCACGATGGTCGTGCCAGGGTTACAAGGCGAAGTGGTGAAAGGAGGAATCCACAGTTTTTTGTTGAAAGACATGTTCATCACACTGTTGGAGTTATGGTTTGGGGTGCTATAGCTTATGGTTCCAGGTCACCTTTAATCTTCATCAGAGGTAACATGAACGCGCAGCGTTATATCCACGAAGTTCTAGAACCCCATCTTTTACCCTATCTTGACACCCTGGCAGATCCAACTTTCCAACAAGATAATGCCCGACCACATGTTGCAAGAGTCACAATAGACTTCTTTCAACATAATGATGTCACATTGTTACCATGGCCACCAAGATCTCCCGACTTATCCCCAATTGAGCACGTGTGGGATATGACGGGTAGGAGATTGCTCAATTTGCAACGTCCTCCTCAGACTCTAGAAGCACTTCGAGAGGAGTTGGTGGTTGCCTGGAATGAGGTACCACAGGAGGACATTGACCACCTGATCAGAAGAATGCCTAGGCACGTTGGAGAATGCGTAGCACATCAGGGTGCATCCACACATTATTAAAGGTCAAAGGGCTTTAAAGCAGTGCAATCATTTTGGAATTTTTATCATTTACTTATTATGCTTCATTAAGTACTTATACAAAATTTTATTAAAATAAAACCATTTAAACTGGGTGTTCGGATTTATATGTCACTTAGTATACAAATTACCATACAAATATAGCGAACAAATCACGAAGTATAGGGAGCCCGAGCTTCAAACCAAACATCAATAGAATATGGCCAGTGTTGATACTATCCCAATCATTCTGTCATCTATCGGAGTCATCCCAAGAACGCTGCTGGAGAATATAAAAAAAGGGGACTCAATGACAATATTTACAAGACGATGCAGAAAGGAGTTTTGTTGGCAACTGCTCGTACAGTTCATAGGAAATGCGAAAAGTAACGTCCTTACGTAACAAGCTGCGATAAAACTCTAACCCAAGTCGTACGCATCTAATGTCACCACAATGAGGAGAAAAATGCCATGTGGCTAATCAATAATAATAATAACCGATTTTGTTAGAAAAAATAACAAAATGTCCTTCAAATAAACAAAAAGTCCATAATGATGACGGAGTTTAGCTTCAAGCTATTCTACTCAACCATCAGATGTACCCGATCCATTTTCTTTCATTTGACGTACAACGACGCTACTGAATCGGCATCTGCTTACCCTACTCGGTCCCGAGTAAAACATTCGAATAATAATCCAGGATAAGCGGAAATCTGATTCGCCGCAGCTTAAACATATTCCAGGAGACAGCCGGGTATTTCAACGGCTTCCCGTATGAAAAATGACCCAACGCTCGTTCGTATGTATCGATTGGTTCCGCGCGCTGGGTTCGCTAAGTTCAAGGTCACGTCGCTCTGGAAAATTATGTATGCCCTACATACGGGCTGGCAAATAAAAATAGCCCATGCCGTTAGGTCGATCGCCATCATGTAAATACTTAAATTATGGATGTTGGAGAATCTGAGAATAGATAGATTGAAGCTTATTGCGGCTGCCCATTTTCCACTATGAATTAAGACGTAATACGCTTTACAGTGACATAGCTGCAAGAAAAATAATACGGCTATGGGTTACTGATATCATCATAATAGTGAGTGCTATTTCCAATGTTGTATACAGGCCTGAGTGCCGCAAAAAAGCTCAGCACCAATACCGTTCCACTGCTACCCAAACAATTAACAAATAGACACTTTTCCTTAACCTACCGATAGTACTGCCTATCTGGCAACGTCGTCTCTTCCCACATACCTCACTGCTCGAAGATTCCACTCGCCCTATGGAAAAACGTCCTTATGGATAGTTCAAATGCCAGCCGTATCGTGAAGAGCTTCCTAAATAAACACATCCGAGAAAATCCCAGCAATAAAAAATCGAAGCTCTCGTATTATCCACGTGGCAAACAACCCTAAAATTGCCGTCGCCCTCATCACAAAGAATATATCGTCGCCAGATTTTACGAGATAATCTGATTGGGCTACAAGTTGATTTTCCGGCTTCATCCCTCTCGATGAAACATTCCCGCTTCGCTAGTATCGAGGCATAGAGGAGGGTTTTAGATGGAGAGTGGCACAACTGAACCGCGAAAATTGTATCAGGTGACCTTTGGGCAGTTTCCTGCTACACACGTTTGTCGAGTTTTCAGGTAAAACAGGTTGTAAATAATCTTCATGTTATGTTTGGTGAAGTGGAATGACGCTTCCATAATAAAATGCATATAGAAAGTATGAAAGGTAATGGAGGTTATGTGAAATGTATTACGGTCGAGTAAAAGCTGATTATCTAGTAATATTTAAAAATTTCCCATATCCACAAATGACAAATGACACTTTGTGATGGATTCGCCAACGCCACGCAGACAGAACCGTATTTTGCTTTGGGTTTATGTACGCTACATATACATTTTGTACTTACTAAAAAAAATTATGAAGATTAAAGAGTTAAGAATTGGACATTTAAACGTATCAGATTTTGATGCTTTCACAACTATACTGAAAACTGAGAATTTTTATTTTTTAGCAGTAAGTGAGACATGGCTCTCTAGCGACATCCCTGATAACATGGTACGTGTCGATGGATACAATTTTTTCCGTTGTAATCGAGCCTCACGAGGCGGTGGTGTTGGCATTTATATTAAATCGCATTTGAATGCAAAAGTTATTAATGTTGATATTCGTGTTGTCTGTTTAGAGACTCTTTTTGTGCAAGTGAATGTAGATCAGCATAAATTCGCGGTTGGCGTTTTGTATCGTCCGCCGTCGCAAAGTCTTTTGGACTGTGTTAACGTCTTAGATAATTTGCTACCCGTCATCGTTAGTGATTTTGACAATGTTATTGTTTTGGGTGATTTGAATCACGATTTTCTGAATTCAAGTAATATCATATCCTCGAGTTTTGAGATAACTGGCTTTTCACAGTTAGATACATCTCCTACACGGGTGACAAACGACACCGCTTCATTGCTTGATCCATTTTTCACTAATCAGCCGGAACTTGTCACTGGCTGTTTGGTACTTCATATCCGTGAGAGGCTTCCGTGAGTGTGATGAGGCAGCTTTCATTTCAGATCTGTGTACCTCTAATCTTGATGACTTATATTTTATGAATAACATAGATGCTAAAGTGGAACATCTGACGACAACCCTCACAAATATTTATAACAAACATGCTCCGATTAAGTGTTAATAAATCGCCATCTCCTTGGTTGGATGAGGGAATGAAAAAGCTTATCAAAGAAAAAGATTCAGCTTTTACCAAATATAAAGCTAGTAAATCACTTGAAGACCTTGACAAATTCAAACAGCTGAGGAATAAGGCACTACATAAAATTCGAATTAGAAATAGTACATTCAGAATCTAACTGATCAAAATAATCTAAAAACTTTATGGTCTGGGCTGAATAGGCTTAACATAAAATCTCGTTCAAAACAAACATTACCAGATGAGCTAGCCGATGCAAATAGTATTAACAATTGTTTTATGTCAGTTTATAGTTACAACAGTGTCTCAGAAATTGTATGTCGGTTTTATGACAGCAACAAATTGGACAATTGAAATCGCTTTTCTTTGCGAGTTGTCGAGCCGGTGGAAATATTGAAGGCAATCAAAGATATCGAATCAGATGCAAAAGGAATTGACACCCTCTCACTAACCATGGTCAAAGTAAGTCTTCCCGTAACTTTTTTCCATATCACCAACATAGTAAACTCATGTTTGGAAAGTGGCTACCACCCTAAGCTGTGGAAGCTGGCTATAATTATACCTGTCCCGAAAATATCTAAACCTACTAAACTTAAACATCTTAGACCCATTAGTTTGTTGCCGGTGCTATCGAAAATTTTGGAAAAAATTATACAGCAACAAGTTGTCCATTACATAGAGGAACTTAAAATAATATCGTCATGTCAATCGGGCTTCAGGAAGCACCATAGTACCACCTCGGCACTGTTAGATCTTTGTGATAATGTTATTAGGGCAGTTGACAAAAAGTTAGCAACAGCAGTGGTATCAATTGACTATTCCAAAGCATTCGATCGAATAAATCATAATCTTTTGTGCGCCAAGCTGAGGTATATAGGTTTCGATGATGCTGCTGTCAGTTTTTCCCGTAGCTATTTGTCCGGTCGCACGCAATGTGACGCAATCAATAACGATCAATCCAATATTACGACTATTCCGTCAGGAGTTCCGCAAGGCTCAATTTTGGGACCTGTGCTCTTTTTGATTTACACGTGTGACCTGCATAAAGCAGTTGACAATTCAAGGATACAAACATTTGCTGACGATACTCAAATAATATTCCATTTCGACGCCTCAGATACGCAAAATTCATCAGTCATTTTACAGCTTGATTTAGATAAGGTACATCAGTTTTCTATGGAACATAATCTTGCTCTTAATCCAGATAAGACACAAGTGTTATTGTTTCGTTCTGATCAGAAGAGGAAAACTGTCGAAGATTCTTTCCATCTGACTATTGATGGCATAACATTACAACAAACTCAAACAGCTAAGGTACTAGGAGTGGAAATTGACACAACATTAAGATTCCGCAGCCAAATAGCTAATTTGATGAAAAAAACGTACCTGTGTTCTAGGGCTCTTTATTCCAATCGCTAATTGCTTAACTTTAAGCTGAGAAAAAAACTGTGCGAATCTTTGGTGATGTCAATGCTCAGTTACTGTGATGTCGTTTATTATGTTTGGATCAATTGACCAAAAATCGTTTTCAAATCATCCAAAATAACTGTGTTCGCTTTATTTATGGGTTGCGTAAATACGATCACGTAAGTGATAAATATAAGGAATTGAACTGGCTTAGGTTAGGAAGTTTAGCTAAACATAAATTCTTAGTTTTAGTTCATAAAATAATATTGTCATCAAAGCCTGAATATTTAAGAGCTAAGTTAAGATTTAATTACGAAGTGCATGACAGGGCTGTTAGGAATCGTTATAGTATCAGAACCAACCCACACACATCTGCATTATTCCAACGAGGATTTACATATAATGCAGCACTATTTTATAATCAGTTGGACAACAGTATTAAATTGATGTCTTTGGAAAGTTTTCGTAAACATACTAAAAGATTGTTGCTCGCTATTGATTAAATAAGCATTTCTGCTACAGATATAGATTGTGTCTATTTGTATTTTATATTTAGGTATTATGTGTTCTTTTTTTCATTGTTCTTATATTTTTTTCCATGTTTTGAACATCAGATGTAACCGACATAAACAGTTAAGTGTAAGAGTAGCCCTAGCTAAACTTTGCTGTTTATGTCCCTCCGGGTTATCCAATAAAGACGTTATTATTATTATTATTAAAAACACTTTTATCTGGAAAAGAAAAAAGAAACGCTGTAAGTAAATGTTTACTAGATTTACACCCTATTCGTTATTGCCAACGTGACAGATTAATACAAAGATGTCACTTTCCGATCAGCAGTTCACCTCAGTAGACGTCAAAACGTGATAGATACTCGTGAAATCTACAGATCTACAAAACGCAAGTCATTTTACCTTCATTTTCTGGTAATCGTAACCATCTTTCAGCATTAACATAGCCAAATTAATACGATATTCCTGCGTCCGAAAAATTATACAAGATGAAATGAGATACCGTAGCGCCATCTATGAGAATTATGGCACAGCTACGTTTCTCTTTGCCAGTTGCCGATTGACTTTTGCTCTTAATTTTTAGAAAAATAAGCAATATTCATCCTAGGGACATTTGATTTATGGAAACACACATGGCATCATTCTTCCTTAAATGTTTCACTTACAACGTTGTTATTTTTATGATTACAACGATATACCTCGAGCCACATAATCACTATCATATGACGAATTTAAAACTCATTTATTTTGAATAGAAATACACAAATCGGTTGATAAAATTCATACTTTTACAACAGGTCTTCATAGCATATTGTACAACGCTCAAATGCCAACTGTAGATACTTTTTTGTAAGTACAGACAATATCACAAAAACCACCTTATACACATGCTTGAAAAGCTGATCGTTTTTTGCCCTAATCTAGACAAAGATATACCTAGAAACCCTTGTAATAAATTCATTACTCGATGTTCTTTTTTCTATGCCATTTAGTATAAGTACGCTGGATTTCCGATCGTAGGTGAAGGTTTCACGTGGCTGAAAGATCGATAATGAAATCTTAATTTATTCAGGACGGCCTCAACAAGCCGACCTTCATGTTTATTTGAATGCGAAATTACCGCGTTCCCTACAGGACAAGGATTTATGTTTACACAAATTAGACACACATGTATTTCCCCATAAACGTGTATTGTCAGAGTGGGCCATTAAAGCAAATACTATGATTACTGATAAGCTTTCTATCCTATCTGATAAAGCTTCGTAAGTCTAAGCTTGGTTCTTTTCTTATACAACGCCGATTCAAACGCAACTAGCATGATGTCTTTTACTTATTTCATAAATACTTGAAGACATCCGTTAGTCTAGAAGGCAGATACGGAATGATCCATATTTAATAATAATAATTCCTTAATATCCAGGGTGCACAATGATATCCATTGGATTTGTTAAGCCAGATCTAAATATACTAAGTGACATATAAATCCGAACACCCAGTTTAAATGGTTTTATTTTAATAAAATTTTGTATAAGTACTTAGTGAAGCATAATAAGTAAATGATAAAAATTTCAAAATGATTGCACTGCTTTAAAGCCTTTTGACCTTTAGTAATGTGTGGATGCACTCTGATGTGCTACGCATTCTCCAACGCGCCTAGGCATGCTTCTGATCAGGTGGTCAATGTCCTCCTGTGGTATCTCATTCCAGGCAACCACCAACTCCTCTCGAAGTGCTTCTAGAGTCTGAGGAGGATGTTGCAAATTGAGCAATCTCCTACCCATCATATCCCACACGTGCTCAATTGGGGATAAGTCGGGAGGTCTTGGTGGCCATCGTAACAATGTGACATCATTATGTTGAAAGAAGTCTATTGTGACTCTTGCAACATGTGGTCGGGCATTATCTTGTTGGAAAGTTGGATCTGCCAGGGTGTCAAGATAGGGTAAAAGATGGGGTTCTAGAACATCGTGGATACAACGCTGCGCGTTCATGTTACCTCTGATGAAGATTAAAGGTGACCTGGAACCATAAGCTATACACCCCAAACCATAACTCCAACAGTGTGATGAACATGTCTTTCAACAAAAAACTGTGGATTCCTCCTTTCACCACGTCGCCTTCTAACCCTGGCACGGCCATCGTGCATGCCTAAACAAAATCGAGACTTGTCACTAAAGACAATACTGTTCCATTCCTGATCCCAGAGCGACCGTTGTCTGCACCACTCAAGGCGATTACGTCGGTGTTCTCGAGTTAAAGGGAGGACCCAGTGTGGCCAGTATGAAAACAAGCCAAAACTTCTCATTCGTCGGTAAACACTTCGCATGCCAATAGGTCTTCCATGTTCTGCAAACCATTCATTTGCAATGGACCTGGTAGTAAAGAAACGGTCCCTTAAGGCCAATAATCTTAGGCGGCGATCTTCACGGTCTGTTGTTCTACGGCGGCGTCCAGTGCCCCTTGCTCTTTGCGTACGGCCTTCTCGAAGCCATGCCTGACAACACCTAACCACAGTGTCTACACTTCTGTGCACTCTAACTGCAATTGCCCGAAAAGAAAGTCCAGCTTCCCGAAGTCCCACTATACGGCCCCTATCAAACTCAGTAAGTTGACGAAATCGTACAAGTCTCCGCACTCTAAGCATCGTAACCGATCGTAAAGGATGTCAAGAACCAAAATCCGCCAACGTTGATTCTTTACTGCGGCTGAAATATTCAATTTTAGAAGATTTTAGAATTTTAGTGAATTAAAAAAAAGCAGTATAAAAACCGGAATGTAACAAACTGATAAGGCTGAAAATTTGTTCACTTGTTATTTACAGTAAG